>CM037640.1:1036748-1067072 GCA_015227895.2 Colaptes auratus
CCATGATGGTGACTCCACCACCTCCCTGGGCAGCACATTCCAAGGGCAATCACTCTCTCTGTGAAGAACTTTTTCCTAACCTCCAGCCTAAACCTCCCCTGGCACAGCTGGAGACTGTGTCCTCTTGTTCTGGTGCTGGGTGCCTGGGAGAAGAGACCAACCTCTGCCTGGCTACAACCTCCCCTCAGGTAGTTGTAGACAGCAATAAGCTTTGCCGTGAGCCTCCTCTTCTCCAGGCTAAGCAACCCCAGCTCCCTCAGCCTCTCCTCACAGGGCTGTGCTCCAGACCCCTCCCCAGCCATCTCATCTCAAACCAGCCATGCTACTCTTGTATTTTGGAATTTTTCTTATATTTCTGAAGTGAAGCTTATGCCACTGCAGATCTTGTGTCACCTCTCCAAGGCTAAACCCAGCACGTAGAAGCACTGCTGCTCATTATAAAGCTCTTAAATGAGTGGAAGCAGTACTCATTTACTCAGGTAGTAGAGAGGAGAAAAAAACCAAGAGGAAAGACTCAAACCTTGTCACTAAGCCTTACAAACTGCATAGCTGTTCCCACTTGCCATACCATTTCCTCTCTAAGCTGCTTGACTCCTCCTCTTCATATTCCAAACCCTGTGCTATGGAGGAATGGAATTGTCCCCAGGTACCACCGAATCCATCCATGCAATTTTTAAGCTGTGGAGACTAGCACAATCCATTCATGGCACAAACATCTGTGAAGCAGCTAGGGGAATAAGATGTTGGATAGAAGGCTACCTGTTTAATTTTGCTCTTAAGACTGTGATCCTTAGAGAGGGGTGGATGTATCTGCTTGAACCTGCCAAAAAGGGAAATCCTGTAACTCAAGAATTCATTTTGTTTTCTTATCATACAGGGGGAAAAGAAAGAAAGAGAAAAAAAGAAGAAAGAGAAGCTAAGAACATGAAAATAAATCCAAAGCAGGAAGTCCTTAGATTTCTGATTTTTTTCCTAGCTTTAAGTATCTGTGCTATCATTAGTGGGAGTCAGGAAACGAGCCTCAAGATTTCCCTTCGTATATTCGGCATACAAATACTTAACATCATTACCCATTCCACAGAGTATAGTTCTGATTATTGCAATACACCACCAAGGGTTTTTTAGGTTAATTTTATAAACACAGCAGGGGTTCATAACACACTGTCAAAGACAAAATTCATGGTTACTGTAGCAAAAAACCAGCTCATCACTTCAGACGCCACATAAGAGATCTCTTTTGTTTAAGTGAACCACCGAAGCCATGTGTCCTGTGTCCTTGCAGCACACTATTGTCATACTGCCCACGCACCTCCTGCCGTTTTTATCACTTTATAATATTGCCTGGGGCATCAAGACAGAGATAAAAACATTTGTGGGTCACTCTCACTAGCCAGAGTGTGAACACACTGCTTCAAGAAGTCAATTTACAGAAGCTCCACCCGTCGGAGTTTTGAACAGGCTGTTTATAAAAGCTGCCTAGCGTGATCACCTGCTACAACCAAAACATTCATTTGGCCCTGCTTCAGACCATAGAATCATGGAACGGTTGGGGTTGGGAGGGACCTCCAAAGGTCATCTAGTCCAACCCCCCTGCACTGAGCAGGGGCATCCTCCATTAGATCACGCTGTCCAGAGCCCCATCGAGCCTGACCTTGAGTATCTCCAAGGATGGGGTCTCAACTACCTCCCTGGGCAATCTGTTCCAGTCTTCCACTACCCTCACAGTAAAGAACTTGTTCCTAACTGTGGTAGGGTGAGAAATTCCCCCCCCACAAAGAAACCACAGCTAACTCAGTCGGAAAAGCAAATGCAATAAGCTGTATTTACAGGCACAAATGGAATGCAGTCAATATGTACACAAATACACAGTATTTACAATATATACAGAAGCACACAGCAATGAACCTGATGCAGAAGAGCTTTTTCCCTCCAGCCGCCAGGGGGGTTCCCTGAACCCCTCTCCCTCCCTCCCTCCCTCCCTTTTTCCCCAAAAAGGGTTAGAGAGAGAGAAAGGCAATTAAGGAGAAAAATTCTGTTAGCTCAAAGCAAATGCAAGAATTAGTTTTCTCCTCTGGTTAGCTCTGTTAATTCAAGGTCGCTCCTGCCCAGCAAAGCTGTTGCTTCAGAGAGAGAGAAGCCAACAAACCCACAGGAACAGAGAGAACAGACTGAACACAGCCTGAACCCAGACTGAACTGACAGAACTTAAAGTTGCATTCTACCAATCTACCAATGAAATTAGTTTAGACTATCTTGGTTTTGTTTAAATATCACAAACATTCAGCCAGAGTGTTCAGCACTGTGCCTTCCTTAAGGCACAGCCCAAACCGGTCACACTAACATCCAATCGCAATGTCCTCTTCGCTAGTTCGAAACTATTGCCCCTTGTCCTATCACTACAGGCCTCAGCAAACTGTCCCTTTCCAGCCTTCCTGTAGGCCCCTTCAGGTACTGGAAGGCTGCTATTAGGTGTGCCTGGAGTCTTCTCTTCTCCAGGGTGAACAACCTCAGCTTCCTCAGCTTGCCCTCATAGAAGAAGTGTTCTAGCCCCATAGATCCTCAGATCTTACACCCTTGAGGAATGCAGACAAAACAATATTCTGAGAATTGTAGTAAGCTGTTTTATCATCCTGTCCACTCACAAAATGCAGCAGGCTTCCTTGCCTTCTGCCTAATGATGAACTGGGATCGCAAAACCAGGCTAATCTGGTTCTCTGAAGCAGTATTTCTAAAGCTGAGTAAGCTCACCACCACCTGGGTGAGAAAAGTGCTAAGACCATTCTACAGCAGCACAGACAATCATATTTGCCTGTGAGGTAAGGTGGGTGGGTAGGAGGTACAACTACCTTGACACAAAAATTGTAGAACAGCCTAGGCACAACACAAAGGTTTGCAAACCATGGGCTGAGAGACAACTGATTTCTTATTCCCCATGAAGACTATAGGCAAGGAGACAGTTTCTACTTTATGGCTGTCAAGGAATGGAATGGAATGGAATGGAATGGAATGGAAATAGAATAGAATAGAAGAATAGAAATAGATAGAATGAATAGAATAGAAAGAATAGAATAGAATTAAACAGGGTTGGAAAAGACGTTCGAGATCATTGAGTCCAACCTATCACCCAACACCATCTAATCAACTAAACCATGGCACCAAGCACCCCATCCAGTCTCTTCCTAAACACCTCCAGGGATGGTGACTCCACCACCTCCCTGGGCAGCACATTCCAATGGCCAATCACTCTTTCTGGGAAGAACTTCTTCCTAACATCCAGCCTAAACCTCCCCTGGTGCAGCTTGAGACTGTGTTGTAGCACATCACTAATGCCCATAAAGATATTGCTCAAAGAAGGCATGAGTTGTTTATTTTCAACACACAAGAAATAGCTTGACAAGTGATAGAAACAGAATTTGACCTGGAAATGCCAGTTTGTGGTGGTTCAGGTTGGGTGTCCCCTGCTGCTGCCACATAAGACACATCTCCGGTGTCCCGAGGGTCCAGCCCAGTGGGTGGCCACAGGAAGCTGTGTATTTCATCCCATAATGTCCTGCTCCCTACAAAAACCACCTGCAGAGTCCTGCACTTCCTCTTTCTTCCCTCACCCCTCCTATGGAGATGATCCCTGTCTGGTAATGGTGGGGGTGGGGTGCTGTCATCTCACGGTCTCATGGGCCTGGCTAGGCCTAAGGCTGGGAGGAGTAGGGGGAAGGGCAGTCTCAGATCTGTCCAGCTGAGATTAGCCTAGCAGTGGAGGAGCCCTGGGGGTTTTTGGGTATACCCTCAGGTGGGGAGAGGGAAGTGTTGGGATGCTGCTGGGTATGCTTTGGGATCTCTTTTGTCATTGTGCTTGCAGTTCTCTGTAAAATATTCACTTCTTCCATGGAAACTTTCCACCACTTCTGCAATCCATTTGTCCGAGTCTCATTTTTCTTCTGCCTGTGGTGGGGGAAGGAAGGAAGGATTGGCCCTTCAACCCACCACACAGTTCAATCAGGCATATATCATATATTGGGGCTTTGAGTAGCAAGTGGAAGCAGCTGGTAAGCAGCATTGCTGCATGCTATCAAATAGCGCTTCCCACCGGCAGTCTGCACCAGCCTATGAGAAATCAATCTTGCCAGACTATTACTTCACACATCCTTAATGAACTAATGGGGTGGTGATGAAGTCAAGGACACCTGCTGTCAGTAACCAACTTTCAACCTAGGAAAAACCTTTGCATTTTGAGGGGTGGCCATAGTGAAAAAAAGCCTTCTGCTAACACCGAGACGACACAGACAATTCCCCACACAAAGCTGACTTCCTTTCTGCTGATGGTCTCCAAGACAGAAATTAAATATTCTTGGCCTTCTTTTTGCACTACATTTACAGCAATTACTTTAGTGACAGCAAGTATCTGCAAAGAATAAAAGCATTTGCATTTTACAGGTAGGTTGCTTCCAAAGTTCTGGACCACTCAGTTTAAGAAGGACATTGAGACTCTTGAATGTGTCCAGAGAAGGGCAACAAGGCTGGGGAGGGGTCTGGAGCACAGCCCTGTGAGGAGAGGCTGAGGGAGCTGGGGTTGCTTAGCCTGGAGAAGAGGAGGCTCAGGGGAGGCCTCCTTGCTCTCTACAACTCCCTGAAGGGAGGTTGTAGCCAGGAGGGGGTTGGTCTCTTCTCCCAGGCAACCAGCACCAGAACAAAAGGACACAGTCTCAAGTTGTGACTCGAGGTGAGGAGAAAGTTCCTCCCAGAGAGAGTCGTTGGCCATTGGACTGTGCTGCCCAGGGAGGTGGTGGAGTCACCATCCCTGGAGGTGTTCAAGAGGGGATTGGACGTGGCACTTGGTGCCATGGTCTAGTAGTCATGAGGTGTTGGGTGACAGGTTGGACTTGATCTCTGAGGTCTTTTCCAACTTTACTGATTCTATGATTCTATGAAAACACCAAACCACCTTCTTCCTTTTGAGAATTTAAGTGAAGAATAACAGTGGTTCCCCAAAATCTTGTTATTTCTCTTTAAAACTAGTTTTGAGAAGCTGAAGGCAACAGAATAGTGACTTACAGTTCAGAAAAGAGAAGGAACATTAGCAGCTACTCATTTAAGAGTCTTTCAGCTCCCGGGCTGCATGCAGAATTGCTACAGATGCAACGATGTCCCCATCATACTGGGCAGCAGTTAGAAGTTGCTGTACAAGGATGTAATATTCTAACTTAATGGAGAGGCATCCAGGAGACAAAAACCAAGCTGGCAAACAGCAAAATAGGTTTTGATAAGCAGTCTGGGAGCAATTATAGAGCAATAGAGTATCCATAAAATTGATATCCTGTTTGCAGCCTCAGGGTTAGATACAGAACTGTTTTTTTTCCCCCTCCTCCCAATTGCTAGGAGATAACCAATTACAGCTGAAAGATGACTAGATTGCAAAACAGCCTCTGGAAGAGTGAGTCAGGAGGACAAACTTAATTTCACACAGGCAAAACAGGAAGGAGGAAATACAACCAGCTGAAGATAAAGGACCCCATCAGACAGGATCTGTGGTGTGTTCTGACGGCTACCAGACCTATGAGACTTTTGCAAGGAGTACAGTGAGGTATGAATGGTGGCTTTAAAATGGGAAATACTTTCTTCCTAAAGAAACAATGCATTACTTTAAGAAGATCATGTGGAGGGCAAAATACAATACAATGGAATACAATAGAAAAACCAGGTTGGAAGAGACCTTCAAGATCATCACGTCCAACCCATCAACCAATCCAACCCAACCCTAACAACTAACCCATGGCACCAAGCACCCCATCAAGCCTCCTCCCGAACACCTCCAATGAAGGTGACTCCACCACCTCCCCAGGCAGCACATTCCATTGGGCAATCACTCCCTCTGTGTAGAACTTCCTAACATCCAGCCTAAACCTGCCCTGGTGCAGCCTGAGACTGTGTCCTCTTGTTCTGGTGCTGGTTGCCTGGGAGAAGAGACCAACCTCTGCCTGTCTATAACCTCCCTTCAGGGAGTTGTAGAGAGCAATAAGGTCACCCCTGAGCCTCCTCTTCTCCAGGCTAAGCAACCCCAGCTCCCTCAGCCTCTCCTCATAGGGCTTGTCTTCCAAACCCCTCACCAACTTCGTTGCCCTTCTTCCAGGTATAAGATTTAACCTTGAGAAAGGCCTGGGGAGGTCATCACAGCCAGTCCCAGGCAGAACACTGCCCAAAAGGATGGCATGGAAGTTGGACAAAAGTTTTGAAGACATTAATGTTAAGAAAGACTTACAATCTATATCATTGGCTGGAGGGAGATAGTTGATACTGTCAGGAGTCTTCTC
Source organism: Colaptes auratus (assembly GCA_015227895.2). Lineage (NCBI taxonomy): Eukaryota > Metazoa > Chordata > Aves > Piciformes > Picidae > Colaptes > Colaptes auratus. The sequence goes on from CM037640.1 coordinate 1,043,054, forward strand.
TCCCAAATGTGCTGGAATTAGTGCTTTGAAACAATCAGCAAAACCAACTCTTGGTTCTGTATTCATTAACTTCTTTTATAAACATACCACCATTGAGAGGCTGAGCTTATCCTGGGCAGTCTGCACTCGCAGAAGTCAGCCATTTCTCAGAAGATGCCTCCCAAGTACAGGTTGTTATTGTTCTATCCTTTTTTTATAGTCATGGCAAGACTGTTCATTTATTCTGGTTCATTCCATCTTGCAATACATCCTGCACAGCTAGCTCTCATTCATCCTTCTTGTGGCCAGCAGGAGCAGGGAGGTCATTGTGACCCTGTACTCAGCACTGGTTAGGCCACACCTTGAGTCCTGTGTCCAGTTCTGGGCCCCTCAGTTTAGGAAAGATGTTGAGTAGCTGGAAGGTGTCCAGAGAAGGGCAACAGAGCTGGGGAGGGGTTTGGAGCACAGCCCTGTGAGGAGAGGCTGAGGGAGCTGGGGTTGCTTAGCCTGGAGAAGAGGCTCAGGGGAGACCTCATTGCTCTCTACAACGACCTGAAGGGAAGTTGTAGCCGTGTGGGGCTTGGTCTCTTCTCCCAGGCAACCAGCACCAGAACAAGAGGACACAGTCTCCAGCTGTGCCAGGGAAGGTTTAGGCTGGAGGTTAGGAGGAAGTTCTACACAGAGAGAGTGATTGCCCATTGGAATGTGCTGCCCGGGGAGGTGGTGGAGTCACCATCACTGGAGGTGTTCAGAAGGAGACTGGATGTGGTGCTTGGTGCATGGGTTAGTTGATTAGATGGTGTTGGTTGATAGTCCAGTTGGCTGTGTCAGGGAAGGTTTAGGCTGGAGGTTAGGAAGAATTCTTTGCAGAAAGAGAGATTGGCCATTGGGATGTGCTGCCCAGGGAGGTGGTGCAGTCACTGTCCCTGGAGATCTTCAAGAAAAGACTGGATGAGGGACTTAGTGTCAGGGTTTAGTTGCTTGCATAGTGTTGGATGATAGGTTGAACTCAATGATCTCGAAGGTCTTTTCCAACCTGGTTTATTCTATTCTATTCTATTCTATTCTATTCTATTCTATTCTATTCTATTCTATTCTATTCTATTCTTTTACTACACTAATTTTCAAATCACAAAACACAATCAGCAGCAACTGGAGTATTTCTTGTTCCAAGCATACCCATGTTCACACTCTGAAGAGATGTTGGCATCATTTTAAGTGCATTTCCATCACTAACTTTCACTTGTTCTCAAAGATGTGGACTGAGTCTTAGCTCCTCACACACAGACTAATCTCAAAAACACATGCAGCAGAGCTATTTTAAAGGGCAACATGCACCTTACAACAAAAACTATTATATGCTGATAGAGCACCATAGTTCCAAAAGAGCCTAAAGCATCCAAGCTCACATTTAGATAGCCTCAATCTTATCTGCAACCCTCCTTTGCTCTGGTTCAGACAACATTCTGCTCACATGCTCCACTCAACCTGTGGAGGCCTGTCCCTCTCTCCACTGAAAAGTAAGCTGTCTCAAAGCTCTTGTCCAACCTGGTCTATCCTATCCTATCCTATCCTATCCTATCCTATCCTATCCTATCCTATCCTATCCTATCCTATCCTATCCTATCCTATCCTAAATACAGTGCTGCATAGGGTCAAAAGATCAGTTAAATACAGGCAATTCTGAATGGGAGGTGGTCTTCCAGCAATGCAATGAGATGCTCTGCAGTTTGGCTGAGAAACTCAGCTAGTATGCAAAGACCAGAAAGCATTACAGTAGCTTGAATTTTTGCACAGAACAGATAAATTCATTGTCTTGAAAGGTCATGACTGGAAATTGCAGGGAATTAGATTTCTCTGCCTTGGCTAGATGAAGGGTAAGTCAAACACAGAACAGTTGAGATGTCTGGCTCCAAGAAGTCTGCTGGTTCAAATCTGCTCTTGAGCATCCAAACCATCCTTCCAGCTATACCTTACTACAGCTTCCAACTGATCTTTTCCCCCAGCTGTACCATTGCAGCAAAATGTGTCACATGTGACTATCAAAAGAGTGGCTAGTAGATGAGGAATTTGTTTGTCTTTAACCAGGAAGTCTACCAACTATACATTTATTTTGATGCAGACAGATACCATCATAGTTGTCTCTCACACTCATTTCTCCATGTGTAAAGTGACAAACAGGAACAGCACAGGGAGATACATGGTGGGGAAAGCTATCAGCACCATACACAAATGCTGGAAAAGCGAAGCAGCACAGGGATTAGTTTAAAAAACAAAGGACCATGGAGACAGAAAATCAAAACAACACTCTGAGCTTGACAATACAGCCAAAGGAAAGTGACACACAAGTAGCACATCTGATTTAATGGGCTCCTTGTGTATACCTGAGGACAACAGAGCTAATGAGCAGATCCTTCCTGACTGTATGCATTGCATCATACAGTAACTCTTACCTAAAGCTTTCTGGGTATTCAACAACAGCCATATTGATCACTTCCAGTGCATGCTGATAGTGCTTCTGAGCTGAGAAGAGGAGAGCCAGTAGGTGAAGTGAGTTCATGTCATCTTTGCAGAGTTGCAGTGCTTCTTGAAGATGCTCTATAGCGTCAGAAATCTGGGAGGTGGGGTAGAAAGAGAAAGAGAATGTATTTCTTCTTCAGTCCTACATTACATCTCAGAGGTAAGAACACATGCAATCCCTAGAATATCTGCTTTCACACCTGTGAGAGAGACTTCTACTATCTGAACAGCTTGCCAAAAATAACAGACTGCACTGCTTGAAAAACCCAAACGTTCTAGGGAGAGCAGTCTGCAGCGTTACTAAAGCACTGCTCATAAACAGGAGCAGCAGACCCGACCAGTCAAGCCCCTCTTACTCTGTCATGGCACTTCTGTGCTGTGAACAGATCCCATTTCAGAGGCCCAATTCTCAACTGCAGTTCCTAGGATGGGTGGCCTGGCTCTTTACCTGAGGGAGAATATTACACACCTCTACTGCATTTTTCCCTTTGATAGGTGTACAAGGCCCTCCATGACTTGGATCAAAACCATAAAAATGAGTTGAATGTTCAAGGACAAGAGAGTCAAGCTTCAAAATGCTGTCAGATAAGGAAGCATCTCTGCAAGCAGCAACGTAAAGAGCAGTCCTGACACACTCACAGCAGCAGCATGTCATTAGAATCAAGTTTCACTTGGCAGAAAGAGTCTATAGTGAATGCAAGTGTGTTGTGTGCTCTGTGTGATCCAATGCCCTCTTTTAGGCTATCTCTTCAAAAGAAGACTTCTTAGTACTTAAATTATTTCAGACCTATGTTTGACCCTGGAACACTGTAGGGAAAGAAGAAGAAGAGGAAAAAAAAGAAAAAGGAAAAAAATATTACCAATTTCTTTTCCTCATTTATATTTTTCCTCTCCTCCTCTTAAGGGACTGAGGACATAGTTCCTTCTTTCCCCCTACAAGAATTCCCACCCAGCAAAGCTCTGCAGACATTCTTCTGCTTGGCATACCACAGTGCCAAATTCCCACTGCCTCCACAGATCACTCAGGAAAACAGACCACACATAAATAAGGAAAGCAGCAACTACACTACCTACACTTACAACAGAGATTGCTGATTGTCTAGATCCCAGCTGTGCTTCTGGGAGCGAGGTACATAATCTGCTCATGGGACAACTTCAACTTAATGTCCAAGTGACATTTCCCCTCTTACTGTGACAGGCTGAGGGAGCTGGGGTTGCTTAGCCTGGAGAAGAGGAGGCTCAGGGCAGACCTTCTTGCTGTCTACAACTACCTGAAGGGAGGTTGTAGCCAGGAGGGGATTGGTCTCTTCTCCCAGGCAACCAGCACCAGAACAAGAGGACACAGTCTCAAGCTGCACCAGGGGAGGTTTAGGCTGGAGGTTAGGAAGAAGTTTTTCAGAGAAAGAGAGATTGGCCATTGGAATGTGCTGCCCAGGGAGGTGGTGGAGTCACCATCCCTGGAGGTGTTTAGGAAGAGACTGGATGGGGTGCTTGGTGCCATGGCTTAGTTGATTAGGTGGTGTTGGGTGATAGATTGAACTCAATGATCTCAAAGGTCTTTTCCAACCTGGTCTATTCTATTCTATTCTATTCTATTCTATTCTATTCTATTCTATTCTATTCACAATTCTATTCCCAATTCTATTCTGTTCTATTCACAAGCCAAAGTACTTAACTACTCTGTTATTGGTGACTCCATGCATGTCTGGAGATCAGTGCAAGAGGTTCACGGACATAACTCCAAACTGGCATCCAGCCTACAGCTTCAAAACTGCTGAATGTCCTGGCTTAGATTCAGGTTGGGATATATGACTGAGTGCTCAGCTCTAATGAATTTCTTCTTGTCAAAGGAGCTACTTTAAACACGTGTTATTGGAGCTTATGGCAAAGCTAAACACGTTGGCTTAATTGACCAATGATCCCATCAGCAGCAATGACAAGGCAACTTGGAAGCAATGCAACAGGCATGAGACTGAGGTGGGTCCTGACCTGCCCATCCACAAAGTTCTTCAAGTAGCTATACCAGAGCTATATACATTTGGCTTGTGGAAACAAAGCTGCTATCAGGACTCCTCCTGCACTCAGGACTAAAAACACCTCTTGTTTTCTTACTTCCTCTCTCTCAGACCTGCACAAGGAGAGGAGAATTCCAAGTTTGAGGAAAAATAAATTCATTAGAAGAAAATCTGTAAACCAGCCAGCTGGAGGGGGATTTGAGCAACCTAAACCAGCTGACCCTACTTTGAGCAGGGATTGAACTGGACAACCTCTAGAGGCCCCTTCCAAATTCAACTGTTCCATGATTCTATTCAAGGACTTGGGAGAATGATCTGAGTATGCTAGTATGAATCAGACAAAGAATAGCAGCTACAACTAGTGTCTTCACTGAGGGATTGCAAAATGGCAAGAATACTCGACCTTTCTTGCACATGACCGTGCAAACTAAGTCAGAGACTTTGCTTTATACGTGTGAGTATCTGATGGCGACGCAGCTGCTAACGCATAGCCTTAAGAGAGGCCAGCTGCTGCAACACACAAAATAAAGCAGCACAAAAGACAGTTGTGGCTGCTCCTACAACTGCTGCTCACAACAGGCAGCTGTGAACTGCTGAAATAGCCACAAGCTAAAAGAATTTTCCCCTGTCCCTCTGTAGCACAGGGCTTGCAATGGCTGCATCTCATCTCAGGGCTTCCCTCTACTACCATCGAAGGCACAGGCAATGGCTGGTGTTGAATTAATCGAGCTTCCCTGACATCTGACTGTTCATTTTGGGCCCCAAAAGACTCATTTGTACTTCATACCATTAGCAGCCTACACTGCCCTGCTGCATAATCAGAAACTGTGGACAAAAAAGATATAAGGGAAAAAACCAAACACTCTAATAATCTGAAGAGACTCTGTATCTTTATGGGAGGCAGTACACAAAACCACCTGCAACAGACCAAATGCAGTGAACTACAAACTACATTTCTAGAACAACAAAAGCCAAATATTTGGCATCAGTCACCAACAAATTTCATTGAAGAGCAGAGCTCAGCCATCTATTGACAGATGCCACAGTTTATTTATTAAGTAACTATGTATATGAGAAAGATGGAAGCTGGCAGCCCAGATGGCACCCTGAAACTTCAGGGCTCTATCAGAGGTAGGCTACCAGCTTAAATTACCTACAAGTGCTGTTCTTTAAACTAACCTTGTTTCAGTCTGACTGCGAGTCTGACTGGGGCCTGCAGTTCAAAGATGCTACCCTGCTCTAATTGATGCTGCTGCTAATAATACACCACGTGCTCTGTATGAGACACAGGTATATTCAGATCACACTGATTAGAAAGCAAAGCTATTGCAGTAAGCCAGAAATGGCATGCTGAGGCACTACCAAAATATGAATAGCTTGGATTGCCTCTTACATGGTAAGATTGACTTCAGTAATGCTACATGCTTCCTAAAAACAATGCCAAGGTGTTACAGCTGTAGGTAGCAAAATGAAAACAGCAGGGAGTGTTAAAAACACTTTCCAGTAGTAGAATTCTCTGATGTATTTATAATGTTGAATGAAATAGGGTCTCATAAGAGGAGCTATCAGGCCTTATCATATCATATCAGTTGTATGTCACAATTAATTAACAACTGAAACTACCCTTGCCATCTCTTTCTATACCACAGGGATTATAGAAAGGAGAAAGCTTTTATGACTGGCAAAAGCTTCCATTGAAAACAGGCTTGCTGCTGAGCACCAGTTCAGGAGAGCAGGCATGGATACCTGTGAGTTATTATTCTAACTACAAGCTGGTTCTGATCACCAGAAAAATCTAGGCCAGGATCTAGATAGAAAAACAGCATGCTGCTGCTCAGCAGAGGCGGTGGTAGCTGGGCTGGGGGAAAACCAGCCCAGAAGTGTGCACAACCAGCAGCTGCTAAAAGCAGCACCTCTCAGTATCTACTACAACAGAGCTCCCCTTCTGAGGCAAAGGCAGTCAGCAGTTACCTTCTTGAAACGAGAATAAAAACTGTGGAGAAAACAGCAGAAATGTTTTCTCTGGTGTCTTAGCTGATGTTTACATTGCTATTTCTTACACCCAGACACTCTGGAAGGCAGTAGCAGTTTTTTGGCTCTTGGCACTTGGCTGCTGGCAGCCCACCGATGAAATTGGTAAGCGAGATCTCTAATTCTCAGCTGCTAGCTCCTAGCTGTCTTTCCCTTCCTATTTTCATTCAAAGAAAGGTCAAATCAAATATCAGTATCGGACATTAGAATGGTACAGACCCCTGTGTGTCACTTTTATGTATCTGATACCGATTCATATGGCAGTCAAGGCCAGAACCAACATCCTCATCCAAAACGAGCAGGGAACTGGCACTTGAAACTAGCAAGAGCGCTGGCTCTCTCGAGTCATTTCCATAGAAACTGGCCTGCTAAAAACAAGGCAGGGCATTAAAATCAGTGAGCTTTAAAACATTCACTCTACCCTGGCTTTGCTGATCCAACTGCTGTTACCACAGAAACAGGAGAAGCAGCCGAACCAGCTGCTGGGAGCTGGGAGTGACGAGGCTCATTTGTTGACTGCCTCAGCCGGCTGCCAGCCAGGCACTGCAGGTGGAGATAACCACCACAGTAAATATTGAGTCTGCCCTCGTGCCTCTCCAGTGTTGTGGGGAAAACAGATTAAGACCCTCCTTGCAGAAAAGGGTATTCTACTCTGTATTTTGATGGAAAAATCCACCCTAAAATTCTGTGGGGCTGACTGAGCCTTCCAAGAGTCTGGGAGACAGGAAAAGAACTTCAAGATCAAGTCCAACCTGTCACCCAACACCTCATGACTACTAAACCATGGCACCAAGTGCCACGTCCAATCCCCTCTGGAGGGATGGTGACTCCACCACCTCCCTGGGCAGCACATTCCAATGGCAAAAAACTCTCTCTGTGAAGAGCTTTCTCCTCACCTCCAGCCTTAACTTCCCCTGGCACAGCTTGAGACTGTGTCCTCTTGTTCTGGTGCTGGGTGCCTGGGAGAAGAGACCAACCCCCCTCCTGGCTACAACCTCCCTTCAGGTTCTTGCAGACAGCAAGAAGGTCTGCCCTGAGCCTCCTCTTCTCCAGGCTAAGCAACCCCAGCTCCCTCAGCCTCTCCTCACAGGGCTGTGCTCCAGACCCCTCCCCAGCTTTGTTGCCCTTCTCTGGACACCTTCCAGCAACTCAACATCTTTCCTAAAGCAATGAGTTAAAATGCAGTGGGCCAATAACAGTAGATAAAGAACCAATGACCGTAATAATCTTGATTTTAAGGATAGAAGCTGAAAAGTTGTAATGGTTTTACTCATGGCAAGAAGCAGAAGAGGCAGCAGACTAGACAACCTCCCCAGGAGGCAAAAGCTGTGAGAGGAGGAAGGGTAGCTGGCTATTTTTTTAACGAAAAACCCCCCCAGCAAACTGCATCATAAAGCAGCCACTAGGCAGATGAGAAAGTTAAATAAGCCATTTCAATTATCCTTTCTTATTGCAGGCCTCCTCACAACACACTGCACTCATTATGAAAAGGTTACAGAAGTGATATTATCAAGAGTGTGCTCTCTTGGAACAATTACTTTAACCTAATGAACACACAACTCCTCCAATTAGCTCAGGAAAGGAAGAAGGATCCAACTGCTTGACGCCGCCGTGCAGCGTCAGGAGAGAAAGCTGCAGCAAGCAGCAAGCCTGCCACTGAAGGAAACTATGATGATGAAACTTCAAATCTCACTAGAGCAGTACTTAAAAAAATAGGGGCTATTCCAGTGAAGAATTTGGCTTTTAAACAGAAGGGACAGAAAAAGAAAACAGATGCCAATTATAAAGAGAAGGGGCAGGAAAACAAAGCACAGCCCAGACGTGGGGTGGGGCTTTTGCTGAAAAGCAGCACAATGTCTTTTCTGATCATCTTAAACTTTAGGAGTTAGCAGCTGCAGCAGCATTCGGATGCCAGCTAATCCCACTTGCTGCAGAGCTCCAGCACCCATCACAGCTTAATGCCAAACGTGCCCAAGTATGGAATAAAGCAATACTCAATGCAGAGGGCGTGCAGCCTGGCACGGCACAGAACCCGGCAGTAATGAGAGCCCTTGGAGCAGCCTGAAGTCTGACACAGGGACATCCAGGCAACAGGAATAAAAACCTCACTTGCCCCACACAGACAAAGTTGACCCAAGTGGGAATAGCACTGCTCAGGAGTTAGGGCTGAAGGCATGCTCCAGGGCAGATCATTACATGTGCTGCAGAATTACTATTGAAAAAAATGTTAACAGAAACATTCAGAGCTACAGGCTGGGGTCAGAGTGGCTGAGAGCGGCCAGGCAGAGAGGGACCTGGGGGTGCTGGTTGATTGTAGGCTGAACATGAGCCTGCAGTGTGCCCAGGCAGCCAAAAGGGCCAATGGCATCCTGGCCTGCATCAGGAACAGTGTGGCCAGCAGGAGCAGGGAGGTCATTCTGCCCCTGTACTCAGCACTGGTTAGGCCACACCTTGAGTCCTGTGTCCAGTTCTGGGCCCCTCAGTTCAGGAAGGAGGTTGTCTTGCTGGAAGGTGTCCAGAGAAAGGCAACAAAGTTGGTGAGGGGTCTGGAGCACAGCCCTATGAGGAGAGGCTGAGGGAGCTGGGGTTGCTTAGCCTGGAGAAGAGGAGACTCAGGGGTGACCTTCTTGCTCTCTACAACTACCTGAAGGGAGGTTATAGCCAGGCAGAGGTTGGTCTCTTCTCCCAGGCAACCAGCACCAGAACAAGAGGACACAGTCTCAGGCTGCACCAGGGGAGGTTTAGGCTGGATGTTAGGAAGAAGTTCTACACAGAGAGAGTGATTGCCCATTGGAATGGGCTGCCCAGGGAGGTGGTGGAGTCACCTTCATTGGAGGTGTTCAGGAGGAGACTTGATGGGGTGCTTGGTGCCATGGGTTAGTTGTTTAGGTGGTGTTGGATTGGTTGATGGGTTGGACATGATGATCTTGAAGGTCTCTTCCAACCTGGTTTATTGTATTGTATTGTATTGTATTACATGAACATTCTGATTGCTTATTATCAATTACAATGTAGGAAGCAAGGGACCAAGTGTAGCAAGTCTGGGGCTTGTTCAGTGGTGACTGTCGCTCCCCCAGCCTCTCACCACTCAGTGGTCAGTTATTGCACGTACCTGTCTGACTAGAGCCAGCTGCAGTGATAGGTAGAGGATGATCTGGTGATCTTCTGGGGCCAAGTCACGTGCTCTTTAAGGATGACCACACAATACAAAGAGAAAAGCGACTGTTAGATTGTTCTTTGCAGAACTTCTTTGCCATGAGTCACACACGAGCACAGAACACCACCAGTCCCCTCCTGCCGAGAGCGAGCTCCATAAGGCAGAAACACACAAACTGGGCACAAAGCTATCAACGCTGGCCTGGCTCAGCCAGGCTCACAGGAACAAGTATGAGAAAAACAACTGCCAGCATGTGAATACAACTTACATTTCCTTCATTAAATGCCACTTAGTGTGTGGGACTTGGATAACTGATACAATAAAAACCAGTTCTTAACACATTACAGATCCATTAAACCATTATTTAAGCCATTAAACCATTATTTTAACCATATTTAAGCCCAGGCTGGCTGAGGCTCTGGCCAGGCTGATCTAGTGTGGGGTGTCCCTGCCCATGGCAGGGGGGTGGAACTGGATGATCCTTGTGGTCCCTTCCAACCCTGACTGATACTTTGATTATCTTAAGTAATTTAGGCAAGGGAGACAGTTGTCCAACTTGTTTCTATATTGCTGCTTTTCAAACAATAGGACAGGGTTAGGTTAGCATTGAAAAAAGTAGCAATTGTTTCTGCTATTATTGTGACTGAGTATACAGAGGACTAAATATCAGGAGCCCATGACATGAGCTGGTGCTCACACATAATCATAATGTGCCTCACACTGCAGCTTCCAGTCTAACTGATGTTGGAAGACTCCTAAGAAGGAAAGGAAAGACCCTGAAGGAGGACTGAAGATCAGATGGTAAGAAATGAGCCTGGACTAAAATCAAGGCCTTTACTTCTCAAGCTTATACCTTTTAGATACTACCTTCTAGTCTGCAGCAGGCAACAGGGTGCAGTGATCCCTTGGATAGTGAAGGCTTCAGTGTCTCCAGAACCAAATGTGGAGGCTCACCACACAGGCCTGTGCAAGGCCGGAACAGGGATGGACAGCCAAGGCAGAATGATGCCTCTCAGACTGTGCTAAGCATGAAGTGGCAGTCTGAGCCTGACAGCCTGTGGAGAGGCCATTATCCAAGGCCACCTAAAGATAGTGTTTTGGAAACCTAACCTGGGGGCAACATTGGGCACTGGATCATGCCCCGCTGGCAGTCTAGCCCAGGGACCAGTGGATTACAGAGCTCCCAGCTCTGTGCTATGGAGAAGAAATTTCCCATGGGAAAGATGGGGAAGGGGAAGGTCAACAATGTCCCTGACTTCTTTCCGGGCTGCGTTCCAACACACCAGGAAGCCTACACCTGCATCACTCTGCCCAAGGCAAGCACGTTTGACAGCCTCATGAGGAGAAAATAACAGGCTGACAAAGATGGTGGTTCAAAACTTTGCCAAAACCATTAATTACTAATAATAAACAAATAAACAAAAGCCAAACTATTACTTCAGGGAAAAACACCACCATTTTAATGGCAGCCACTTGTCAAATGCCATCTTGGCCTGCAAGCAGTAAGCCCTTGGAGCTGACGTTTGTAACTCATGGCTTTAGAACAAGTCAGCATGGAGTGGATGTGTCTGTGACTCTGTAAAGCAAGGTGGCACTCGAGGATTCTGAAGTGATGCCAAAGCTATCAAGCTGCAATTTGTACAGGCAAATGACTAATTTTCCTCCTGCTTTAATACTAAGAAACCCCAAACAAAGGAAAGACCTAACCAGAACCCAGCGACAGAAGCACAACAAACACCCTCACATCAAACCAAAGAACAAGACTCAAGGAGATGGAACCTAGCGTGGCCCTAAGCTGTTGGAGCAGGATGAGCCACCTCTGCAGCAAGTGGCTCTTATTAATCCTGCAATAGTCTCTCCAACAATAAATGAGAGAAATGTTCACATGGGTGCACAGGAGACAGTGCTTTTGAACATGAACAATGGGCTGCCACTTTACTGCTCAGTTTCCTCAAGAGGTAGTAAAAATACTTGATCCAATCTGCCAGATGAAAAGGCCACTTACAATGATGGCTACAGGCCAAACCATGGCCTGAGAAATCATACATGAACTTTTAAACCAGGTGAAAAGCCAAGGAAGAGGAAAGAGAAAACAAAACCATAACCAACCAACCAATAACCAAATCCCCAAATTCCAAACACATTCTGGCATTGAGGAAGACACTAGTAACCAGATCATTATCACAACACCCCCACTGGCTCAAGTTTGGGCATGCAATGTTTGCCTAGAAGCTTTCCTGCTTCCTAGAACTCTAGCTAGGATACATATCATAGTATCATAGTATAGTACCAGTCAGGGTTGGAAGGGACCACAAGGATCAGCTAGTTCCACCCCCTGCCATGGGCAGGGACACCCCACACTAGATCAGCCTGGCCAGAGCCTCAGCCAGCCTGGGCTTAAACACCTCCAGGGATGGGGCCTCAACCACCTCCCTGCACAACCCATTCCAGGCCTTCACCACTCTCATGGGGAAGAACTTCCTCCTCACCTCCAGCCTGAATCTCCCCACCTCCAGCTTCATTCCATTCCCCCTAGTCCTATCACTCCCTGATAGCCTGAAAAGTCCCTCCCCAGCCTTCTTGTAGCCCCCTTCAGATCTGGAAGGCCACAATGAGGTCCCCTGGGAGCCTTCTCTTCTCCAGCCTGAACAGCCCCAACTCCTTCAGTCTGTCCTCACAGGAGAGGTGCTCCAGCCCTCTGCTCCTCCTCGTGGCCCTTCTCTGGACACCTTCCAGCACCTCCAGATCCCTCTTGGAATAGGGGCTCCATATGAAGATATGTATCCAAGATACAATGAAAGCAGCCACAGCCAGTGAAAAAGGTCAAGGAATAAAAAAATCAATGCAGTTTAAAAGCAATTACACCAAAATTGGGCAGCAGTGGAAATATTACATTGTAAATGCATATGCCCACAGACCTCAGATGTCTGTGGGCATGTACATTTACAATGTTAACTGCTCAAACACCACCTAGTGTATTTTGGGTGGTGTAAACTGCTTGTAACAGGGTCAGGAAGCTCACACCTCACCTCACTACCACCACAGAACTGACACAACCAGATTTTAACCCAAGCAGTTTTACTTGAGGCAACAGCAGTTGCAGAGGAGTTTAATTCACATATTTCCAGGGCAGAGCCATTGGATCAGACTCCCCCACAAAACAGAGTGTTGCAGAATAGATGAGTGGTGAACACTTTGTACCACTGGCTCTGCAGCCCTGCAGCTCTGCAGCCAGGCAAGGGCTCACAGGAACACCCTCTGGGACAGCTACCGTCCCCTCCTCAGGCCGGGGCACTGCACAGCCACCTACACCCTGCTACTGAAGGTGCCTTCCCAGCATGAGGGAAATAAACATGTGAGCTAGCTTCACACAGCAGTGGAGACAAAACCAGCCTTCCCCATTTGCCTGCTGGCATCATGCAAAAAAGCTGCATCTCCCAGCACTGCAGATTTCACTGCTGCTAACCTGGGGCTAGAGTTGATTCCATTTAGTGGCAGAACTGGTACTCCACATCCTGGATATTCACACAAACAATGACTGCATTTAGCCATCCCAGGGATGGTTTTGACAGACTATTGCTGAAATCTACTGAACTGTGGTTTTCAAAACCCTTATGAGAAAGCCAGTAGACCCCAAGAATTACTCTGATTCTGTTCAAAGGAATACACACTGCAAGCACCCCCACGGCTCCTACTCACCTTTCTAAAGTCTGAAGTGCCTTCTTGTTTAATTCATCCTGAGTATCCTTCAGAGTAGCTGTAAAACAAGATACAGTGTCAGCTAAGGTTTGACTGAGCAACAGTGGTGAACTTCACTGGCACCCCCTCTCCTCATGGCTCTCATCTTGATGGCCCACAAGATGGAGACCAGGGAGACAAAGTCCCTCCCACTGTGAGTAAAGACGAGGTGTGTGAACATCCGAGGAACCTGAAGACACACAACTGGGAGATGCATCCCAGAGTCCTGAGGGAACTGGCTGATGTAGTTGCCAAGCCACTCTCCATGATATTTGAGAAGTCCTGGCAGTCAGGTGAGGTCCCTGGGGACTGGAGGAAAGGAAACATCACACTCATTTTTCAGAAGGGTAGAAAGGAGGACCCTGGGAACGACCAACCTGTCAGCCTCACCTCCGTGCCTGGGAAGATCATGGAACACATCCTCCTAGATGCCATGCTAAGGCACATGGAGGACAGGGAAGTGACTCAAGGCAGCCAGCATGGCTTTACTAGGGGCAGCTCCTGCCTGACTAACCTTGTGGCTCTAGGACAAAGTGACTCTGTCAGTGGACAAGCAATAACCTATGGATGTCATCTATCTGGACTTCTGCAAGGCCTTTGATACAGTCCCTCCTACTTGCCAAGCTGGAGAGATAGGGATTTGATGGGTGGGCAGTTTGGTGGATAAGGAATTGGCTGGATGATTGCACCCAGAGAGTAGTGCTCAATGGCTTGAAGTCCAGGTGGAGAGCAGTGACAAGGGGTGTCCCTCAGGGGTCCAGGCTGGGACCTGTGCTGTTTAACACTTTTATCAATGATGCTGACAGTGGATGGAGTGCACCATCAGCAGCTTTGCAGAAGACACCGAGCCGAGTGGTGCTGTCAGTATGCCAGAGGGGCCTGGACAAGCTGAAGAGGTGTGCCCAAATGAACCTCATGAGGTTCAACAGGATCAAGTGCAGGGTTCTGCACCTGGGCTGGAACAATCCTCACTATCAACACAGACTGGGGGATGAGGTGGTAGCAAGCAGCACTGCAGAAAAGGACTTGGGGACGCTGATGGATGAGAAGCTGGACATGAGCAGGCAGTGTGAGCTTGCAGCCCAGAAGGCAAATCACATCGTGGGCTGCATCAAAAGATGCATTGCCAGCAGATCCAGAGAGGTGGCCACTCTCCTGTGGTAAGACCTCACCTGGAGTACTGCATCCAGGTCTGGAACCCTCACTACAGGAAAGATATGGAACCTGATGGAGCAAGTCCAGAGAAGGGCCACGAAAATGATCAGGGGGTTAGAACTGTGTACTAACTGGAGTCCTGTGTCCAGTTCTGGGCCCCTCAGTTCAGGAAGGAGGTTGACTTGCTGGAACGTGTCCGGAGAAGGGCAACAAAGTTGGTGAGGGGTTTGGAACACAGCCCTGTGAGGAGAGGCTGAGGGAGCTGGGGTTGCTTAGCCTGGAGAGGAGAGACTCAGGGGTGACCTTATTGCTCTCTACAACTCCCTGAAGGGAGGTTGTAGCCAGGCAGAGGTTGGTCTCTTCTCCCAGGCAGCCAGCACCAGAACAAGAGGACACAGTCTCAAGCTGCACCAGGGGAGGTTTAGGCTGGATGTTAGGAAGAAGTTCTACACAGAGAGAGAGATTGCCATTGGAATGTGCTGCCCGGGGAGGTGGTGGAGTCACCATCATTGGAGGTGTTCAGGAGGAGACTGGATGGGGTGCTTGGTGCCATGGGTTAGTTGTTTAGGTGGTGTTGGATGATAGGTTGGACTTGATGATCTTGAAGGTCTCTTCCAACCTGGCCTATTCTATTCTATTCTATTCTATTCTATTCTATTCTATTCTATTCTATTCTATTCTAATTCTAATACTGCATCCAGCTCTGGAGTCCTTAGCATTAGAAGGACATGGACCTGACACAGTGGGTCCAGAGGAGGGCTGGGGGCTGGAGCACCTCTCCTGTGAGGACAGGCTGGGGCTTTTCAGGCTGGAGAAGAGAAGACACTGGGAAGACCTAATAGTGGGCTTTCAGTACCTGAAGGGGGGCTACAAGAAGGCTGGAGAGGGACGGTGTACAATGGCATGCAGCAATAGGATGAGAGGCAATGGTTTAGAGATGAACTGACTGAGACTGGATGTTAGGAGCAAGCTCTTTACCATGATGCTAGTGGAACACTGGAACAGCTTGCCCAGGGAGGTAGTTGAGGCCCCATCCCTGGGGATAATTCAAGGTCAGGCTTGACAAGGTTTTGAGCAACCTGATCTAGTGGAGAATGTCCCTGCTTACTGCAGGGGGCTTGGACTGGATGGCCTTTGAAGATCCCTTTCAACCCAAACAAGTCTATGATTCTGTGATAGCTGGCTGAAAAAGATACACTGACTTGCACTGCTGAAGAGTACAAGTCACTTCCTCACACACAAGCCTTGCAAAATTCTGGTGTAACTTGCAAGGTCAGAATGCTTCCATGATACCACACAGTCGTTTTACCTTTGTTACAGGCTCATCTGCTGGAAGAAGCTGGTTTGTTTCCGTGGGACCTGTCTGACACAAAAGTCATTGGGCAGGACTGCCAAAATGATTAGGAAACACAGTAGCTCAGTCATTATTAAAAGAAGATATATTAGAAGGCCTTATATTGATGTTAGGAAATGCAGAAGAAACATACTATTCCTACCTGTGAGTCTGATCAAGGTCAGAGCTAGAACTCTCCTAAATACTGGGACTTCAAGACCTTCTGAGTACTAAGCACCAAATCTGCAGGAACCCATTTGACCAGTCCTTAAAAACCCCAGCAAGCAGCATTAAAACAAAATACTTCTTACATTCAGTGGTCTCTGTCTAGTCAACATCCACACTTACCTGTGAGGTAGATATTTTTATCATGGATACTCCTGAGGAGATAAAGAAATGGCATCACAGAGAGGCCGAATCTCTGCAGGGAGTCGGAATCATGCCAGGACCAGAGGATGTGCATTTCTGACTACAGTGCTTGTAGTGTATTTCTTTAGGTGATTTACAAGCAGGTGACAAAACCATGAAAGTAGATGGAAAGCACACCAAGCAGCTGGCTACAGCCAGATTACCACCTCCTAAGTAATGATGTGCATTTTTCCCTTTACCTAAGAGCTTCACTTTTATCCCTGGGGAGGACAGTTCTCTGAGCAAGTGAACAGTCCCTGTTTGTCTTGCAGTCTGGTTCGTTTTCGGGGCAATTCAGCACTAAAAGCAGAGTTTCTCATGAATTTCCATTGCTTAGACTGAAGACTTTGAAGAGATGCTCTCCAAACAAGACACTTGACAAACACCATCAGATAACTCACCATCAGTAGCTTGAAGACTGTATGTCAGGCCCAGCGCCAGGTAACCCTTTGCTAGGGACTCTCCAGCATCCTCACCCATGTCTATCACTGCTTTAGCAAAGTATTCTCCTTCTTCCAGCTGCAAAAGAGGTAGGCTGAGACTTACTGGCAGTTCCTCTGTATTTGTTTCAGTAAGCTTATCCCATTAAACTTACCTGTAAGTGATCCTGAGAGTCATTCACACAAGGGCCTCCAGTGATCACAGTAAACACTCATACGAAGGAGGGCACAGAAGGAGGGCACAGAAGGAGGGCACAGAAGGTGCACATGCATAGGTTTGGTTTTGCTTTGAGTATCCACTCCAAGCTCAAACATCTGTTTAAGGTTAATGAAGAATACTACCTTATTTTATTTTTTCCCTTCAGGCATGCTTCAGTCACACAACCTTAAGCACAAATCACGGCCTGACTGACTACTTCCATGTTATCCTAGCAGTCCACTAAACGTGCTAACAAGTTTCTTCCTTCAAAGGAAGAGCATCCTGGTTTGCTGTACAATGTTTTCTGAACATTAGCAAATTTCACTTCCTTTTGAAACGTCAACAAGAGTAAGAAAGCATTTCACTACAAGGTGAGCTCAGCTGCTGCCTGCAGCTCTGCTGCCACAAGGAGGCAGAAAACTCAAGACACAAACTGTGATCTTTGTATCTTTTGCAAAGATATAATTTCCCTGAAAATGCATTCTGTGTTAATGGCAAAGGTCTCTTCCAGCCTGGTCCATTCCATTCCATTCCATTCCATTCCATTCCATTCCATTCCATTCCATTCCATTCCATTCCATTCCATTCCATTCCATTCAGTTCCATGATAGGAAGAGAAAGCAGTCATGACTTCTCAGGATCAGCCACCAAAATGGCGAAGTCCATAAGCTGTTTGTGTCCAGTTCTGGGGCCCTCAGTTTAAGAAGGGCATTGAGACACTTGAATGTGTCCAGAGAAGGGCAACAAAGCTGGGGAGGAGTTTGGAGCACAGCCCTGTGAGGAGAGGCTGAGGGAGCTGGGGTTGCTTAGCCTGGAGAAGAGGAGGCTCAGGGGAGACCAAATTGCTCTCTACAACTACCTGCAGGGAGGTTGTAGCCAGGAGGGGGTTGGTCTCTTCTCCCAGGCACCCAGCACCAGAACAAGAGGACACAGTCTCAAGCTGCACCAGGGGAAGTTTAGGCTGGAGGTGAGGAGAGAGTTCTTCACAGAGAGAGTCATTCTCCATTGGGATGTGCTGCCCAGGGAGGTGGTGGAGTCACCACCTCTGGGGGTGTTCAAGAGGGGATTGGATGTGGCACTTGGTGCCATGGTCAGGTCATGGTGTCTGTGGTGACAGGTTGGACTCGATGATCTTTGACGTCTCTTCCAACCTTGGTTTCATAGTATCATAGTTTCAGTCAGGGTTGGAAGGGACCACAAGGATCATCTAGTTCCAAGCCCCCTGCCATGGGCAGGGACACCCCACACACACTAGATCAGCCTGGGCTTAAACACCTCCAGGGATGGGGCCTCAACCACCTCCCTGCACAACCCATTCCAGGGCCTCACCACCCTCATGGGGAAGAACTTCCTCCTCCCCTCCAGCCTGAATCTCCCCACCTCCAGCTTCATCCATTCCCCCTAGTCCTCCCTGAGAGCCTGAAAAGTCCCTCCCCAGCCTTCTTGTGGCCCCTTCAGATCCTGGAAGGCCACAATGAGGTCACCTGGGAGCCTTCCCTTCTCCAGCCTGAACAGCCCCAACTCCCTCAGTCTGTCCTCACAGCAGAGGTGCTCCAGCCCTCTGATCATCCTCGTGGCCCTGCTCTGGACACCTTCCAGCACCTCCAGATCCCTCTTGGAATAGGGGCTCCAGAACTGGAGGCAGTACTCCAGGTGGGGTCTCACCAGAGCTGAGCAGAGGGGGAGAATCCCCTCCCTTGACCTGCTGGCCACACTTCTCCTGCTGCAGCCCAGGCTCTGCTTGGCTTTCCGGGCTGCAAGTGCACCCTGAGAGCTCCTGGTGAGCTTCTCCCCCCCAGCACCCCCAAGTCTCTCTCCTCAGGGCTGCTCTCCAGCCAGTCCCTGCCCAGCCTGGATTTGTGCCTGGGATTGCCTCGACCCAGATGCAGGACCCTGCCCTTGGTCTTGTTGAAGCTCATGAGGTTGGCCTGTGCCCACCTCTCCAGCCTGTCCAGGTCCCTCTGGATGGATCCTTCCCTCCAGCTGTCTGCTGCA
The DNA here is from genome assembly GCA_015227895.2 of Colaptes auratus. NCBI lineage: Eukaryota > Metazoa > Chordata > Aves > Piciformes > Picidae > Colaptes > Colaptes auratus. Next base: position 1,062,024 of record CM037640.1, read on the forward strand.
CCACACAGCTTGGTGTCATCAGCAAACTTGCTGAGGGTGCACTCAGTGCCACTGCCCATGGCACCCACAGAGATGTTGAACAAGCCTGGTCCCAGGACTGATCCCTGAGGACTCTGCTTGTCCCTGGCCTCCACTGGGACATGGACCCATTGACAGCCACTCTGGGTGCGGCCATCAAGCCAGTTCTGTATCCATCCAGTGGTCACCCATCAAACCTATGTGTCACCAGCTTGGAGACCAGGCTGTGGTGTGGGACAGTGTCAAAGGCTTTGCTCAGGGCCAGGTAAAGTTGCTCGCCCCTCAGCTATTAATGCTGGTGAGTCTGTGATTCTTTTGCCATCACAAATCTACATTTCCACTCTTTCTTTGTTTCCCTGTTCTCTCCACACACACTTTTGCCCAAGCAGCCATCCATGATACGAAGAAAAGAGCTGTACAAGGAATTCTAATGCCTAGCAAACAAAGGGTAGGGGTGGGTAGAGGGTATGAATAAAAGAGATTAAATGAAAGGTCTGGAGCTGACATGAAGACATTTAAAATTGGAGAGATTTTGCTCCATTGTTTCTCTGAATGGTCACCTGATGGTGTTTCAAGGCTCTGAATGATGGCCTACACTGCATAAACCAGCAGCTCACCATTTGGCTTTCTTGCCTGCCAGTTACCCAGGGCCACCTGCGAGTGTCAGATTAATCTACTGCATGAATAATGAAACCTGCAACTTTCCGAATGGTTGAAAGAGCTCTTCTAGCACATTCTTGTACACATCTATTCATTCTGAACACTAATGGCACTTTGACCAGCCACAAAGATTCCCATGAATGCAAACTTGGGTCAGCTGAAGGCTGCTTTGAAATTAAGTGGCCTTGAAAACTCCCTACACAGCTGCTTGTGTTCATGGGAGCATCTACTTCTTAAAGCACACAGCCACTCTCCCTGCCATCCCTGCTGTGGCTGCCATCCCTGCTGTGGCTGCCATCCCTGCTGTGGCTGCCATCTGCCCCCTCTTCTCTCATTCTCCAGCTCTTCAATCATTCTGGTAAAGTCTGAAAAGTGAAACCTTTCACTCATGTTACCTACTAAAGCTTCAGCTCTACAGGTCATCAGTCTTGCTGATTGCCTAGTCAACTACAAATCCAGAAACTACTGAGTGAAAGAGGAATACCCATCCGAGGCGTACTTGAGGCTACCAACTACACTGCAGGGGCTACCAGACTGCAGTCTGGATGAAAACATCCTCTATACACCTGAGTAAGGGATGATCACACTTTGAGCTGTGATCTGCCAGTAAAGCTGTGTCCACAGGGGTGTTAAGCAGATGCCATGTCTGTAGTACTTTGCTGTAGTGATGAGAAAGAGGAGGAGGAAGGACGCCAAATGAGGCATCAAGCCCTCTGACATCGGCCAGATAAAATCCTTCCCAGCTGCGGGCCCTGCACGCTGCCATACGACCTGAAGCAGCAGGAGATGCTTCCTCTTTCTCCTCTCCACACGTGCTGCCAGGTATGTAAAGTCTCACCCTGTGGGACTCCCAGAAGTTGTGATCTTGAGGTACACAGAAAGGAGCTAAGTGGCAGACAGCTTACCAAGAGAATCAAGATGTACATTCCCACTCCCACTGCACAGCCAGGGCTCAGCCTCGACACGAAAGGAACCTAAGTGGTTGATTCACTCCAGTCTTTAAGGTCAAACAACACTGCACTGGAAGGGTAAAGGACATGGCTCAAAACTTCTTGTTGCAACTTATAGCTATGTCCTTGCTAGTAAGCTCTAAACCACAGGATGCCACAGGTCCTCCTCAACAGCATCACTTTGTGATTTGGAAATGCAGTGTGTTGCTGTTCCCAGCTCTGCTCCAAGAGCAGCTCACAACACCATGGGAAAGATATTTCCTTGGGCATCAAGAGTACCAACATAACTTTAACTTCAGTTTTCTGAACTTGTGACTCTCTCAGAAGAAAGCAAAAACCAAGTCTCAAAGCCACATAACTGTACTCCAAATCTGGCCCTTACTATTGTTCCATTCTTCTGCTTGCTTTGGACTTAATAGCCGGTGAAGGGCAGCACCACAGACCTGCATGGAAGAAAGCCACACAAGCAGGTATGGAAAAACAACCTAACAGGAACTTTCTGTAGTTTGAACTCAAGGTGTATAAACTGCCAGCAGGCACCTGGAAGCACCAGTAATCGACCTCTGCACCGCTCACAACACACACCTGGCACCTGCAGAGAGGTGAGCTGCCAAACTCTGACCTGACTAATACTGTGGGGTTGTTCAGTCTTACTTTCCCCTCCCACCCCCTCCATCATCTTTGACTGGAAACGAACAGTTGTTGGCTGTGGAGCCCTGAGGGATGTTTTCCCTGAAACAGAGAATGGCTGTTCCAAACGCTCCTGTTATTTGACCGAAGCTTTCGGTGTGTGCTCAAGCCAAGCCTGGGGGCATGCTGGGGAACAGCAGGTGCTGTCCTCTGGCCCGTTGCTACCCAGCAGGTTTCCAACTGCCACTCAGATTGTTTTTAGAAAAGCTCAAGCCCTACCCCTCTGAATCAATGCCCTCCAGGACTGTGAGAGCTGTAGCCCTCACCAGCATAGACTTAAGACAGCTGGGGAGTAGCAAACTGATGATGTGCAGCAGCACAGCAATGATCACAGCACCAAAAAAGAGTGCAGGAAAGGAGAGGCAGGAAATATGGGAAGTGACATAGGACTCAGGCCAGCAGATGTGGTCAGTGAAGCAGGGGAGTGTGGAGACCAGCGAGACTGCATGATACCCAAGCACCTAAGAGACACAAATCATATAGGAAGGGTATCTGCATAAAATCATGCACAAGGTTCATTATATTGGGCTGTAAGTGCAGAGACTAATTCTAATGAGTGAGAATTAAATACTGGCACAAGAGGAAAAATGTGCAGGAAGTGGTGAGTAAAGCACAGTGCAACTGAAAGGTTTTATCCCACAGCAGTTTACTGCATACTCAAGCAGATCATGCTACATATGTCAAGAAAAAACCCAACAATCCCAGGCTTTCTGGTTTTGGTCTGGTCAGCATTTCCTCCATGTCACCAGTGCTAAGCCCACCAACTTCCTCTGCGTGGAAGCTCAACCTTCAGCACTTGGGAACACCTGGGGCCTTCCTACACTGCAACAAGAGTGGTTCGTTCACAGGGGAGATGTATAGCAGGCAAAATTCTTGCTCCTTTTAGACACTGCCCATGTCTAAACTCCTTGGGATTGTCCCAACAACAGGAGCTATGATGTAATCAAGTGGCTTACAGCATTTGGCAGTGACTGGCTGGAGAGCAGCCCTGAGGAGAGAGACTTGGGGGTGCTGGGGGAGGAGAAGCTCACCAGGAGCTCTCAGGGTGCACTTGCAGCCCGGAAGCCAATCAGAGCCTGGCTGCAGGGAGAAGTGTGGCCAGCAGGGCAAGGGAGGTGATTATCCCCCTCTGCTCAGCCCTGGTGAGACCCCACCTGGAGCACTGCCTCCAGTTCTGGAGCCCCTATTCCAAGAGGGATTTGGAGGTGCTGGAAGGTGTCCAGAGCAGGGCCAGGAGGATGAGCAGAGGGCTGGAGCACCTCTCCTGTGAGGACAGACTGAAGGAGTTGGGGCTGTTCAGTCTGGAGAGGAGAAGGCTCCCAGGTGACCTCATTGTGGCCTTCCAGTATCTGAAGGGGGCTACAAGAAGGCTGGGGAGGGACTGCTCAGGACATCAGGGAGTGATAGGACTAGGGGGAATGGAATGAAGCTGGAGGTGGGGAGATTCAGGCTGGAGGTGAGGAGGAAGTTCTTCCCCATGAGAGTGGTGAAGCCCTGGAATGGGTTGTGCAGGGAGGTGGTTGAGGGTTAGGGTTAGGGCCCTGTCCCTGGAGGTGTTTAAGCCCAGGCTGGCTGAGGCTCTGGCCAGGCTGATCTAGTGTGGGGTGTCCCTGCCCATGGCAGGGGGGTGGAACTAGCTGATCCTTGTGGTCCCTTCCAACCCTGACTGATACCCTGATACTATGATTTCACAGTGGGCTCATTTTACTGCAGTTTTCTAGAGCACAACTTTATGAGCTATGACCAAATTTAAAATATTCCTCTCCCCTCTTACTTTCACTCAGTGTCCTGTGCTTTACCCTGATACCAAACTTGATAATGCTACTGAAGAGCTTTAATTAAGGGCAGTTAGAGGAAAATCAGAGTGAGTATCTTTTAAAAGAACTGAAGTGCTAAGTTCCCTCATCTCATATTCGAAGGGAGGCTTCTGATATTACTGGCAAGCTCCTGTGCTTAATAAAGACCTTCCTGCTTGGCTGACCTGCTTTTCTAAATGTCATCTTTACAGTAATTATTTGCATTTAAATTGCATGGCAATCAAATCAGAATTGAATCATTTAAACTGAAAGTGAACAAGATGATCAATGTCACCATAAATAGAAAGGAGGACAGACAAGGTATGGGAACGATCTAATGGACAAATACTGACAGTTAAAGGTACTCAAATGTATCTTGCTCTTCAGAACATGTAAAATATGATTAATTTCTCCATTAGGAAATACATCTACATCCTTGATTGCTGCCTAGGCAAGAAAAGGGTGAAATCAGTTCACCCTTTATCCAAATGAAACAGCTAATTTGTATGTCCTGCATCTGTCCACTTCCAGGCCTTTGGCATGGTATTGTACTCAGTTTGTGTATTGTCTGTGAAGAAGCAGTACTTCAGTCTTATTTCAGTTACAAGCAATAAAAACATCCCAAAACACTGATGCAGCTGGGTGATTACAGAATGTCATAAGGAACACAGAACAGTTTCTATCCTGGTTAATCAAGAGTCATCTCACCTCCCCTCAGCCCATTGGAGCGGGACGCCCGGGAGGTGGTGGAGTCACCATCACTGGAGGTGTTCAGGAGGAGACTGGATGGGGTGCTTGGTGCCATGGGTTAGTTGTTTAGGTGGTGTTGGATGATAGGTTGGACACGATGATCTTGAAGGTCTCTTCCAGCCTGGTTAATTCTATCCTATCCTATCCTATCCTATCCTATTCCTATCCTATCCTATCCTATCCTA
>CM037640.1:1067572-1093632 GCA_015227895.2 Colaptes auratus
AGGGTAGGGTAGGGTAGGGTAGGTTAGGATAGGATAAGGATAGGATAGGATAGGATAGGATAGGATAGGGTAGGGTAGGGTAGGTTAGGATAGGATAGGATAGGATAGGATAGGATAGGATAGGATAGGATAGGATAGGATAGGATAGGATAGGATAGAATTAACAGGCTGGAAGAGACCTTCAAGATCATCGTGTCCAAACCTATCATCCAACACCACCTAAACAACTAACCCATGCACCAAGCACCCCATCCAGTCTCCTCCTGAGCACCTCCAGTGATGGTAGATCCACCACCTCCGGGGTTCCCGCTCCAGTGGGCTGAGGGGAGGTGAGATGACTCTTGATTAACCAGGATAGAAAACTGTTCTGTGTTCCTTATGACATTCTGTAATCACCCAGCTGCATCAGTGTTTTGGGGATGTTTTTATTGCTTGTAACTGAAATAAGACTGAAGTACTGGCTTCTTCACAGACAATACAAAACTGAGTACAATACCATGCCAAAGGCCTGGAAGTGGACAGATGCAGGACTACAAATTAGCTGTTCATTTGGAATAAGGGTGAACTGATTTCACCCTTTTCTTGCCTAGGCAGCAATCAAGGATGTAGATGTATTTCCTAATGGAGAAATAATCATATTTTACATGTTTGAAGAGCAAGATATTTGAGTACTTTAACTGTCAGTATTTGTCCATTAGATCGTTCCATACCTTGTCTGTCCTCCTTTCTATTTATGGTGACATGATCATCTTGTTCACTTTCAGTTTAAATGATTCAATTCTGATTTGATTGCCATGCAATTTAAATGCAAATAATTACTGTAAAGATGACATTTAGAAAAGCAGGTCAGCCAAGCAGGAAGGTCTTATTAAGCACAGGAGCTTGCCAGTAATATCAGAAGCCTCCCTTCGAATATGAGATGAGGGAACTTAGCACTTCAGTTCTTTTAAAAGATACTCACTCTGATTTTCCTCTAACTGCCCTTAATTAAAGCTCTTCAGTAGCATTATCAAGTTTGGTATCAGGGTAAAGCAGGACACTGAGTGAAAGTAAGAGGGGAGAGGAATATTTTAAATTTGGTCATAGCTCATAAAGTTGTGCTCTAGAAAACTGCAGTAAAATGAGCCCACTGTGAAATCATAGTATCAGGGTATCAGTCAGGGTTGGAAGGGACCACAAGGATCAGCTAGTTCCACCCCCCTGCCATGGGCAGGGACACCCCACACTAGATCAGCCTGGCCAGAGCCTCAGCCAGCCTGGGCTTAAACACCTCCAGGGACAGGGCCTCAACCACCTCCCTGCACAACCCATTCCAGGGCTTCACCACTCTCATGGGGAAGAACTTCCTCCTCACCTCCAGCCTGAATCTCCCCACCTCCAGCTTCATTCCATTCCCCCTAGTCCTTCACTCCCTGATGTCCTGAGCAGTCCCTCCCCAGCCTTCTTGTAGCCCCCTTCAGATCCTGGAAGGCCACAGTGAGGTCACCTGGGAGCCTTCTCCTCTCCAGACTGAACAGCCCCAACTCCTTCAGTCTGTCCTCACAGGAGAGGGTGCTCCAGCCCTCTGCTCATCTCCGGCCCTGCTCTGGACACCTTCCAGCACCTCCAAATCCCTCTTGGAATAGGGGCTCAGAACTGGAGGCAGTGCTCCAGGTGGGGTCTCACCAGGGCTGAGCAGAGGGGGATAATCACCTCCCTTGCCCTGCTGGCCACACTTCTCCTGCTGCAGCCCAGGCTCTGATTGGCTTTCCGGGCTGCAAGTGCACCCTGAGAGCTCCTGGTGAGCTTCTCCTCCCCCAGCACCCCCAAGTCTCTCTCCTCAGGGCTGCTCTCCAGCCAGTCACTGCCAAATGCTGTAAGCCACTTGATTACCTCATAGCTCCTGTTGTTGGGACAATCCCAAGGAGTTTAGACATGGGCAGTGTCTAAAGGAGCAAGAATTTTGCCTGCTATACATCTCCCCTGTGAACGAACCACTCTTGTGCAGTGTAGGAAGGCCCCAGGTGTCCCAAGTGCTGAAGGTTGAGCTTCCACGCAGAGGAAGTTGGTGGGCTTAGCACTGGTGACATGGAGGAAATGCTGACCAGACCAAAACCAGAAAGCCTGGGATTGTTGGGTTTTTTCTTGACATATGTAGCATGATCTGCTTGAGTATGCAGTAAACTGCTGTGGGATAAAACCTTTCAGTTGCACTGTGCTTTACTCACCACTTCCTGCACATTTTTCCTCTTGTGCCAGTATTTAATTCTCACTCATTAGAATTAGTCTCTGCACTTACAGCCCAATATAATGAACCTTGTGCATGATTTTATGCAGATACCCTTCCTATATGATTTGTGTCTCTTAGGTGCTTGGGTATCATGCAGTCTCGCTGGTCTCCACACTCCCTGCTTCACTGACACATCTGCTGGCCGAGTCCTATGTCACTTCCCATATTTCCTGCTCTCCTTTCCTGCACTCTTTTTTGGTGCTGTGATCATTGCTGTGCTGCTGCACATCATCAGTTTGCTACTCCCCAGCTGTCTTAAGTCTATGCTGGTGAGGGCTACAGCTCTACCAGTCCTGGAGGGCATTGATTCAGAGGGGTAGGGTGAGCTTTTCTAAAAACAATCTGAGTGGCAGTTGGAAACCTGCTGGGTAGCAACGGGCCAGAGGACAGCACCTGCTGTTCCCCAGCATGCCCCCAGGCTTGGCTTGAGCACACACGAAAGCTTCGGTCAAATAACAGGAGCGTTTGGAACAGCCATTCTCTGTTTCAGGGAAAACATCCCTCAGGGCTCCACAGCCAACAACTGTTCGTTTCCAGTCAAAGATGATGGAGGGGGTGGAGGGGAAAGTAAGACTGAACAACCCCACAGTATTAGTCAGGTCAGAGTTTGGCAGCTCACCTCTTGCAGGTGCCAGGGGTGTGTGTGAGCGGTGCAGAGGTCGATTACTGGTGCTTCCAGGTGCTGCTGGCAGTTTATACACCTGAGTTCAAACTACAGAAAGTTCCTGTTAGGTTGTTTTTCCATACCTGCTTTGTGGCTTTCTTCCATGCAGGTCTGTGGTGCTGCCCTTCACCGGCTATTAAGTCCAAAGCAAGCAGAAGAATGGAACAATAGTAAGGGCCAGATTTGGAGTACAGTTATGTGCTTTGAGACTTGGGTTTTTGCTTTCTTCTGAGAGAGTCACAAGTTCAGAAAACTGAAGTTAAAGTTATGTTGGTACTCTTGATGCCCAAGGAAATATCTTTCCCATGGTGTTGTGAGCTGCTCTTGGAGCAGAGCTGGGAACAGCAACACACTGCATTTCCAAATCACAAAGTGATGCTGTTGAGGAGGACCTGTGGCATCCTGTGGTTTAGAGCTTATAGCAGGACATAGCTATAAGTTGCAACAAGAAGTTTTGAGCCATGTCCTTTACCCTTCCAGTGCAGTGTTGTTTGACCTTAAAGACTGGAGTGAATCAACCACTTAGGTTCCTTTCGTGTCGAGGCTGAGCCCTGGCTGTGCAGTGGGAGTGGGAATGTACATCTTGATTCTCTTGGTAAGCTGTCTGCCACTTAGCTCCTTCTGTGTACCTCAAGATCACAACTTCTGGGAGTCCCACAGGTGAGACTTTACATACCTGGCAGCACGTGTGTGGAGAGGAGAAAGAGGAAGCATCTCCTGCTGCTTCAGGGCGTATTTATGGCAGCGTGCAGGGCCCGCAGCTGGGAAGGATTTTATCTGGCCGATGTCAGAGGGCTTGATGCCTCATTTGGCGTCCTTCCTCCTCCTCTTTCTCATCACTACAGCAAAGTACTACAGACATGGCATCTGCTTAACACCCCTGTGGACACAGCTTTACTGGCAGATCACAGCTCAAGTGTGATCATCCCTTACTCAGGGTTATAGAGGATGTTTTCATCAGACTGCAGTCTGGTAGCCCCTGCAGTGTAGTTGGTAGCCTCAAGTACGCCTCGGATGGGTATTCCTCTTTCACTCAGTAGTTTCTGGATTTGTAGTTGACTAGGCAATCAGCAAGACTGATGACCTGTAGAGCTGAAGCTTTAGTAGGTAACATGAGTGAAAGGTTTCACTTTCAGACTTTACCAGATGATTGAAGAGCTGGAGAATGAGGAAGAGGGCAGATGGCAGCCACAGCAGGGATGGCAGCCACAGCAGGGATGGCAGCCACAGCAGGGATGGCAGGGAGAGTGGCTGTGTGCTTTAAGAAGTAGATGCTCCCATGAACACAAGCAGCTGTGTAGGGAGTTTTCAAGGCCACTTAATTTCAAAGCAGCCTTCAGCTGACCCAAGTTTGCATTCATGGGAATCTTTGTGGCTGGTCAAAGTGCCATTAGTGTTCAGAATGAATAGATGTGTACAAGAATGTGCTAGAAGAGCTCTTTCAACCATTCGGAAAGTTGCAGGTTTCATTATTCATGCAGTAGATTAATCTGACACTCGCAGGTGGCCCTGGTAACTGGCAGGCAAGAAAGCCAAAGGTGAGCTGCTGATTTATGCAGTGTAGGCCATCATTCAGAGCCTTGAAACACCATCAGGGACCATTCAGAGAAACAATGGAGCAAAATCTCTCCAATTTTAAATGTCTTCATGTCAGCTCCAGACCTTTCATTTAATCTCTTTTATTCATACCCTCTACCCACCCCTACCCTTGTTTGCTAGGCATTAGAATTCCTTGTACAGCTCTTTTCTTCGTATCATGGATGGCTGCTTGGGCAAAAGTGTGTGTGGAGAGAACAGGGAAACAAAGAAAGAGTGGAAATGTAGATTGGTGATGGCAAAAGAATCACAGACTCACCAGCATTAATAGCTGAGGGGCGAGCAACTGATGTCCTTTACCTGGCCCTGAGCAAAGCCTTTGGCACTGTCCCACACCACATCCTGGTCTCCAAGCTGGTGACACATAGGTTTGATGGGTGACCACTGGATGGATACAGAACTGGCTTGATGGCCGCACCCAGAGAGTGGCTGTCAATGGGTCCATGTCCCAGTGGAGGCCAGGGACAAGCAGAGTCCCTCAGGGATCAGTCCTGGGACCAGGCTTGTTCAACATCTCTGTGGGTGCCATGGGCAGTGGCACTGAGTGCACCCTCAGCAAGTTTGCTGATGACACCAAGCTGTGTGGTGCAGCAGACAGCTGGAGGGAAGGATCCATCCAAAGGGACCTGGACAGGCTGGAGAGGTGGGCACAGGCCAACCTCATGAGCTTCAACAAGACCAAGGGCAGGGTCCTGCATCTGGGTCGAGGCAATCCCAGGCACAAATCCAGGCTGGGCAGGGACTGGCTGGAGAGCAGCCCTGAGGAGAGAGAATTGGGGGTGCTGGGGGAGGAGAAGCTCCCAGGAGCTCTCAGGTGCACTTGCAGCCCGGAAAGCCAAGCAGAGCCTGGGGCTGCAGCAGGAGAAGTGTGGCCAGCAGGTCAAGGGAGGGGATTCTCCCCTCTGCTCAGCTCTGCTGAGACCCCACCTGGAGTACTGCCTCCAGTTCTGGAGCCCCTATTCCAAGAGGGATCTGGAGGTGCTGGAAGGTGTCCAGAGCAGGGCCACGAGGATGATCAGAGGGCTGGAGCACCTCTGCTGTGAGGACAGACTGAGGGAGTTGGGGCTGTTCAGGTGGGAAAGAAGAAGGCTCCCAGGTGACCTCATTGTGGCCTTCCAGGATCTGAGGGGGCCACAAGAAGGCTGGGGAGGGACTGCTCAGGCTCTCAGGGAGTGATAGGACTAGGGGGAATGGAATGAAGCTGGAGGTGGGGAGATTCAGGCTGGGGGGAGGAGGAAGTTCTTCCCATGAGGGTGGTGAGGCCTGGAATGGGTTGTGCAGGGAGGTGGTTGAGGCCCCATCCCTGGAGGTGTTTAAGCCCAGGCTGATCTAGTGTGGGGTGTCCCTGCCCATGGCAGGGGGGTTGGAACTAGCTGATCCTTGTGGTCCCTTCCAACCCTGACTGAAACTATGATACTATGAAACCAAGGTTGGAAGAGACCTCAAAGATCATCGAGTCCAACCTGTCGCCACAGACACCATGACCTGACCATGGCACCAAGTGCCACATCCAATCCCCTCTTGAACACCCCCAGAGGTGGTGACTCCACCACCTCCCTGGGCAGCACATCCCAATGGAGAATGACTCTCTCTGTGAAGAACTCTCTCCTCACCTCCAGCCTAAACCTCCCCTGGTGCAGCTTGAGACTGTGTCCTCTTGTTCTGGTGCTGGGTGCCTGGGAGAAGAGACCAACCCCCTCCTGGCTACAACCTCCCTGCAGGTAGTTGTAGAGAGCAATGAGGTCTCCCCTGAGCCTCCTCTTCTCCAGGCTAAGCAACCCCAGCTCCCTCAGCCTCTCCTCAGGGCTGTGCTCCAAACTCTCCCCAGCCTTGTTGCCCTTCTCTGGACACATTCAAGTGTCTCAATGCCCTTCTTAAACTGAGGGCCCCAGAACTGGACACAAACAGCTTATGGACTTCACCATTTTGGTGGCTGATCCTGAGAAGTCATGACTGCTTTCTCTTCCTATCATGGAACTGAATGGAATGGAATGGAATGGAATGGAATGGAATGGAATGGAATGGAATGGAATGGAATGGAATGGAATGGAATGGAATGGACCAGGCTGGAAGAGACCTTTGCCATTAACACAGAATGCATTTTCAGGGAAATTATATCTTTGCAAAAGATACAAAGATCACAGTTTGTGTCTTGAGTTTTCTGCCTCCTTGTGGCAGCAGAGCTGCAGGCAGCAGCTGAGCTCACCTTGTAGTGAAATGCTTTCTTACTCTTGTTGACGTTTCAAAAGGAAGTGAAATTTGCTAATGTTCAGAAAACATTGTACAGCAAACCAGGATGCTCTTCCTTTGAAGGAAGAAACTTGTTAGCACGTTTAGTGGACTGCTAGGATAACATGGAAGTAGTCAGTCGGGCCGTGATTTGGCTTAAGGTTGTGTGACTGAAGCATGCCTGAAGGGAAAAAATAAAATAAGGTAGTATTCTTCATTAACCTTAAACAGATGTTTGAGCTTGGAGTGGATACTCAAAGCAAAACCAAACCTGTGCATGTGCACCTTCTGTGCCCTCCTTCTGTGCCCTCCTTCTGTGCCCCCTTCGTATGAGTGTTTACTGTGATCACTGGAGGCCTTGTGTGAATGACTCTCAGGATCACTTACAGGTAAGTTTAATGGGATAAGCTTACTGAAACAAATACAGAGGAACTGCCAGTAAGTCTCAGCCTACCTCTTTTGCAGCTGGAAGAAGGAGAATACTTTGCTAAAGCAGTGATAGACATGGGTGAGGATGCTGGAGAGTCCCTAGCAAAGGGTTACCTGGCGCTGGGCCTGACATACAGTCTTCAAGCTACTGATGGTGAGTTATCTGATGGTGTTTGTCAAGTGTCTTGTTTGGAGAGCATCTCTTCAAAGTCTTCAGTCTAAGCAATGGAAATTCATGAGAAAACTCTGCTTTTAGTGCTGAATTGCCCCGAAAAGAACCAGACTGCAAGACAAACGGGGACTGTTCACTTGCTCAGAGAACTGTCCTCCCCAGGGATAAAAGTGAAGCTCTTAGGTAAAGGGAAAATGCACATCATTACTTAGGAGGTGGTAATCTGCTGTAGCCAGCTGCTTGGTGTGCTTTCCATCTACTTTCATGGTTTTGTCACCTGCTTGTAAATCACCTAAAGAAATACACTACAAGCACTGTAGTCAGAAATGCACATCCTCTGGTCCTGGCATGATTCCGACTCCCTGCAGAGATTCGGCCTCTCTGTGATGCCATTTCTTTATCTCCTCAGGAGTATCCATGATAAAAATATCTACCTCACAGGTAAGTGTGGATGTTGACTAGACAGAGACACTGAATGTAAGAAGTATTTTGTTTTAATGCTGCTGCTGGGGTTTTTAAGGACTGGTCAAACGGGTTCCTGCAGATTTGTGGTTAGTACTCAGAAGGTCTTGAAGTCCCAGTATTTAGGAGAGTTCTAGCTCTGACCTTGATCAGACTCACAGGTAGGAATAGTATGTTTCTTCTGCATTTCCTAACATCAATATAAGGCCTTCTAATATATCTTCTTTTAATAATGACTGAGCTACTGTGTTTCCTAATCATTTGGCAGTCCTGCCCAATGACTTTTGTGTCAGACAGGTCCCACGGAAACAAACCAGCTTCTTCCAGCAGATGAGCCTGTAACAAAGGTAAAACGACTGTGTGGTATCATGGAAGCATTCTGACCTTGCAAGTTACACCAGAATTTTGCAAGGCTTGTGTGTGAGGAAGTGACTTGTACTCTTCAGCAGTGCAAGTCAGTGATCTTTTTCAGCCAGCTATCACAGAATCATAGACTTGTTGGGTTGAAAGGGATCTTCAAAGGCCATCCAGTCCAAGCCCCCTGCAGTAAGCAGGGACATTCTCCACTAGATCAGGTTGCTCAAAACCTTGTCAAGCCTGACCTTGAATTATCCCCAGGGATGGGGCCTCAACTACCTCCCTGGGCAAGCTGTTCCAGTGTTCCACTAGCATCATGGTAAAGAGCTTGCTCCTAACATCCAGTCTCAGTCAGTTCATCTCTAAACCATTGCCTCTCATCCTATTGCTGCATGCCATTGTACACCGTCCCTCTCCAGCCTTCTTGTAGCCCCCCTTCAGGTACTGAAAGCCCACTATTAGGTCTTCCCAGTGTCTTCTCTTCTCCAGCCTGAAAAGCCCCAGCCTGTCCTCACAGGAGAGGTGCTCCAGCCCCCAGCCCTCCTCTGGACCCACTGTGTCAGGTCCATGTCCTTCTAATGCTAAGGACTGGATGCAGTATTAGAATAGAAGAGCTGGATGCAGTATTAGAATAGAATAGAATAGAATAGAATAGAATAGAATAGAATAGAATAGGCCAGGTTGGAAGAGACCTTCAAGATCATCAAGTCCAACCTATCATCCAACACCACCTAAACAACTAAACCATGGCACCAAGCACCCCATCCAGTCTCCTCCTGAACACCTCCAGGGATTGTGACTCCACCACCTCCCCGGGCAGCCTATTCCAATGGCCAATCTCTCTCTCTGTGTAGAACTTCTTCCTAACATCCAGCCTAAACCTCCCCTGGTGCAGCTTGAGACTGTGTCTCTTGTTCTGGTGCTGGCTGCCTGGGAGAAGAGACCAACCTCTGCCTGGCTACAACCTCCCTCCCTTCAGGAGTTGTAGAGAGCAATAAGGTCACCCCTGAGTCTCCTCTCCAGGCTAAGCAACCCCAGCTCCCTCAGCCTCTCCTCACAGGGCTGTGTTCCAAACCCCTCACCAACTTTGTTGCCCTTCTCTGGACACCTTCCAGCAAGTCAACCTCCTTCCTGAACTGAGGGGCCCAGAACTGGACACAGGACTCCAGTTAGTACACAGTTCTAACCCCCTGATCATTTTCGTGGCCCTTCTCTGGACTTGCTCCATCAGGTTCCATATCTTTCCTGTAGTGAGGGTTCCACCTGGATGCAGTACTCCAGGTGAGGTCTTACCACAGGAGAGTGGCCACCTCTCTGGATCTGCTGGCAATGCATCTTTTGATGCAGCCCACGATGTGATTGGCCTTCTGGGCTGCAAGCTCACACTGCCTGCTCATGTCCAGCTTCTCATCCATCAGCGTCCCCAAGTCCTTTTCTGCAGTGCTGCTTGCTACCACCTCATCCCCCAGTCTGTGTTGATAGTGAGGATTGTTCCAGCCCAGGTGCAGAACCCTGCACTTGATCCAGTTGAACCTCATGAGGTTCATTTGGGCACACCGCTCCAGCTTGTCCAGGCCCCTCTGGCATACTGACAGCACCACTCGGCTCGGTGTCTTCTGCAAAGCTGCTGATGGTGCACTCCATCCACTGTCAGCATCATTGATAAAAGTGTTAAACAGCACAGGTCCCAGCCTGGACCCCTGAGGGACTCCCCTTGTCACTGCTCTCCACCTGGACTTCAAGCCATTGAGCACTACTCTCTGGGTGCAATCATCCAGCCAATTCCTATCCACCAAATGTCCACCCATCAAATCCCTATCTCTCCAGCTTGGCAAGTAGGAGGGACTGTATCAAAGGCCTTGCAGAAGTCCAGATAGATGACATCCATAGGTTATTGCTTGTCCACTGACAGAGTCACTTTGTCCTAGAAAGCCACAAGGTTAGTCAGGCAGGAGCTGCCCCTAGTAAAGCCATGCTGGCTGCCTTGAATCACCTCCCTGTCCTCCATGTGCCTTAGCATGGCATCTAGGAGGATCTGTTCCATGATCTTCCCAGGCACGGAGGTGAGGCTGACAGGTTGGTCGTTCCCGGGTCCTCCTTTCTACCCTTCTGAAAATGAGTGTGATGTTTCCTTTCTCCAGTCCCCAGGGACCTCACCTGACTGCCAGGACTTCTCAAATATCATGGAGAGTGGCTTGGCAACTACATCAGCCAGTTCCCTCAGGACTCTGGGATGCATCTCCCAGTTGTGTGTCTTCAGGTTCCTCGGATGTTCACACACCTCGTCTTTACTCACAGTGGGAGGGACTTTGTCTCCCTGGTCTCCATCTTGTGGGCCATCAAGATGAGAGCCATGAGGAGAGGGGGTGCCAGTGAAGTTCACCACTGTTGCTCAGTCAAACCTTAGCTGGCACTGTATCTTGTTTTGCAGCTACTCTGAAGGATACTCAGGATGAATTAAACAAGAAGGCACTTCAGACTTTAGAAAGGTGAGTAGGCTGTGGGGGGTGCTTGCAGTGTGTATTCCTTTGAACAGAATCAGAGTAATTCTTGGGGTCTACTGGCTTTCTCATAAGGGTTTTGAAAAGCACAGTTCAGTAGATTTCAGCAATAGTCTGTCAAAACCATCCCTGGGGGCTAAATGCAGTCATTGTTTGTGTGAATATCCAGGATGTGGAGTAGCAGTTCTGCCTCTAAATGGAATCAACTCTAGCCCCAGGTTAGCAGCAGTGAAATCTGCAGTGCTGGGAGATGCAGCTTTTTTGCATGATGCCAGCAGGCAAATGGGGAAGCTGGTTTTGTCTCCATTGCTGTGTGAAGCTAGCTCACATGTTTATTTCCCTCATGCTGGGAAGGCACCTTCAGTAGCAGGGTGTAGGTGGCTGTGCAGTGCCCCGGCCTGAGGAGGGGACGGTAGCTGTCCCAGAGGGTGTTCCTGAGCCCTTGCCTGGCTGCAGAGCTGCAGGGCTGCAGAGCCAGTGGTACAAAGTGTTCACCACTCATCTATTCTGCAACACTCTGTTTTGTGGGGGAGTCTGATCCAATGGCTCTGCCCTGGAAATATGTGAATTAAACTCTCTGCAACTGCTGTTGCCTCAAGTAAAACTGCTTGGGTTAAAATCTGGTTGTGTCAGTTCTGTGGTGGTAGTGAGGTGAGGTGTGAGCTTCCTGACCCTGTTACAAGCAGTTTACACCACCAAAATACACTAGGTGGTGTTTGAGCAGTTAACATTGTAAATGTACATGCCCACAGACATCTGAGGGTGTGGGCATATGCATTTACAATGTAATATTTCCACTGCTGCCCAATTTTGGTGTAATTGCTTTTAAACTGCATTGATTTTTTTATTCCTTGACCTTTTTCACTGGCTGTGGCTGCTTTTCATTGTATCTTGGATACATATCTTCATATGGAGCCCCTATTCCAAGAGGGATGTGGAGGTGCTGGAAGGTGTCCAGAGAAGGGCCACGAGGAGGAGCAGAGGGCTGGAGCACCTCTCCTGTGAGGACAGACTGAGGGAGTTGGGGCTGTTCAGTCTGGAGAAGAGAAGGCTCCCAGGTGACCTCACTGTGGCCTTCCAGTATCTGAAGGGGGCTACAAGAAGGCTGGGGAGGGACTTCTCAGGCTACCAGGTAGTGATAGGACTAGGGGGAATGGACTGAAGCTGGAGGTGGGGAGATTCAGGCTGGAGGTGAGGAGGAAGTTCTTCCCCATGAGAGTGGTGAAGCCCTGGAATGGGTTGTCCAGGGAGGTGGTTGAGGCCCCATCCCTGGAGGTGTTTAAGCCCAGGCTGGCTGAGGCTCTGGCCAGGCTGATCTAGTGTGGGGTGTCCCTGCCCATGGCAGGGGGTTGGAACTGGCTGATCCTTGTGGTCCCTTCCAACCCTGACTGGTACTATACTATGATACTATGATATGTATCCTAGCTAGAGTTCTAGGAAGCAGGAAAGCTTCTAGGCAAACATTGCATGCCCAAACTTGAGCCAGTGGGGTGTTGTGATAATGATCTGGTTACTAGTGTCTTCCTCAATGCCAGAATGTGTTTGGAATTTGGGGATTTGGTTATTGGTTGGTTGGTTATGGTTTTGTTTTCTCTTTCCTCTTCCTTGGCTTTTCACCTGGTTTAAAAGTTCATGTGTATGATTTCTCAGGCCATGGTTTGGCCTGTAGCCATAAGTAAGTGGCCTTTTCATCTGGCAGATTGGATCAAGTATTTTTACTACCTCTTGAGGAAACTGAGCAGTAAAGTGGCAGCCCATTGTTCATGTTCAAAAGCACTGTCTCCTGTGCACCCATGTGAACATTTCTCTCATTATTGTTGGAGAGACTATTGCAGGATTAATAAGAGCCACTTGCTGCAGAGGTGGCTCATCCTGCTCCAACAGCTTAGGGCCACGCTAGGTTCCATCTCC
The DNA here is from genome assembly GCA_015227895.2 of Colaptes auratus. Lineage (NCBI taxonomy): Eukaryota > Metazoa > Chordata > Aves > Piciformes > Picidae > Colaptes > Colaptes auratus. The sequence goes on from CM037640.1 coordinate 1,080,163, forward strand.
TTGAGTCTTGTTCTTTGGTTTGATGTGAGGGTGTTTGTTGTGCTTCTGTCGCTGGGTTCTGGTTAGGTCTTTCCTTTGTTGGGGTTTCTTAGTATTAAAGCAGGAGGAAAATTAGTCATTTGCCTGTACAAATTGCAGCTTGATAGCTTTGGCATCACTTCAGAATCCTCGAGTGCCACCTTGCTTTACAGAGTCACAGACACATCCACTCCATGCTGACTTGTTCTAAAGCCATGAGTTACAAACGTCAGCTCCAAGGGCTTACTGCTTGCAGGCCAAGATGGCATTTGACAAGTGGCTGCCATTAAAATGGTGGTGTTTTTCCCTGAAGTAATAGTTGGCTTTTGTTTATTTGTTTATTATTAGTAAATTAATGGTTTTGGCAAAGTTTTGAACCACCATCTTTGTCAGCTGTTATTTCTCCTCATGAGGCTGTCAAACGTGCTTGCCTTGGGCAGAGTGATGCAGGTGTAGGCTTCCTGGTGTGTTGGAACGCAGCCCGGAAAGAGTCAGGGACATTGTTGACCTTCCCCTTCCCATCTTTCCATGGGAAATTTCTTCTCCATAGCACAGAGCTGGGAGCTCTGTAATCCACTGGTCCCTGGGCTAGACTGCCAGCGGGGCATGATCCAGTGCCCAATGTTGCCCCCAGGTTAGGTTTCCAAAACACTATCTTTAGGTGGCCTTGGATAATGGCCTCTCCACAGGCTGTCAGGCTCAGACTGCCACTTCATGCTTAGCACAGTCTGAGAGGCATCATTCTGCCTCGGCTGTCCATCCCTGTTCCGGCCTTGCACAGGCCTGTGTGGTGAGCCTCCACATTTGGTTCTGGAGACACTGAAGCCTTCACTATCCAAGGGATCACTGCACCCTGTTGCCTGCTGCAGACTAGAAGGTAGTATCTAAAAGGTATAAGCTTGAGAAGTAAAGGCCTTGATTTTAGTCCAGGCTCATTTCTTACCATCTGATCTTCAGTCCTCCTTCAGGGTCTTTCCTTTCCTTCTTAGGAGTCTTCCAACATCAGTTAGACTGGAAGCTGCAGTGTGAGGCACATTATGATTATGTGTGAGCACCAGCTCATGTCATGGGCTCCTGATATTTAGTCCTCTGTATACTCAGTCACAATAATAGCAGAAAACAATTGCTACTTTTTTCAATGCTAACTAACCCTGTCCTATTGTTTGAAAAGCAGCAATATAGAAACAAGTTGGACAACTGTCTCCCTTGCCTAAATTACTTAAGATAATCAAAGTATCAGTCAGGGTTGGAAGGGACCACAAGGATCATCCAGTTCCAACCCCCCTGCCATGGGCAGGGACACCCACACTAGATCAGCCTGGCCAGAGCCTCAGCCAGCCTGGGCTTAAATATGGTTAAATAATGGTTTAATGGCTTAAATAATGGTTTAATGGATCTGTAATGTGTTAAGAACTGGTTTTATTGTATCAGTTATCCAAGTCCCACACACTAAGTGGCATTTAATGAAGGGAAAGTAAGTTGTATTCACATGCTGGCAGTTGTTTTTCTCATACTTGTTCCTGTGAGCCTGGCTGAGCCAGGCCAGTCGTTGATAGCTTTGTGCCCAGTTTGTGTGTTTCTGCCTTATGGAGCTCGCTCTCGGCAGGAGGGGACTGGTGGTGTTCTGTGCTCGTGTGTGACTCATGGCAAAGAAGTTCTGCAAAGAACAATCTAACAGTCGCTTTTCTCTTTGTATTGTGTGGTCATCCTTAAAGAGCACGTGACTTGGCCCCAGAAGATCACCAGATCATCCTCTACCTATCACTGCAGCTGGCTCTAGTCAGACAGGTACGTGCTAAACTGACCACTGAGTGGTGAGAGGCTGGGGAGCGACAGTCACCACTGAACAAGCCCCAGACTTGCTACACTTGGTCCCTTGCTTCCTACATTGTAATTGATAATAAGCAATCAGAATGTTCATGTAATACAATACAATACAATACAATAAACCAGGTTGGAAGAGACCTTCAAGATCATCACGTCCAACCCATCAACCAATCCAACACCACCTAAACAACTAAACCATGGCACCAAGCACCCCATCAAGTCTCCTCCTGAAAACCTCCAATGAAGGTGACTCCACCACCTCCCGGGGCAGCCCATTCCAATGGGCAATCACTCTCTCTGTGTAGAACTTCTTCCTAACATCCAGCCTAAACCTCCCCTGGTGCAACCTGAGACTGTGTCCTCTTGTTTGGTGCTGGTTGCCTGGGAGAAGAGACCAACCTCTGCCTGGCTATAACCTCCCTTCAGGTAGTTGTAGAGAGCAAGAAGGTCACCCCTGAGTCTCCTCTTCTCCAGGCTAAGCAACCCCAGCTCCCTCAGCCTCTCCTCATAGGGCTGTGCTCCAGACCCCTCACCAACTTTGTTGCCTTTCTCTGGACCCTTCCAGCAAGACAACTCCTTCCTGAACTGAGGGGCCCAGAACTGGACACAGGACTCAAGGTGTGGCCTAACCAGTGCTGAGTCCAGGGGCAGAATGACCTCCCTGCTCCTGTGGCCACACTGTTCCTGATGCAGGCCAGGATGCCATTGGCCCTTTTGGCTGCCTGGGCACATGCAGGCTCATGTTCAGCCTCCCATCAACCAGCACCCCAGGTCCCTCTCTGCCTGGCCGCTCTCAGCCACTCTGACCCCAGCCTGTAGCTCTGAATGTTTCTGTTAACATTTTTTTCAATAGTAATTCTGCAGCACATGTAATGATCTGCCTGGAGCATGCCTTCAGCCCTAACTCCTGAGCAGTGCTATTCCACTTGGGTCAACTTTGTCTGTGTGGTGCAAGTGAGGTTTTTATTCCTGTTGCCTGGATGTCCCTGTGTCAGACTTCAGGCTGCTCCAAGGGCTCTCATTACTGCTGGTTCTGTGCCACGCCAGGCTGCATGCTCTGCATTGAGTATTGCTTTATTCCATAATTGGGCATGTTTGGCATTAGGCTGTGATGGGTGCTGGAGCTCTGCAGCAAGTGGGATTAGCTGGCATCCGAATGCTGCTGCAGCTGCTAACTCCTAAAGTTTAAGATGATCAGAAAAGACATTGTGCGCTTTTCAGCAAAAGCCCCACCCCACGTCTGGGCTGTGCTTTGTTTCCTGCCCCTTCTCTTTATAATTGGCATCTGTTTTCTTTTTCTGTCCCTTCTGTTTAAAAGCAAATTCTTCACTGGAATAGCCCCTATTTTTTAAGTACTGCTCTAGTGAGATTTGAAGTTTCATCATCATAGTTTCCTTCAGTGGCAGGCTTGCTGCTTGCTGCAGCTTCTCTCCTGACGCTGCACGGCGGCGTCAAGCAGTTGGATCCTTCTTCCTTTCCTGAGCTAATTGGAGGAGTTGTGTGTTCATTAGGTTAAAGTAATGGTTCCAAGAGAGCACACTCTTGATAATATCACTTCTGTAACCTTTTCATAATGAGTGCAGTGTGTTGTGAGGAGGCCTGCAATAAGAAAGATAATTGAAATGGCTTATTTAACTTTCTCATCTGCCTAGTGGCTGCTTTATGATGCAGTTTGCTGGGGGGTTTTCGTTAAAAAAAATAGCCAGCTACCCTTCCTCTTCTCACAGCTTTGCCTCCTGGGGAGGTTGTCTAGTCTGCTGCCTCTTCTGCTTCTTGCCATGAGTAAAACCATTACAACTTTTCAGCTTCTATCCTTAAAATCAAGATTATTACGGTCATTGGTTCTTTATCTACTGTTATTGGCCCACTGCATTTTAACTCATTAGTTTAGGAAAGATGTTGAGTTGCTGGAAGGTGTCCAGAGAAGGGCAACAAAGCTGGGGAGGGGTCTGGAGCACAGCCCTGTGAGGAGAGGCTGAGGGAGCTGGGGTTGCTTAGCCTGGAGAAGAGGAGGCTCAGGGCAGACCTTCTTGCTGTCTGCGAGAACCTGAAGGGAGGTTGTAGCCAGGAGCGGGTTGGTCTCTTCTCCCAGGCACCCAGCACCAGAACAAGAGGACACAGTCTCAAGCTGTGCCAGGGGAAGTTAAGGCTGGAGGTGAGGAGAAAGCTCTTCACAGAGAGAGTTTTTTGCCATGGAATGTGCTGCCCAGGGAGGTGTGGAGTCACCATCCCTCCAGAGGGGATTGGATGTGGCACTTGGTGCCATGGTTTAGTAGTCATGAGGTGTTGGGTGACAGGTTGGACTTGATCTTGAAGTTCTTTTCCTGTCTCCCAGACTCTGGAAGGCTCAGTCAGCCCCACAGAATTTAGGGTGGATTTTTCCATCAAAATACAGAGTAGAATACCCTTTTCTGCAAGGAGGGTCTTAATCTGTTTTCCCCACAACACTGGAGAGGCACGAGGGCAGACTCAATATTTACTGTGGTGGTTATCTCCACCTGCAGTGCCTGGCTGGCAGCCGGCTGAGGCAGTCAACAAATGAGCCTCGTCACTCCCAGCTCCCAGCAGCTGGTTCGGCTGCTCCTCTGTTTCTGTGGTAACAGCAGTTGGATCAGCAAAGCCAGGGTAGAGTGAATGTTTTAAAGCTCACTGATTTTAATGCCCTGCTTGTTTTTAGCAGGCCAGTTCTATGGAAATGACTCGAGAGAGCCAGCGCTCTTGCTAGTTTCAAGTGCCAGTTCCCTGCTCGTTTTGGATGAGGATGTTGGTTCTGGCCTTGACTGCCATATGAATCGGTATCAGATACATAAAAGTGACACACAGGGGTCTGTACCATTCTAATGTCCGATACTGATATTTGATTTGACCTTCTTTGAATGAAAATAGGAAGGGAAAGACAGCTAGGAGCTAGCAGCTGAGAATTAGAGATCTCGCTTACCAATATCATCGGTGGGCTGCCAGCAGCCAAGTGCCAAGAGCCAAAAAAAACTGCTACTGCCTTCCAGAGTGTCTGGGTGTAAGAAATAGCAATGTAAACATCAGCTAAGACACCAGAGAAACATTTCTGCGTTTTCTCCACAGTTTTTATTCTCGTTTCAAGAAGGTAACTGCTGACTGCCTTTGCCTCAGAAGGGGAGCTCTGTTGTAGTAGATACTGAGAGGTGCTGCTTTTAGCAGCTGCTGGTTGGCACACTTCTGGGCTGGTTTTCCCCCAGCCCAGCTACCACCGCCTCTGCTGAGCAGCAGCATGCTGTTTTTCTATCTAGATCCTGGCCTAGATTTTTCTGGTGATCAGAACCAGCTTGTAGTTAGAATAATAACTCACAGGTGTCCATGCCTGCTCTCCTGAACTGGTGCTCAGCAGCAAGCCTGTTTTCAATGGAAGCTTTTGCCAGTCATAAAAGCTTTCTCCTTTCTATAATCCTGTGGATAGAAAGAGATGGCAAGGGTAGTTTCAGTTGTTAATTAATTGTGGCATCTAAACTGATATGATATGATAAGGCCTGATAGCTCCTCTTATGAGACCCTATTTCATTCAAACATTATAAATACATCAGAGAATTCTACTACTGGAAAGTGTTTTTAACACTCTGCTGTTTTCATTTTGCTACCTACAGCTGTAACACCTTGGCATTGTTTTTAGGAAGCATGTAGCATTACTGAAGTCAATCTTACCATGTAAGAGGCAATCCAAGCTATTCATATTTTGGTAGTGCCTCAGCATGCCATTTCTGGCTTACTGCAATAGCTTTGCTTTTCTAATCAGTGTGATCTGAATATACCTGTGTGTCATACAGAGCACGTGGTGTATTATTAGCAGCAGCATCAATTAGAGCAGGGTAGCATCTTTGAACTGCAGGCCCCAGTCAGACTCGCAGTCAGACTGAAACAAGGTAGTTTAAAGAACAGCACTTGTAGGTAATTTAAGCTGGTAGCCTACCTTGATAGAGCCCTGAAGTTTCAGGGTGCCATCTGGGCTGCCAGCTTCCATCTTTCTCATATTACATAGTTACTTAAATAAATAAACTGTGGCATCTGTCAATAGATGGCTGAGCTCTGCTCTTCAAATGAAATTTGTGTTGACTGATGCCAAATATTTGGCTTTGTTGTTCTAGAAATGTAGTTTGTAGTTCACTGCATTTGGTCTGTTGCAGGTGGTTTTGTGTACTGCCTCCCATAAAGATACAGAGTCTCTTCAGATTATTAGAGTGGTTTGGTTTTTTTCCCTTATATCTTTTTTGTCCACAGTTTCTGATTATGCAGCAGGGCAGTGTAGGCTGCTAATGGTATGAAGTACAAATGAGTCTTTTGGGGCCCAAAATGAACAGTCAGATGTCAGGGAAGCTCGATTAATTCAACACCAGCCATTGCCTGTGCCTTCGATGGTAGTAGAGGGAAGCCCTGAGATGAGATGCCAGTTTGGAGTTATGTCCGTGAACCTCTTGCACTGATCTCCAGACATGCATGGAGTCACCAATAACAGAGTAGTTAAGTACGTTGGCTTGTGAATAGAACAGAATAGAATTGTGAATAGAATGGTGAAATAGAATAGAATAGAATAGAATCGAATAGAATAGAATAGAATAGAATAGAATAGAATAGAATAGACCAGGTTGGAAAGACCTTTGAGATCATTGAGTTCAATCTGCTACCCCAACACCAGCTAATCATAAGCCATGGCACCAAGCACCCCATCCGTCTCTTCCTAAACATCCAGGGATGGTGACTCCACCACCTCCCTGGGCAGCACATTCCAATGGCCAATCTCTCTTCTCTGAAAAACTTCTTCCTAACCTCCAGCCTAAACCTCCCCTGGTGCAGCTTGAGACTGTGTCCTCTTGTTCTGGTGCTGGTTGCCTGGGAGAAGAGAGAACAGAAAAAAACCTTGCTGGCAAAACCCCCTTCAGGTAGTGTAGACAGCAAGAAGGTCTCCCTGAGCCTCCTCTTCTCCAGGCTAAGCAACCCCAGCTCCCTCAGCCTGTCACAGTAAGAGGGGAAATGTCACTTGGACATTAAGTTGAAGTTGTCCCATGAGCAGATTATGTACCTCGCTCCCAGAAGCACAGCTGGGATCTAGATAATCAGCAATCTCTGTTGTAAGTGTAGGTAGTGTAGTTGCTGCTTTCCTTATTTATGTGTGGTCTGTTTTCCTGAGTGATCTGTGGAGGCAGTGGGAATTTGGCACTGGTGGTATGCCAAGGCAGAAGAATGTCTGCAGAGCTTTGCTGGGTGGGAAGTTCTTGTAGGGGGAAAGAAGGAACTATGTCCTCAGTCCCTTAAGAGGAGGAGAGGAAAAATATAAATGAGGAAAAGAAATTGGTAATATTTTTTTCCTTTTTCTTTTTTTTCCTCTTCTTCTTCTTTCCCTACAGTCTTCCAGGGTCAAACATAGGTCTGAAATAATTTAAGTACTGTGAAGTTCTTTTGAAGAGATAGCCTAAAAGAGGGCATTGGATCACACAGAGCACACAACACACTTGCATTCATTATAGACTCTTTCTGCCAAGTGAAACTTGATTCTGATGACATGCTGCTGCTGTGAGTGTGTCAGGACTGCTCTTTACGTTGCTGCTTGCAGAGATGCTTCTTTATCTGACAGCATTTTGAAGCTTGACTCTCTTGTCCTTGAACATTCAACTCATTTATGGTTTTGATCCAAGTCATGGAGGGCCTTGTTACACCTATCAAAGGGAAAAAATGCAGTAGAGGTGTGTAATATTCTCCCTCAGGTAAAGAGCCAGGCACCCATCCTAGGAACTGCAGTTGAGAATTGGGCCTCTGAAATGGGATCTGTTCAGAGCACAGAAGTGCCATGACAGAGTAAGAGGGGCTTGACTGGTCGGGGTCTGCTGCTCCTGTTTATGAGCAGTGCTTTAGTAACGCTGCAGACTGCTCTCCCTAGAACGTTTGGGGTTTTTCAAGCAGTGCAGTCTGTTATTTTTGGCAAGCTGTTCAGATAGTAGAAGTCTCTCTCACAGTGTGAAAGCAGATATTCTAGGGATTGCATGTGTTACCTCTGAGAGTAATGTAGGACTGAAGAAGAATACATTCTTTTCTCTTTCTACCCCACCTCCCAGATTTCTGACGCTATAGAGCATCTTCAGAAGCACTGCAACTCTGCCAAAGATGACATGAACTCACTTCACCTACTGGCTCTCCTCTTCTCAGCTCAGAAGCACTATCAGCATGCACTGGAAGTGATCAATATGGCTGTTGTTGAATACCCAGAAAGCTTTAGGTAAGAGTTACTCTATGATGCAATGCATACAGTCAGGAATGATCTGCTCATTAGCTCTGTTGTCCTCAGGTATACACAAGGAGCCCATTAAATCAGATGTGCTACTTGTGTGTCACTTTCCTTTGGCTGTATTGTCAAGCTCAGAGTGTTGTTTTGATTTTCTGTCTCCATGGTCCTTTGTTTTTTAAACTAATCCCTGTGCTGCTTTGCTTTTCCAGCATTTGTGTATGGTGCTGATAGCTTTCCCCACCATGTATCTCCCTGTGCTGTTCCTGTTTGTCACTTTACACATGGAGAAATGAGTGTGAGAGACAACTATGAGGTATCTGTCTGCATCACAAATAAATGTATAGTGTAGACTTCCTGGTTAAAGACAAACAAATTCCTCATCTACTAGCCCTCCTTTGATAGTCACATGTGACACATTTTGCTGCAATGGTACAGCTGGGGGAAAAGATCAGTTGGAAGCTGTAGTAAGGTATAGCTGGAAGGATGGTTTGGATGCTCAAGAGCAGATTTGAACCAGCAGACTTCTTGGAGCCAGACATCTCAATGTTCTGTGTTTGACTTACCTTCATCTAGCCAAGGCAGAGAAATCTAATTCCCTGCAATTTCCAGTCATGACCTTCAAGACAATGAATTTATCTTTTGTGCAAAAATTCAAGCTACTGTAATGCTTTCTGGTCTTTGCATACTAGCTGAGTTTCTCAGCCAAACTGCAGAGCATCTCATTGCATTGCGGGAAGACCACCTCCCATCAGAATTGCCTGTATTTAACTGATCTTTTGACCTATGCAGCACTGTCTTTAGGATAGGATAGGATAGGATAGGATAGGATAGGATAGGATAGGATAGGATAGGATAGGATAGGATAGGATAGACCAGGTTGGACAAGAGCTTTGAGACAGCTTACTTTTCAGTGGAGAGAGGGACAGGCCTCCACAGGTTGAGTGGAGCATGTGAGCAGAATGTTGTCTGAACCAGAGCAAAGGAGGGTTGCAGATAAGATTGAGGCTATCTAAATGTGAGCTTGGATGCTTTAGGCTCTTTTGGAACTATGGTGCTCTATCAGCATATAATAGTTTCGTTGTAAGTGCATGTTGCCCTTTAAAATAGCTCTGCTGCATGTGTTTTTGAGATTAGTCTGTGTGTGAGGAGCTAAGACTCAGTCACATCTTTGAGAACAAGTGAAAGTTAGTGATGGAATGCACTTAAAATGATGCCAACATCTCTTCAGATTGTGAACATGGGTATGCTGGGAACAAGAAATACTCCAGTTGCGCTGATTGTGTTTTGTGATTTGAAAAAAAAAAAATAGTGTAGAATAGAATAGAATAGAACAGAATATGCAAAGTAACCAGTTGTAAAAGACCTTAAATCATTGAGTTCAACCTATCTCAACACTATTCAAGCAACTAAACCATGGCACAAGTCCCTCATCCAGTCTTTTCTTGAAGATCTCCAGGGATGGTGACTCCACCACCTCCCTGGGCAGCACATCCCAATGGCCAATCTCTCTTTCTGCAAAGAACTTCTTCCTAACATCCAGCCTAAACCTCCCCTGGTGCAGCTTGAGACTGTGTCCTCTTGTTCTGGTGCTGGTTGCCTGGGAGAAGAGACCAAGCCCCACATGGCTACAACTTCCCTTCAGGTCATTGTAGAGATCACATGAGGTCTGCCCTGAGCCTCCTCTTCTCCAGGCTAAGCAACCCCAGCTCCCTCAGCCTCTCCTCACAGGGCTGTCTCCAAACCCTCCCAGCTCTGTTGCCCTTCTCTGGACACCTTCCAGCAACTCAACATCTTTCCTAAACTGAGGGCCCCAGAACTGGACAGGGGACTCAAGGGGTGGCCTAACCAGTGCTGAGTACAGGGTCACAATGACCTCCCTGCTCCTGCTGGCCACAAGAAGGATGAATGAGAGCTAGCTGTGCAGGATGTATTGCAAGATGGAATGAACCAGAATAAATGAACAGTCTTGCCATGACTATAAAAAAAGGATAGAACAATAACAGCCTGTACTTGGGAGGCATCTTCTGAGAAATGGCTGACTTCTGCGAGTGCAGACTGCCCAGGATAAGCTCAGCCTCTCAATGGTGGTATGTTTATAAAAGAAGTTAATGAATACAGAACCAAGAGTTGGTTTTGCTGATTGTTTCAAAGCACTAATTCCAGCACATTTGGGAGAGAAGACTCCTGACAGTATCAACTATCTCCCCTCCAGGCCAATGATATAGATTGTAAGTCTTTCTTAACATTAATGTCTTCAAAACTTGTCCAACTTCCATGCCATCCTTTGGGCAGTGTTCTGCCTGGGACTGGCTGTGATGACCTCCCCAGGCCTTTCTCAAGGTTAAATCTTATACCTGGAAGAAGGGCAACGAAGTTGGTGAGGGTTTGGAAGACAAGCCTATGAGGAGAGGCTGAGGGAGCTGGGGTTGCTTAGCCTGGAGAGGAGGAGGCTCAGGGGTGACTTATTGCTCTCTACAACTCCCTGAAGGGAGGTTATAGACAGGCAGAGGTTGGTGGTCCTTCTCCAGGCAACCAACACCAGAACAAGAGGACACAGTCTCAGGCTGCGCCAGGGCAGGTTTAGGCTGGATGTTAGGAAGTTCTATACAGAGAGAGTGATTGCCCATTGGAATGGGCTGCCGGGGAGGTGGTTGGAGTCACCTTCATTGGAGGTGTTCAGGAGGAGGTTGATGGGGGTTGTGCCATGGGTTAGTTGTTAGGGTTGGTTGGATGGTTTGATGGGTTGACGTGATGATCTTGAAGGTCTCTTCCAACCTGGTTTTCTATTGTATTCCATTGTATTGTATTTTGCCCTCCACATGATCTTCTTAAAGTAATGCATTGTTTCTTTAGGAAGAAAGTATTTTCCCATTTTAAAGCCACCATTCATACCTCACTGTACTCCTTGCAAAAGTCTCATAGGTCTGGTAGCCGTCAGAACACACCACAGATCTGTCTGATGGGGTCCTTTATTTCAGCTGGTTGTATTCCTCCTTCCTGTTTTGCCTGTGTGAAATTAAGTTGGTCCTCCTGACTCACTCTTCCAGAGGCTGTTTTGGCAATCTAGTCATCTTTCAGCTGTAATTGGTTATCTCCTAGCAATTGGGAGGAGGGGAAAAAAAACAGTTCTGTATCTAACCCTGAGGCTGCAAACAGGATATCAATTTTGGATACTCTATTGCTCTATAATTGCTCCCAGACTGCTTATCAAAACCTATTTTGCTGTTTGCCAGCTTGGTTTTTGTCTCCTGGATGCCTCTCCATTAAGTTAGAATATTACATCCTTGTACAGCAACTTCTAACTGCTGCCAGTATGATGGGGACATCGTTGCATCTGTAGCAATTCTGCATGCAGCCCGGGAGCTGAAAGACTCTTAAATGAGTAGCTGCTAATGTTCCTTCTCTTTCTGAAACTGTAAGTCACTATTCTGTTGCTTCAGCTTCTCAAAACTAGTTTAAAGAGAAATAACAAGATTTTGGGGAACCACTGTTATTCTTCACTTAAATTCTCAAAAGGAAGAAGGTGGTTTGGTGTTCATAGAATCTATGAATCAGTAAAGTTGGAAAAGACCTCAGAGATCAAGTCCAACCTGTCACCCAACACTCATGACTACTAGACCATGGCACCAAGTGCCACGTCCAATCCCCTCTTGAACACCTCCAGGGATGGTGACCCACCACCTCCTGGGCAGCACAGTCCAATGGCCAAACAGCTCTCTCTGGGAGGACTTTCTCCTCACCTCGAGTCACAACTTGAGACTGTGTCCTTTTGTCTGGTGCTGGTTGCCTGGGAGAAGAGACCAACCCCCACCTGGCTACAACCTCCCTTCAGGGAGTTGTAGAGAGCAAGGAGGCCTCCCCTGACGCCCTCTTCTCCAGGCTAAGCAACCCCAGCTCCCTCAGCCCTCCTCACAGGGCTGTGCTCCAGACCCCTCCAGCTTGTTGCCCTTCTCTGGACACACAAGAGTCTCAATGTCCTTCTTAACTGAGTGGTCCAGAACTTGGAAGCAACACTACTGTAAAATGCAAATGCTTTTATCTTTGCAGATACTTGCTGTCATAAGTAATTGCTGTAAATGTAGTGCAAAAAGAAGGCCAAGAATATTTAATTTCTCTGTATGGAGACCATCAGCAGAAAGGAAGTCAGCTTTGTGTGGGGATTGTCTGTGTCGTCTCGGTGTTAGCAGAAGGCTTTTTTTCACTATGGCCAACCCTCAAAATGCAAAGGTTTTTCCTAGGGTGAAAGTTGGTTACTGACAGCAGGTGTCCTTGACTTCATCACCACCCATTAGTTCATAAGGATGTGTGAAGTAATAGTCTGGCAAGATTGATTTCTCTATAGGCTGGTGCAGACTCGCGGTGGGAAGCGCTATTTGATAGCATGCAGCAATGCTGCTTACCAGCTGCTTCCACTTGCTACTCAAAGCCACAAGCCCCAATATATGATATATGCCTGATGGAACTGGTGTGGTGGGTTGAAGGGCAATCCTTCTTCTCCTTCCCACCAAGGCAGAAGAAAAATGAGACTCAGACAAATGGATTGCAGAAGTGGTGGAAAGTTTCCATGGAAAGAAGTGAATATTTTACAGAGAACTGCAAGCACAATGACAAAAGAGATCACAAAGCATAACCAGCAGCATCCCAACACTTCCCTCTCCCCACCTGAGGGTATACCCAAAAACCCCAGGGCTCCTCCACTGCTAGGCTAATCTCAGCTGGACAGATCTGAGACTGCCCTTCCCCTACTCCTCCCGCCTTAGGCCTAGCCAGGCCCATGAGACCGTGAGATGACAGCACCCCCACCCCACCTACCAGACAGGGATCATCTCCATAGGAGGGGTGAGGGAAGAAAGAGGAAGTGCAGGACTCTGCAGGTGGTTTGTAGGGAGCAGGACATATGGGATGAAATACACACTCTGTGGCCACCCACTGGGCTGGACCCTCGGGACACCGGAGATGTGTCTTATGTGGCAGCAGCAGGGGACACCCAACCTAACCCCACCACACCAACTGGCATTTCCAGGTCAAATTCTGTTTCTATCACTTGTCAAGCTATTTCTTGTGTGTTGAAAATAAACAACTCATGCCTTCTTTGAGAAATCTTTATGGGCATTAGTGATGTGCTACAACACACGTCTCAAGCTGCACCAGGGAGGTTTAGGCTGGAGTTAGGAAGAAGTTCTTCCAGAAAGAGAGATTGGCCATTGGAATGTGCTGCCCAGGGAGGTGGTGGAGTCACCATCCCTGGAGGTGTTTAGGAAGAGACTGGATGGGGTGCTTGGTGCCATGTTTAGTTGATTAGATGGTGTTGGGTGATAGGTTGGACTCAATGATCTCGAACGTCTTTTCCAACCTGTTTAATTCTATTCTATTCTATT
>CM037640.1:1094132-1133207 GCA_015227895.2 Colaptes auratus
AGCAGTGGAAGCAGCTGGTAAGCAGCATTGCTGCATGCTATCAAATAGCGCTTCCCACCGGCAGTCTGCACCAGCCTATGAGAATCAATCTTGCCAGACTATTACTTCACACATCCTTAATGAATAATGGGGTGGTGATGAAGTCAAGGACACCTGCTGTCAGTAACCAACTTTCAACCTAGGAAAAACCTTTGCATTTTGAGGGGGCCATAGTGAAAAAAGCCTTCTGCTAACACCGAGACGACACAGACAATTCCCCACACAAAGCTGACTTCCTTTCTGCTGATGGTCTCCAAGACAGAAATTAAATATTCTTGGCCTTCTTTTTGCACTACATTTACAGCAATTACTTTAGTGACAGCAAGTATCTGCAAAGAATAAAAGCATTTGCATTTTACAGGTAGGTTGCTTCCAAAGTTCTGGACCACTCAGTTTAAGAAGGACATTGAGACTCTTGAATGTGTCCAGAGAAGGGCAACAAGGCTGGGGAGGGGTCTGGAGCACAGCCCTGTGAGGAGAGGCTGAGGGAGCTGGGGTTGCTTACCTGGAGAAGAGGAGGCTCAGGGCGGGCTCCTTGCTCTACAACTCCCTGAAGGGAGGTTGTAGCCAGGTGGGGGTTGGTCTCTTCTCAGGCAACCAGCACCAGAACAAAAGGACACAGTCTCAAGTTGTGACGCGAGGTGAGGAGAAAGTTCCTCCCAGAGAGAGCTGGTGGCCATTGGACTGTGCTGCCCAGGGAGGTGGTGGAGTCACCATCCCTGGAGGTGTTCAAGAGGGGATTGGACGTGGCACTTGGTGCCATGGTCTAGTAGTCATGAGGTGTTGGGTGACAGGTTGGACCTGTTGATCTCTGAGGTCTTTTCCAACTTTACTGATTCTATGATTCTATGAAAACACCAAACCACCTTCTTCCTTTTGAGAATTTAAGTGAAGAATAACAGTGGTTCCCCAAAATCTTGTTATTTCTCTTTAAAACTAGTTTTGAGAAGCTGAAGCAACAGAATAGTGACTTACAGTTCAGAAAGAGAAGGAACATTAGCAGCTACTCATTAAGAGTCTTTCAGCTCCCGGGCTGCATGCAGAATTGCTACAGATGCAACGATGTCCCCATCATACTGGGCGCATTAGAAGTTGCTTGTACAAGGATGTAATATTCTAACTTAATGGAGAGGCATCCAGGAGACAAAAACCAAGCTGGCAAACAGCAAAATAGGTTTTGATAAGCAGTCTGGGAGCAATTATAGAGCAATAGAGTATCCATAAAATTGATATCCTGTTTGCAGCCTCAGGGTTAGATACAGAACTGTTTTTTTTCCCCTCCTCCCAATTGCTAGGAGATAACCAATTACAGCTGAAAGATGACTAGTTGCAAAACAGCCTCTGGAAGAGTGAGTCAGGAGGACAAACTTAATTTCACACAGGCAAAACAGGAAGGAGGAAATACAACCAGCTGAAGATAAAGGACCCATCAGACAGGATCTGTGGTGTGTTCTGACGGCTACCAGACCTATGAGACTTTTGCAAGGAGTACAGTGAGGTATGAATGGTGGCTTTAAAATGGGAAATACTTTCTTCCTAAAGAAACAATGCATTACTTTAAGAAGATCATGTGGAGGGCAAAATACAATACAATGGAATACAATAGAAAAACCAGGTTGGAAGAGACCTTCAAGATCATCACGTCCAACCCATCAACCAATCCAACCCAACCCTAACAACTAACCCATGGCACCAAGCACCCCATCAAGCCTCCTCCTGAACACCTCCAATGAAGGTGACTCCACCACCTCCCCAGGCAGCCCATTCCAATGGGCAATCACTCTCTCTGTATAGAACTTCCTAACATCCAGCCTAAACCTGCCCTGGCGCAGCCTGAGACTGTGTCCTCTTGTTCTGGTGTTGGTTGCCTGGGAGAAGAGACCAACCTCTGCCTGTCTATAACCTCCCTTCAGGGAGTTGTAGAGAGCAATAAGGTCACCCCTGAGCCTCCTCCTCTCCAGGCTAAGCAACCCCAGCTCCCTCAGCCTCTCCTCATAGGGCTTGTCTTCCAAACCCCTCACCAACTTCGTTGCCCTTCTTCCAGGTATAAGATTTAACCTTGAGAAAGGCCTGGGGAGGTCATCACAGCCAGTCCCAGGCAGAACACTGCCCAAAAGGATGGCATGGAAGTTGGACAAAAGTTTTGAAGACATTAATGTTAAGAAAGACTTACAATCTATATCATTGGCCTGGAGGGGAGATAGTTGATACTGTCAGGGTCTCTCTCCCAAATGTGCTGGAATTAGTGCTTTGAAACAATCAGCAAAACCAACTCTTGGTTCTGTATTCATTAACTTCTTTTATAAACATACCACCATTGAGAGGCTGAGCTTATCCTGGGCAGTCTGCACTCGCAGAAGTCAGCCATTTCTCAGAAGATGCCTCCCAAGTACAGGCTGTTATTGTTCTATCCTTTTTTTATAGTCATGGCAAGACTGTTCATTTATTCTGGTTCATTCCATCTTGCAATACATCCTGCACAGCTAGCTCTCATTCATCCTTCTTGTGGCCAGCAGGAGCAGGGAGGTCATTGTGACCCTGTACTCAGCACTGGTTAGGCCACCCCTTGAGTCCCCTGTCAGTTCTGGGCCCTCAGTTTAGGAAAGATGTTGAGTTGCTGGAAGGTGTCCAGAGAAGGGCAACAGAGCTGGGGAGGGGTTTGGAGGACAGCCCTGTGAGGAGAGGCTGAGGGAGCTGGGGTTGCTTAGCCTGGAGAAGAGGAGGCTCAGGGCAGACCTCATTGATCTCTACAATGACCTGAAGGGAAGTTGTAGCCATGTGGGGCATGGTCTCTTCTCCCAGGCAACCAGCACCAGAACAAGAGGACACAGTCTCAAGCTGCACCAGGGGAGGTTTAGGCTGGATGTTAGGAAGAAGTTCTTTGCAGAAAGAGAGATTGGCCATTGGGATGTGCTGCCCAGGGAGGTGGTGGAGTCACCATCCCTGGAGATCTTCAAGAAAAGACTGGATGAGGGACTTAGTGCCAGGGTTTAGTTGCTTGAATAGTGTTGGATGATAGGTTGAACTCAATGATCTTGAAGGTCTTTTTACAACCTGGTTAATTCTATTCTGTTCTATTCTATTCTATTCCTACACTTATTTTCAAATCACAAAACACAATCAGCAGCAACTGGAGTATTTCTTGTTCCAAGCATACCCATGTTCACACTCTGAAGAGATGTTGGCATCATTTTAAGTGCATTTCCATCACTAACTTTCACTTGTTCTCAAAGATGTGGACTGAGTCTTAGCTCCTCACACACAGACTAATCTCAAAAACACATGCAGCAGAGCTATTTTAAAGGGCAACATGCACCTTACAACGGAAACTATTAAATGCTGATAGAGCACCATAGTTCCAAAAGAGCCTAAAGCATCCAAGCTCACATTTAGATAGCCCAACTTATCTGCAACCCTCCTTTGCTCTGGTTCAGACAACATTCTGCTCACATGCTCCACTCAACCTGTGGAGGCCTGTCCCTCTCTCCACTGAAAAGTAAGCTGTCTCAAAGCTCTTGTCCAACCTGGTCTATCCTATCCTATCCTATCCTATCCTATCCTATCCTATCCTATCCTATCCTATCCTATCCTATCCTATCCTAAAGACAGTGCTGCATAGGGTCAAAAGATCAGTTAAATACAGGCAATTCTGAATGGGAGGTGGTCTTCCAGCAATGCAATGAGATGCTCTGCAGTTTGGCTGAGAAACTCAGCTAGTATGCAAAGACCAGAAAGCATTACAGTAGCTTGAATTTTTGCACAGAACAGATAAATTCATTGTCTTGAAAGGTCATGACTGGAAATTGCAGGGAATTAGATTTCTCTGCCTTGGCTAGATGAAGGGTAAGTCAAACACAGAACAGTTGAGATGTCTGGCTCCAAGAAGTCTGCTGGTTCAAATCTGCTCTTGAGCATCCAAACCATCCTTCCAGCTATACCTTACTACAGCTTCCAACTGATCTTTTCCCCCAGCTGTACCATTGCAGCAAAATGTGTCACATGTGACTATCAAAGGAGGGGCTAGTAGATGAGGAATTTGTTTGTCTTTAACCAGGAAGTCTACCAACTATACATTTATTTGTGATGCAGACAGATACCATCATAGTTGTCTCTCACACTCATTTCTCCATGTGTAAAGTGACAAACAGGAACAGCACAGGGAGATACATGGTGGGGAAAGCTATCAGCACCATACACAATGCTGGAAAAGCAAAGCAGCACAGGGATTAGTTTAAAAAACAAAGGACCATGGAGACAGAAAATCAAAACAACACTCTGAGCTTGACAATACAGCCAAAGGAAAGTGACACACAAGTAGCACATCTGATTTAATGGGCTCCTTGTGTATACCTGAGGACAACAGAGCTAATGAGCAGATCATTCCTGACTGTATGCATTGCATCATAGAGTAACTCTTACCTAAAGCTTTCTGGGTATTCAACAACAGCCATATTGATCACTTCCAGTGCATGCTGATAGTGCTTCTGAGCTGAGAAGAGGAGAGCCAGTAGGTGAAGTGAGTTCATGTCATCTTTGCAGAGTTGCAGTGCTTCTTGAAGATGCTCTATAGCGTCAGAAATCTGGGAGGTGGGGTAGAAAGAGAAAGAGAATGTATTTCTTCTTCAGTCCTACATTACATCTCAGAGGTAAGAACACATGCAATCCCTAGAATATCTGCTTTCACACCTGTGAGAGAGACTTCTACTATCTGAACAGCTTGCCAAAAATAACAGACTGCACTGCTTGAAAAACCCCAAACGTTCTAGGGAGAGCAGTCTGCAGCGTTACTAAAGCACTGCTCATAAACAGGAGCAGCAGACCCGACCAGTCAAGCCCCTCTTACTCTGTCATGGCACTTCTGTGCTCTGAACAGATCCCATTTCAGAGGCCCAATTCTCAACTGCAGTTCCTAGGATGGGTGCCTGGCTCTTTACCTGAGGGAGAATATTACACACCTCTACTGCATTTTTTCCCTTTGATAGGTGTACAAGGCCCTCCATGACTTGGATCAAAACCATAAAAATGAGTTGAATGTTCAAGGACAAGAGAGTCAAGCTTCAAAATGCTGTCAGATAAAGAAGCATCTCTGCAAGCAGCAACGTAAAGAGCAGTCCTGACACACTCACAGCAGCAGCATGTCATCAGAATCAAGTTTCACTTGGCAGAAAGAGTCTATAATGAATGCAAGTGTGTTGTGTGCTCTGTGTGATCCAATGCCCTCTTTTAGGCTATCTCTTCAAAAGAAGACTTCACAGTACTTAAATTATTTCAGACCTATGTTTGACCCTGGAAGACTGTAGGGAAAGAAGAAGAAGAGGAAAAAAAAGAAAAAGGAAAAAAATATTACCAATTTCTTTTCCTCATTTATATTTTTCCTCTCCTCCTCTTAAGGGACTGAGGACATAGTTCCTTCTTTCCCCCTACAAGAACTTCCCACCCAGCAAAGCTCTGCAGACATTCTTCTGCCTTGGCATACCACCAGTGCCAAATTCCCACTGCCTCCACAGATCACTCAGGAAAACAGACCACACATAAATAAGGAAAGCAGCAACTACACTACCTACACTTACAACAGAGATTGCTGATTATCTAGATCCCAGCTGTGCTTCTGGGAGCGAGGTACATAATCTGCTCATGGGACAACTTCAAACTTAATGTCCAAGTGACATTTCCCTCTTACTGTGACAGGCTGAGGGAGCTGGGGTTGCTTAGCCTGGAGAAGAGGAGGCTCAGGGGAGACCTTCTTGCTGTCTACAACTACCTGAAGGGAGGTTGTAGCCAGGCAGAGGTTGGTCTCTTCTCCCAGGCAACCAGCACCAGAACAAGAGGACACAGTCTCAAGCTGCACCAGGGGAGGTTTAGGCTGGAGGTTAGGAAGAAGTTTTTCAGAGAAAGAGAGATTGGCCATTGGAATGTGCTGCCCAGGGAGGTGGTGGAGTCACCATCCCTGGAGGTGTTTAGGAAGAGACTGGATGGGGTGCTTGGTGCCATGGCTTAGTTGATTAGCTGGTGTTGGGTGATAGATTGAACTCAATGATCTCAAAGGTCTTTTCCAACCTGGTCTATTCTATTCTATTCTATTCTATTCTATTCTATTCTATTCTATTCTATTCTATTCTATTCTATTCACAATTCTATTCACAATTCTATTCTGTTCTATTCACAAGCCAAAGTACTTAACTACTCTGTTATTGGTGACTCCATGCATGTCTGGAGATCAGTGCAAGAGGTTCACGGACATAACTCCAAACTGGCATCTCATCTCAGGGCTTCCCTCTACTACCATCGAAGGCACAGGCAATGGCTGGTGTTTGAATAATCGAGCTTCCCTGACATCGACTGTTCATTTTGGGGCCCCAAAAGACTCATTTGTACTTCATACCATTAGCAGCCTACACTGCCCTGCTGCATAATCAGAAACTGTGGACAAAAAAGATATAAGGGAAAAAAACCAAACCACTCTAATAATCTGAAGAGACTCTGTATCTTTATGGGAGGCAGTACACAAAACCACCTGCAACAGACCAAATGCAGTGAACTACAAACTACATTTCTAGAACAACAAAAGCCAAATATTTGGCATCAGTCAACACAAATTTCATTTGAAGAGCAGAGCTCAGCCATCTATTGACAGATGCCACAGTTTATTTATTTAAGTAACTATGTAATATGAGAAAGATGGAAGCTGGCAGCCCAGATGGCACCCTGAAACTTCAGGGCTCTATCAGAGGTAGGCTACCAGCTTAAATTACCTACAAGTGCTGTTCTTTAAACTAACCTTGTTTCAGTCTGACTGCGAGTCTGACTGGGGCCTGCAGTTCAAAGATGCTACCCTGCTCTAATTGATGCTGCTGCTAATAATACACCACGTGCTCTGTATGACACACAGGTATATTCAGATCACACTGATTAGAAAGCAAAGCTATTGCAGTAAGCCAGAAATGGCATGCTGAGGCACTACCAAAATATGAATAGCTTGGATTGCCTCTTACATGGTAAGATTGACTTCAGTAATGCTACATGCTTCCTAAAAACAATGCCAAGGTGTTACAGCTGTAGGTAGCAAAATGAAAACAGCAGGAGTGTTAAAAACACTTTCCAGTAGTAGAATTCTCTGATGTATTTATAATGTTGAATGAAATAGGGTCTCATAAGAGGAGCTATCAGGCCTTATCATATCATATCAGTTGTATGCCACAATTAATTAACAACTGAAAACTACCCTGCCATCTTTTCTATCCACAGGGATTATAGAAAGGAGAAAGCTTTTATGACTGGCAAAAGCTTCCACTGAAAACAGGCTTGCTGCTGAGCACCAGTTCAGGAGAGCAGGCATGGACACCTGTGAGTTATTATTCTAACTACAAGCTGGTTCTGATCACCAGAAAAATCTAGGCCAGGATCTAGATAGAAAAACAGCATGCTGCTGCTCAGCAGAGGCGGTGGTAGCTGGGCTGGGGGAAACCAGCCCAGAAGTGTGCACAACCAGCAGCTGCTAAAAGCAGCACCTCTCAGTATCTACTACAACAGAGCTCCCCTTCTGAGGCAAAGGCAGTCAGCAGTTACCTTCTTGAAACGAGAATAAAAACTGTGGAGAAAACAGCAGAAATGTTTTCTCTGGTGTCTTAGCTGATGTTTACATTGCTATTTCTTACACCCAGACACTCTGGAAGGCAGTAGCAGTTTTTTGGCTCTTGGCACTTGGCTGCTGGCAGCCCACCGATGATATTGGTAAGCGAGATCTCTAATTCTCAGCTGCTAGCTCCTAGCTGTCTTTCCCTTCCTATTTTCATTCAAAGAAAGGTCAAATCAAATATCAGTATCGGACATTAGAATGGTACAGACCCCTGTGTGTCACTTTTATGTATCTGATACCGATTCATATGGCAGTCAAGGCCAGAACCAACATCCTCATCCAAAACGAGCAGGGAACTGGCACTTGAAACTAGCAAAGAGCGCTGGCTCTCTCGAGTCATTTCCATAGAAACTGGCCTGCTAAAAACAAGGCAGGGCATTAAAATCAGTGAGCTTTAAAACATTCACTCTACCCTGGCTTTGCTGATCCAACTGCTGTTACCACAGAAACAGGAGGAGCAGCCGAACCAGCTGCTGGGAGCTGGGAGTGACGAGGCTCATTTGTTGACTGCCTCAGCCGGCTGCCAGCCAGGCACTGCAGGTGGAGATAACCACCACAGTAAATATTGAGTCTGCCCTCGTGCCTCTCCAGTGTTGTGGGGAAAACAGATTAAGACCCTCCTTGCAGAAAAGGGTATTCTACTCTGTATTTTGATGGAAAAATCCACCCTAAAATTCTGTGGGGCTGACTGAGCCTTCCAAGAGTCTGGGAGACAGGAAAAGAACTTCAAGATCAAGTCCAACTGTCCCAAACACCTCATGACTACTAAACCATGGCACCAAGTGCCACATCCAATCCCCTCTGGAGGGATGGTGACTCCACCACCTCCCTGGGCAGCACATTCCAATGGCAAAAAACTCTCTCTGTGAAGAGCTTTCTCCTCACCTCCAGCCTTAACTTCCCCTGGCACAGCTTGAGACTGTGTCCTCTTGTTCTGGTGCTGGGTGCCTGGGAGAAGAGACCAACCCGCTCCTGGCTACAACCTCCCTTCAGGTTCTCGCAGACAGCAAGAAGGTCTGCCCTGAGCCTCCTCTTCTCCAGGCTAAGCAACCCCAGCTCCCTCAGCCTCTCCTCACAGGGCTGTGCTCCAGACCCCTCCCCAGCTTTGTTGCCCTTCTCTGGACACCTTCCAGCAACTCAACATCTTTCCTAAACTAATGAGTTAAAATGCAGTGGGCCAATAACAGTAGATAAAGAACCAATGACCGTAATAATCTTGATTTTAAGGATAGAAGCTGAAAAGTTGTAATGGTTTTACTCATGGCAAGAAGCAGAAGAGGCAGCAGACTAGACAACCTCCCCAGGAGGCAAAAGCTGTGAGAAGAGGAAGGGTAGCTGGCTATTTTTTTAACGAAAACCCCCCAGCAAACTGCATCATAAAGCAGCCACTAGGCAGATGAGAAAGTTAAATAAGCCATTTCAATTATCCTTTCTTATTGCAGGCCTCCTCACAACACACTGCACTCATTATGAAAAGGTTACAGAAGTGATATTATCAAGAGTGTGCTCTCTTGGAACAATTACTTTAACCTAATGAACACACAACTCCTCCAATTAGCTCAGGAAAGGAAGAAGGATCCAACTGCTTGACGCCGCCGTGCAGCGTCAGGAGAGAAAGCTGCAGCAAGCAGCAAGCCTGCCACTGAAGGAAACTATGATGATGAAACTTCAAATCTCACTAGAGCAGTACTTAAAAAAATAGGGGCTATTCCAGTGAAGAATTTGGCTTTTAAACAGAAGGGACAGAAAAAGAAAACAGATGCCAATTATAAAGAGAAGGGGCAGGAAAACAAAGCACAGCCCAGACGTGGGGTGGGGCTTTTGCTGAAAAGCAGCACAATGTCTTTTCTGATCATCTTAAACTTTAGGAGTTAGCAGCTGCAGCAGCATTCGGATGCCAGCTAATCCCACTTGCTGCAGAGCTCCAGCACCCATCACAGCCTAATGCCAAACATGCCCAAGTATGGAATAAAGCAATACTCAATGCAGAGAGCATGCAGCCTGGCGTGGCACAGAACCAGGCAGTAATGAGAGCCCTTGGAGCAGCCTGAAGTCTGACACAGGGACATCCAGGCAACAGGAATAAAAACCTCACTTGCACCACACAGACAAAGTTGACCCAAGTGGGAATAGCACTGCTCAGGAGTTAGGGCTGAAGGCATGCTCCAGGGCAGATCATTACATGTGCTGCAGAATTACTATTGAAAAAAATGTTAACAGAAACATCAGAGCTACAGGCTG
This sequence comes from Colaptes auratus, assembly GCA_015227895.2. Taxonomy (NCBI): domain Eukaryota; kingdom Metazoa; phylum Chordata; class Aves; order Piciformes; family Picidae; genus Colaptes; species Colaptes auratus. The sequence continues at coordinate 1,104,049 of CM037640.1, forward strand.
GGGTCAGAGTGGCTGAGAGCGGCCAGGCAGAGAGGGACCTGGGGTGCTGGTTGATGGTAGGCTGAACATGAGCCTGCAGTGTGCCCAGGCAGCCAAAAGGGCCAATGGCATCCTGGCCTGCATCAGGAACAGTGTGGCCAGCAGGAGCAGGGAGGTCATTCTGCCCTGGACTCAGCACTGGTTAGGCCACACCTTGAGTCCTGTGTCCAGTTCTGGGCCCCTCAGTTCAGGAAGGAGGTGTCTTGCTGGAAGGTGTCCAGAGAAAGGCAACAAAGTTGGTGAGGGGTCTGGAGCACAGCCCTATGAGGAGAGGCTGAGGGAGCTGGGGTTGCTTAGCCTGGAGAAGAGGAGACTCAGGGTGACCTTCTTGCTCTCTACAACTACCTGAAGGGAGGTTATAGCCAGGCAGAGGTTGGTCTCTTCTCCCAGGCAACCAGCACCAGAACAAGAGGACACAGTCTCAGGTTGCACCAGGGGAGGTTTAGGCTGGATGTAGGAAGAAGTTCTACACAGAGAGAGTGATTGCCCATTGGAATGGGCTGCCCAGGGAGGTGGTGGAGTCACCTTCATTGGAGGTGTTTCAGGAGGAGACTTGATGGGGTGCTTGGTGCCATGGGTTAGTTGTTTAGGTGGTGTTGGATTGGTTGATGGGTTGGACGTGATGATCTTGAAGGTCTCTTCCAACCTGGTTTATTGTATGTATTGTATTGTATTACATGAACATTCTGATTGCTTATTATCAATTACAATGTAGGAAGCAAGGGACCAAGTGTAGCAAGTCTGGGGCTTGTTCAGTGGTGACTGTCGCTCCCCAGCCTCTCACCACTCAGTGGTCAGTTATTGCACGTACCTGTCTGACTAGAGCCAGCTGCAGTGATAGGTAGAGGATGATCTGGTGATCTTCTGGGGCCAAGTCACGTGCTCTTTAAGGATGACCACACAATACAAAGAGAAAAGCGACTGTTAGATTGTTCTTTGCAGAACTTCTTTGCCATGAGTCACACACGAGCACAGAACACCACCAGTCCCCTCCTGCCGAGAGCGAGCTCCATAAGGCAGAAACACACAAACTGGGCACAAAGCTATCAACACTGGCCTGGCTCAGCCAGGCTCACAGGAACAAGTATGAGAAAAAAAAACTGCCAGCATGTGAATACAACTTACATTTCCTTCATTAAATGCCACTTAGTGTGTGGGACTTGGATAACTGATACAATAAAAACCAGTTCTTAAACACATTACAGATCCATTAAACCATTATTTAAGCCATTAAACCATTATTTAACCATATTTAAGCCCAGGCTGGCTGAGGCTCTGGCCAGGCTGATCTAGTGTGGGGTGTCCCTGCCCATGGCAGGGGGTTGAACTGGATGATCCTTGTGGTCCCTTCCAACCCTGACTGATACTTTGATTATCTTAAGTAATTTAGGCAAGGGAGACAGTTGTCCAACTTGTTTCTATATTGCTGCTTTTCAAACAATAGGACAGGGTTAGGTTAGCATTGAAAAAAGTAGCAATTGTTTCTGCTATTATTGTGACTGAGTATACAGAGGACTAAATATCAGGAGCCCATGACATGAGCTGGTGCTCACACATAATCATAATGTGCCTCACACTGCAGCTTCCAGTCTAACTGATGTTGGAAGACTCCTAAGAAGGAAAGGAAAGACCCTGAAGGAGGACTGAAGATCAGATGGTAAGAAATGAGCCTGGACTAAAATCAAGGCCTTTACTTCTCAAGCTTATACCTTTTAGATACTACCTTCTAGTCTGCAGCAGGCAACAGGGTGCAGTGATCCCTTGGATAGTGAAGGCTTCAGTGTCTCCAGAACCAAATGTGGAGGCTCACCACACAGGCCTGTGCAAGGCCGGAACAGGGATGGACAGCCAAGGCAGAATGATGCCTCTCAGACTGTGCTAAGCATGAAGTGGCAGTCTGAGCCTGACAGCCTGTGGAGAGGCCATTATCCAAGGCCACCTAAAGATAGTGTTTTGGAAACCTAACCTGGGGGCAACATTGGGCACTGGATCATGCCCCGCTGGCAGTCTAGCCCAGGGACCAGTGGATTACAGAGCTCCCAGCTCTGTGCTATGGAGAAGAAATTTCCATGGGAAAGATGGGGAAGGGGAAGGTCAACAATGTCCCTGACTTCTTTCCGGGCTGCGTTCCAACACACCAGGAAGCCTACACCTGCATCACTCTGCCCAAGGCAAGCACGTTTGACAGCCTCATGAGGAGAAAATAACACGGCTGACAAAGATGGTGTTCAAAACTTTGCCAAAACCATTAATTACTAATAATAAACAAATAAACAAAAGCCAAACTATTACTTCAGGGAAAAAACACCACCATTTTAATGGCAGCCACTTGTCAAATGCCATCTTGGCCTGCAAGCAGTAAGCCCTTGGAGCTGACGTTGTAACTCATGGCTTTAGAACAAGTCAGCATGGAGTGGATGTGTCTGTGACTCTGTAAAGCAAGGTGGCACTCGAGGATTCTGAAGTGATGCCAAAGCTATCAAGCTGCAATTTGTACAGGCAAATGACTAATTTTCCTCCTGCTTTAATACTAAGAAACCCCAAACAAAGGAAAGACCTAACCAGAACCCAGCGACAGAAGCACAACAAACACCCTCACATCAAACCAAAGAACAAGACTCAAGGAGATGGAACCTAGTGTGGCCCTAAGCTGTTGGAGCAGGATGAGCCACCTCTGCAGCAAGTGGCTCTTATTAATCCTGCAATAGTCTCTCCAACAATAAATGAGAGAAATGTTCACATGGGTGCACAGGAGACAGTGCTTTTGAACATGAACAATGGGCTGCCACTTTACTGCTCAGTTTCCTCAAGAGGTAGTAAAAATACTTGATCCAATCTGCCAGATGAAAGGCCACTTACAATGATGGCTACAGGCCAAACCATGGCCTGAGAAATCATACATGAACTTTTAAACCAGGTGAAAGCCAAGGAAGAGGAAAGAAAAAACAAAACCATAACCAACCAACCAATAACCAAATCCCCAAATTGCAAACACATTCTGGCATTGAGGAAGACACTAGTAACCAGATCATTATCACAACACCCCCACTGGCTCAAGTTTGGGCATGCAATGTTTGCCTAGAAGCTTTCCTGCTTCCTAGAACTCTAGCTAGGATACATATCATAGTATCATAGTATAGTACCAGTCAGGGTTGGAAGGGACCACAAGGATCAGCTAGTTCCACCCCCCTGCCATGGGCAGGGACACCCCACACTAGATCAGCCTGGCCAGAGCCTCAGCCAGCCTGGGCTTAAACACTCCAGGGATGGGGCCTCAACCACCTCCCTGCACAACCCATTCCAGGGCTTCACCACTCTCATGGGGAAGAACTTCCTCCTCACCTCCAGCCTGAATCTCCCCACCTCCAGCTTCAGTCCATTCCCCCTAGTCCTATCACTCCCTGATAGCCTGAAAAGTCCCTCCCCAGCCTTCTTGGAGCCCCCTTCAGATCTGGAAGGCCACAATGAGGTCCCCTGGGAGCCTTCTCTTCTCCAGCTGAACAGCCCCAACTCCTCAGTCTGTCCTCACAGGAGAGGTGCTCCAGCCCTCTGCTCCTCCTCGTGGCCCTTCTCTGGACACCTTCCAGCACCTCCAGATCCCTCTTGGAATAGGGGCTCCATATGAAGATATGTATCCAAGATACAATGAAAAGCAGCCACAGCCAGTGAAAAAGGTCAAGGAATAAAAAAATCAATGCAGTTTAAAAGCAATTACACCAAAATTGGGCAGCAGTGGAAATATTACATTGTAAATGCATATGCCCACAGACCTCAGATGTCTGTGGGCATGTACATTTACAATGTTAACTGCTCAAACACCACCTAGTGTATTTTGGGTGTGTAAACTGCTTGTAACAGGGTCAGGAAGCTCACACCTCACCTCACTACCACCACAGAACTGACACAACCAGATTTTAACCCAAGCAGTTTTACTTGAGGCAACAGCAGTTGCAGAGGAGTTTAATTCACATATTTCCAGGGCAGAGCCATTGGATCAGACTCCCCCACAAAACAGAGTGTTGCAGAATAGATGAGTGGTGAACACTTTGTACCACTGGCTCTGCAGCCCTGCAGCTCTGCAGCCAGGCAAGGGCTCACAGGAACACCCTCTGGGACAGCTACCGTCCCCTCCTCAGGCCGGGGCACTGCACAGCCACCTACACCCTGCTACTGAAGGTGCCTTCCCAGCATGAGGGAAATAAACATGTGAGCTAGCTTCACACAGCAGTGGAGACAAAACCAGCCTTCCCCATTTGCCTGCTGGCATCATGCAAAAAAGCTGCATCTCCCAGCACTGCAGATTTCACTGCTGCTAACCTGGGGCTAGAGTTGATTCCATTTAGAGGCAGAACTGCTACTCCACATCCTGGATATTCACACAAACAATGACTGCATTTAGCCATCCCAGGGATGGTTTTGACAGACTATTGCTGAAATCTACTGAACTGTGCTTTTCAAAACCCTTATGAGAAAGCCAGTAGACCCCAAGAATTACTCTGATTCTGTTCAAAGGAATACACACTGCAAGCACCCCCACAGCTCCTACTCACCTTTCTAAAGTCTGAAGTGCCTTCTTGTTTAATTCATCCTGAGTATCCTTCAGAGTAGCTGCAAAACAAGATACAGTGCCAGCTAAGGTTTGACTGAGCAACAGTGGTGAACTTCACTGGCACCCCCTCTCCTCATGGCTCTCATCTTGATGGCCCACAAGATGGAGACCAGGGAGACAAAGTCCCTCCCACTGTGAGTAAAGACGAGGTGTGTGAACATCCGAGGAACCTGAAGACACACAACTGGGAGATGCATCCCAGAGTCCTGAGGGAACTGGCTGATGTAGTTGCCAAGCCACTCTCCATGATATTTGAGAAGTCCTGGCAGTCAGGTGAGGTCCCTGGGGACTGGAGGAAAGGAAACATCACACTCATTTTTCAGAAGGGTAGAAAGGAGGACCCTGGGAACGACCAACCTGTCAGCCTCACCTCCGTGCCTGGGAAGATCATGGAACAGATCCTCCTAGATGCCATGCTAAGGCACATGGAGGACAGGGAAGTGACTCAAGGCAGCCAGCATGGCTTTACTAGGGGCAGCTCCTGCCTGACTAACCTTGTGGCTTTCTAGGACAAAGTGACTCTGTCAGTGGACAAGCAATAACCTATGGATGTCATCTATCTGGACTTCTGCAAGGCCTTTGATACAGTCCCTCCTACTTGCCAAGCTGGAGAGATAGGGATTTGATGGGTGGACAGTTTGGTGGATAAGGAATTGGCTGGATGATTGCACCCAGAGAGTAGTGCTCAATGGCTTGAAGTCCAGGTGGAGAGCAGTGACAAGGGGAGTCCCTCAGGGGTCCAGGCTGGGACCTGTGCTGTTTAACACTTTTATCAATGATGCTGACAGTGGATGGAGTGCACCATCAGCAGCTTTGCAGAAGACACCGAGCCGAGTGGTGCTGTCAGTATGCCAGAGGGGCCTGGACAAGCTGGAGCGGTGTGCCCAAATGAACCTCATGAGGTTCAACAGGATCAAGTGCAGGGTTCTGCACCTGGGCTGGAACAATCCTCACTATCAACACAGACTGGGGGATGAGGTGGTAGCAAGCAGCACTGCAGAAAAGGACTTGGGGACGCTGATGGATGAGAAGCTGGACATGAGCAGGCAGTGTGAGCTTGCAGCCCAGAAGGCAAATCACATCGTGGGCTGCATCAAAAGATGCATTGCCAGCAGATCCAGAGAGGTGGCCACTCTCCTGTGGTAAGACCTCACCTGGAGTACTGCATCCAGGTCTGGAACCCTCACTACAGGAAAGATATGGAACCTGATGGAGCAAGTCCAGAGAAGGGCCACGAAAATGATCAGGGGGTTAGAACTGTGTACTAACTGGAGTCCTGTGTCCAGTTCTGGGCCCCTCAGTTCAGGAAGGAGGTTGACTTGCTGGAACGTGTCCGGAGAAGGGCAACAAAGTTGGTGAGGGGTTTGGAACACAGCCCTGTGAGGAGAGGCTGAGGGAGCTGGGGTTGCTCAGCCTGGAGAGGAAGAGACTCAGGGGTGACCTTATTGCTCTCTACAACTCCCTGAAGGGAGGTTGTAGCCAGGCAGAGGTTGGTCTCTTCTCCCAGGCAGCCAGCACCAGAACAAGAGGACACAATCTCAAGCTGCACCAGGGGAGGTTTAGGCTGGAGGTTAGGAAGAAGTTCTACACAGAGAGAGTGATTGCCATTGGAATGGCTGCCCGGGGAGGTGGTGGAGTCACATCCCTGGAGGTGTTCAGGAGGAGACTGGATGGGGTGCTTGGTGCCATGGGTTAGTTGTTTAGGTGGGTTGGATGATAGGTTGGACTTGATGATCTTGAAGGTCTCTTCCAACCTGGCCTATTCTATTCTATTCTATTCTATTCTATTCTATTCTATTCTATTCTATTCTATTCTAATTCTAATACTGCATCCAGTCCCTTAGCATTAGAAGGACATGGACCTGACACAGTGGGTCCAGAGGAGGGCTGGGGGCTGGAGCACCTCTCCTGTGAGGACAGGCTGGGGCTTTTCAGGCTGGAGAAGAGAAGACACTGGGAAGACCTAATAGTGGGCTTTCAGTACCTGAAGGGGGGCTACAAGAAGGCTGGAGAGGGACGGTGTACAGTGGCATGCAGCAATAGGATGAGGGGCAATGGTTTAAAATTAGAGATGAGCTGACTGAGACTGGATGTTAGGAGCAAGCTCTTTACCATGATGCCAGTGGAACACTGGAACAGCTTGCCCAGGGAGGTAGTTGAGGCCCCATCCCTGGGGATAATTCAAGGTCAGGCTTGACAAGGTTTTGAGCAACCTGATCTAGTGGAGAATGTCCCTGCTTACTGCAGGGGGCTTGGACTGGATGGCCTTTGAAGATCCCTTTCAACCCAAACAAGTCTATGATTCTGTGATAGCTGGCTGAAAAAGATACACTGACTTGCACTGCTGAAGAGTACAAGTCACTTCCTCACACACAAGCCTTGCAAAATTCTGGTGTAACTTGCAAGGTCAGAATGCTTCCATGATACCACACAGTCGTTTTACCTTTGTTACAGGCTCATCTGCTGGAAGAAGCTGGTTTGTTTCCGTGGGACCTGTCTGACACAAAAGTCATTGGGCAGGACTGCCAAAATGATTAGGAAACACAGTAGCTCAGTCATTATTAAAAGAAGATATATTAGAAGGCCTTATATTGATGTTAGGAAATGCAGAAGAAACATACTATTCCTACCTGTGAGTCTGATCAAGGTCAGAGCTAGAACTCTCCTAAATACTGGGACTTCAAGACCTTCTGAGTACTAAGCACCAAATCTGCAGGAACCCGTTTGACCAGTCCTTAAAAACCCCAGCAAGCAGCATTAAAACAAAATACTTCTTACATTCAGTGGTCTCTGTCTAGTCAACATCCACACTTACCTGTGAGGTAGATATTTTTATCATGGATACTCCTGAGGAGATAAAGAAATGGCATCACAGAGAGGCCGAATCTCTGCAGGGAGTCGGAATCATGCCAGGACCAGAGGATGTGCATTTCTGACTACAGTGCTTGTAGTGTATTTCTTTAGGTGATTACAAGCAGGTGACAAAAACCATGAAAGTAGATGGAAAGCACACCAAGCAGCTGGCTACAGCCAGATTACCACCTCCTAAGTAATGATGTGCATTTTTCCCTTTACCTAAGAGCTTCACTTTTATCCCTGGGGAGGACAGTTCTCTGAGCAAGTGAACAGTCCCGTTTGTCTTGCAGTCTGGTTCGTTTTCGGGGCAATTCAGCACTAAAAGCAGAGTTTCTCATGAATTTCCATTGCTTAGACTGAAGACTTTGAAGAGATGCTCTCCAAACAAGACACTTGACAAACACCATCAGATAACTCACCATCAGTAGCTTGAAGACTGTATGTCAGGCCCAGCGCCAGGTAACCCTTTGCTAGGGACTCTCCAGCATCCTCACCATGTCTATCACTGCTTTAGCAAAGTATTCTCCTTCTTCCAGCTGCAAAAGAGGTAGGCTGAGACTTACTGGCAGTTCCCCTGTATTTGTTTCAGTAAGCTTATCCCATTAAACTTACCTGTAAGTGATCCTGAGAGTCATTCACACAAGGGCCTCCAGTGATCACAGTAAACACTCATACGAAGGAGGGCACAGAAGGAGGGCACAGAAGGAGGGCACAGAAGGTGCACATGCATAGGTTTGGTTTTGCTTTGAGTATCCACTCCAAGCTCAAACATCTGTTTAAGGTTAATGAAGAATACTACCTTATTTTATTTTTTCCCTTCAGGCATGCTTCAGTCACACAACCTTAAGCACAAATCACGGCCCGACTGACTACTTCCATGTTATCCTAGCAGTCCACTAAACGTGCTAACAAGTTTCTTCCTTCAAAGGAAGAGCATCCTGGTTTGCTGTACAATGTTTTTTGAACATTAGCAAATTTCACTTCCTTTTGAAACGTCAACAAGAGTAAGAAAGCATTTCACTACAAGGTGAGCTCAGCTGCTGCCTGCAGCTCTGCTGCCACAAGGAGGCAGAAAACTCAAGACACAAACTGTGATCTTTGTATCTTTTGCAAAGATATAATTTCCCTGAAAATGCATTCTGTGTTAATGGCAAAGGTCTCTTCCAGCCTGGTCCATTCCGTCCATTCCATTCCATTCCATTCCATTCCATTCCATTCCATTCCATTCCATTCCATTCCATCATTCCATTCCTTCCATTCAGTTCCATGATAGGAAGAGAAAGCAGTCATGACTTCTCAGGATCAGCCACCAAAATGGTGAAGTCCATAAGCTGTTTGTGTCCAGTTCTGGGGCCCTCAGTTTAAGAAGGGCATTGAGACTCTTGAATGTGTCCAGAGAAGGGCAACAAGGCTGGGGAGGAGTTTGGAGCACAGCCCTGTGAGGAGAGGCTGAGGGAGCTGGGGTTGCTTAGCCTGGAGAAGAGGAGGCTCAGGGGAGACCAAATTGCTCTCTACAACTACCTGCAGGGAGGTTGTAGCCAGGAGGGGGTTGGTCTCTTCTCCCAGGCACCCAGCACCAGAACAAGAGGACACAGTCTCAAGCTGCACCAGGGGAGGTTTAGGCTGGAGGTGAGGAGAGAGTTCTTCACAGAGAGAGTCATTCTCCATTGGGATGTGCTGCCCAGGGAGGTGGTGGAGTCACCACCTCTGGGGGTGTTCAAGAGGGATTGGATGTGGCACTTGGTGCCATGGTCAGGTCATGGTGTCTGTGGTGACAGGTTGGACTCGATGATCTTTGAGGTCTCTTCCAACCTTGGTTTCATAGTATCATAGTTTCAGTCAGGGTTGGAAGGGACCACAAGGATCATCTAGTTCCAACCCCCTGCCATGGGCAGGGACACCCCACACTAGATCAGCCTGGGCTTAAACACCTCCAGGGATGGGGCCTCAACCACCTCCCTGCACAACCCATTCCAGGGCCTCACCACCCTCATGGGGAAGAACTTCCTCCTCACTCTAGCCTGAATCTCCCCACCTCCAGCTTCATCCCATTCCCCCTAGTCCTCCCTGAGAGCCTGAAAAGTCCCTCCCCAGCCTTCTTGTGGCCCCTTCAGATCTGGAAGGCCACAATGAGGTCACCTGGGAGCCTTCTCTTCTCCAGACTGAACAGCCCCAACTCCTCAGTCTGTCCTCACAGGAGAGGTGCTCCAGCCCTCTGATCATCCTCCTGGCCCTGCTCTGGACACCTTCCAGCACCTCCAGATCCCTCTTGGAATAGGGGCTCCAGAACTGGAGGCAGTACTCCAGGTGGGGTCTCACCAGAGCTGAGCAGAGGGGGAGAATCCCCTCCCTTGACCTGCTGGCCACACTTCTCCTGCTGCAGCCCAGGCTCTGCTTGGCTTTCCGGGCTGCAAGTGCACCTGAGAGCTCCTGGGAGCTTCTCCTCCCCCAGCACCCCCAAGTCTCTCTCCTCAGGGCTGCTCTCCAGCCAGTCCCTGCCCAGCCTGGATTTGTGCCTGGGATTGCCTCGACCCAGATGCAGGACCCTGCCCTTGGTCTTGTTGAAGCTCATGAGGTTGGCCTGTGCCCACCTCTCCAGCCTGTCCAGGTCCCTCTGGATGGATCCTTCCCTCCAGTGTGTCTGCTGCACCACACAGCTTGGTGTCATCAGCAAACTTGCTGAGGGTGCACTCAGTGCCACTGCCCATGGCACCCACAGAGATGTTGAACAAGCCTGGTCCCAGGACTGATCCCTGAGGGACTCTGCTTGTCCCTGGCCTCCACTGGGACATGGACCCATTGACAGCCACTCTCTGGGTGCGGCCATCAAGCCAGTTCTGTATCCATCCAGTGGTCACCCATCAAACCTATGTGTCACCAGCTTGGAGACCAGGATGTGGTGTGGGACAGTGCCAAAGGCTTTGCTCAGGGCCAGGTAAAGGACATCAGTTGCTCGCCCCTCAGCTATTAATGCTGGTGAGTCTGTGATTCTTTTGCCATCACACAATCTACATTTCCACTCTTTCTTTGTTTCCCTGTTCTCTCCACACACACTTTTGCCCAAGCAGCCATCCATGATACGAAGAAAAGAGCTGTACAAGGAATTCTAATGCCTAGCAAACAAGGGTAGGGGTGGGTAGAGGGTATGAATAAAGAGATTAAATGAAAGGTCTGGAGCTGACATGAAGACATTTAAAATTGGAGATTTTGCTCCATTGTTTCTCTGAATGGTCACCTGATGGTGTTTCAAGGCTCTGAATGATGGCCTACACTGCATAAATCAGCAGCTCACCATTTGGCTTTCTTGCCTGCCAGTTACCCAGGGCCACCTGCGAGTGTCAGATTAATCTACTGCATGAATAATGAAACCTGCAACTTTCCGAATGGTTGAAAGAGCTCTTCTAGCACATTCTTGTACACATCTATTCATTCTGAACACTAATGGCACTTTGACCAGCCACAAAGATTCCCATGAATGCAAACTTGGGTCAGCTGAAGGCTGCTTTGAAATTAAGTGGCCTTGAAAACTCCCTACACAGCTGCTTGTGTTCATGGGAGCATCTACTTCTTAAAGCACACAGCCACTCTCCCTGCCATCCCTGCTGTGGCTGCCATCCCTGCTGTGGCTGCCATCTGCCCCCTCTTCTCTCATTCTCCAGCTCTTCAATCATTCTGGTAAAGTCTGAAAAGTGAAACCTTTCACTCATGTTACCTACTAAAGCTTCAGCTCTACAGGTCATCAGTCTTGCTGATTGCCTAGTCAACTACAAATCCAGAAACTACTGAGTGAAAAAGGAATACCCATCCTGAGGCGTACTTGAGGCTACCAACTACACTGCAGGGGCTACCAGACTGCAGTCTGGATGAAAACATCCTCTATACACCTGAGTAAGGGATGATCACACTTTGAGCTGTGATCTGCCAGTAAAGCTGTGTCCACAGGGGTGTTAAGCAGATGCCATGTCTGTAGTACTTTGCTGTAGTGATGAGAAAGAGGAGGAGGAAGGACGCCAAATGAGGCATCAAGCCCCTCTGACATCGGCCAGATAAAATCCTTCCCAGCTGCGGGCCCTGCACGCTGCCATACGACCTGAAGCAGCAGGAGATGCTTCCTCTTTCTCCTCTCCACACGTGCTGCCAGGTATGTAAAGTCTCACCCTGTGGGACTCCCAGAAGTTGTGATCTCGAGGTACACAGAAAGGAGCTAAGTGGCAGACAGCTTACCAAGAGAATCAAGATGTACATTCCCACTCCCACTGCACAGCCAGGGCTCAGCCTCAACACGAAAGGAACCTAAGTGGTTGATTCACTCCAGTCTTCAAGGTCAAACAACACTGCACTGGAAGGGTAAAGGACATGGCTCAAAACTTCGTGTTGCAACTTATAGCTATGTCCTTGCTAGTAAGCTCTAAACCACAGGATGCCACAGGTCCTCCTCAACAGCATCACTTTGTGATTTGGAAATGCAGTGTGTTGCTGTTCCCAGCTCTGCTCCAAGAGCAGCTCACAACACCATGGGAAAGATATTTCCTTGGGCATCAAGAGTACCAACATAACTTTAACTTCAGTTTTCTGAACTTGTGACTCTCTCAGAAGAAAGCAAAAACCCAAGTCTCAAAGCCACATAACTGTACTCCAAATCTGGCCCTTACTATTGTTCCATTCTTCTGCTTGCTTTGGACTTAATAGCCGGTGAAGGGCAGCACCACAGACCTGCATGGAAGAAAGCCACAAAGCAGGTATGGAAAAACAACCTAACAGGAACTTTCTGTAGTTTGAACTCAAGGTGTATAAACTGCCAGCAGGCACCTGGAAGCACCAGTAATCGACCTCTGCACCGCTCACAACACACACCTGGCACCTGCAGAGAGGTGAGCTGCCAAACTCTGACCTGACTAATACTGTGGGGTTGTTCAGTCTTACTTTCCCCTCCCACCCCCTCCATCATCTTTGACTGGAAACGAACAGTTGTTGGCTGTGGAGCCCTGAGGGATGTTTTCCCTGAAACAGAGAATGGCTGTTCCAAACGCTCCTGTTATTTGACCGAAGCTTTCGGTGTGTGCTCAAGCCAAGCCTGGGGGCATGCTGGGGAACAGCAGGTGCTGTCCTCTGGCCCGTTGCTACCCAGCAGGTTTCCAACTGCCACTCAGATTGTTTTTAGAAAAGCTCAAGCCCTACCCCTCTGAATCAATGCCCTCCAGGACTGTGAGAGCTGTAGCCCTCACCAGCATAGACTTAAGACAGCTGGGGAGTAGCAAACTGATGATGTGCAGCAGCACAGCAATGATCACAGCACCAAAAAAGAGTGCAGGAAAGGAGAGGCAGGAAATATGGGAAGTGACATAGGACTCAGGCCAGCAGATGTGGTCAGTGAAGCAGGGGAGTGTGGAGACCAGCGAGACTGCATGATACCCAAGCACCTAAGAGACACAAATCATATAGGAAGGGTATCTGCATAAAATCATGCACAAGGTTCATTATATTGGGCTGTAAGCGCAGAGACTAATTCTAATGAGTGAGAATTAAATACTGGCACAAGAGGAAAAATGTGCAGGAAGTGGTGAGTAAAGCACAGTGCAACTGAAAGGTTTTATCCCACAGCAGTTTACTGCATACTCAAGCAGATCATGCTACATATGTCAAGAAAAAACCCAACTATCCCAGGCTTTCTGGTTTTGGTATGGTCAGCATTTCCTCCATGTCACCAGTGCTAAGCCCACCAACTTCCTCTGCGTGGAAGCTCAACCTTCAGCACTGGGGACACTGGGGCCTTCCTACACTGCAACAAGAGTGGTTCGTTCACAGGGGAGATGTATAGCAGGCAAAATTCTTGCTCCTTTTAGACACTGCCCATGTCTAAACTCCTTGGGATTGTCCCAACAACAGGAGCTATGATGTAATCAAGTGGCTTACAGCATTTGGCAGTGACTGGCTGGAGAGCAGCCCTGAGGAGAGAGACTTGGGGGTGCTGGGGGAGGAGAAGCTCACCAGGAGCTCTCAGGGTGCACTTGCAGCCCGGAAAGCCAATCAGAGCCTGGGCTGCAGCAGAAGTGTGGCCAGCAGGGCAAGGGAGGTGATTCTCCCCCTCTGCTCAGCTCTGGTGAGACCCCACCTGGAGCACTGCCTCCAGTTCTGGAGCCCCTATTCCAAGAGGGATTTGGAGGTGCTGGAAGGTGTCCAGAGCAGGGCCACGAGGATGAGCAGAGGGCTGGAGCACCTCTCCTGTGAGGACAGACTGAAGGAGTTGGGGCTGTTCAGTCTGGAGAGGAGAAGGCTCCCAGGTGACCTCATTGTGGCCTTCCAGTATCTGAAGGGGGCTACAAGAAGGCTGGGGAGGGACTTCTCAGGATATCAGGCAGTGATAGGACTAGGGGGAATGGAATGAAGCTGGAGGTGGGGAGATTCAGGCTGGAGGTGAGGAGGAAGTTCTTCCCCATGAGAGTGGTGAAGCCCTGGAATGGGTTGTGCAGGGAGGTGGTTGGGGCCCTGTCCCTGGAGGTGTTTAAGCCCAGGCTGGCTGAGGCTCTGGCCAGGCTGATCTAGTGTGGGGTGTCCCTGCCCATGGCAGGGGGGTTGGAACTAGCTGATCCTTGTGGTCCCTTCCAACCCTGACTGATACCCTGATACTATGATTTCACAGTGGGCCATTTTACTGCAGTTTTCTAGAGCACAACTTTATGAGCTATGACCAAATTTAAAATATTCCTCTCCCCTCTTAGTTTCACTCAGTGTCCTGTGCTTTACCCTGATACCAAACTTGATAATGCTACTGAAGAGCTTTAATTAAGGGCAGTTAGAGGAAAATCAGAGTGAGTATCTTTTAAAAGAACTGAAGTGCTAAGTTCCTCATCTCATATTCGAAGGGAGGCTTCTGATATTACTGGCAAGCTCCTGTGCTTAATAAAGACCTTCCTGCTTGGCTGACCTGCTTTTCTAAATGTCATCTTTACAGTAATTATTTGCATTTAAATTGCATGGCAATCAAATCAGAATTGAATCATTTAAACTGAAAGTGAACAAGATGATCAATGTCACCATAAATAGAAAGGAGGACAGACAAGGTATGGGAACGATCTAATGGACAAATACTGACAGTTAAAGGTACTCAAATGTATCTTGCTCTTCAGAACATGTAAAATATGATTAATTTCTCCATTAGGAAATACATCTACATCCTTGATTGCTGCCTAGGCAAGAAAAGGGTGAAATCAGTTCACCCTTTATCCAAATGAAACAGCTAATTTGTATGTCCTGCATCTGTCCACTTCCAGGCCTTTGGCATGGTATTGTACTCAGTTTGTGTATTGTCTGTGAAGAAGCAGTACTTCAGTCTTATTTCAGTTACAAGCAATAAAAACATCCCCAAAACACTGATGCAGCTGGGTGATTACAGAATGTCATAAGGAACACAGAACAGTTTCTATCCTGGTTAATCAAGTGTCATCTCGCCTCCCCTCAGCCCACTGGAGCGGGACGCCCGGGAGGTGGTGGAGTCACCATCACTGGAGGTGTTCAGGAGGAGACTGGATGGGGTGCTTGGTGCCATGGGTTAGTTGTTTAGGTGGTGTTGGATGATAGGTTGGACTCAATGATCTTGAAGGTCTCTTCCAGCCTGGTTAATTCTACCCTATCCTATCCTATCCTATCCTATCCTATCCTATCCTATCCTATCCTACCCTACCCTATCCTACCCTACCCTATCCTATCCTACCCTATCCTATCCTATCCTATCCTATCCTATCCTATCCTATCCTATCCTATCCTATCCTATCCTATCCTATCCTATCCTATCCTATCCTACCCTACCCTACCCTACCCTACCCTATCTATCTATCCATACTTAGGAATACATAACCTCTCCTATCCCCTTTTCTTCTGCTAATTAGAAGACAAGAGAAGAGGAAAGATGTTAGGGGAATTCCAGTCAGCTCAAAGTGTTGTTAAGAAGCTGGCTTTGCCTGTCTCAAGTCTGCTGCTAAGCGGCCTCTGTCCAAGGGCAGCAGGCACGCATTCCAGCAGAAAGAGACGGAGTGAGAGTGAGAACAGAATGTAAGAGTGCAAAACTACATCCCACTCATCTGACCAATGGAATTAGTTTAGAATTATCTTTTCTTTTGTTTTCTTTTTTACACCAACCATAGCTCCTAGCTTGAAGGCTCAGCCTAAACTGTCACAGCTTGGAAGACCAGAACAACTCCAGAACTGCTGCATTTATATACGCCACACTTGCCTTGCCAGAGTGTGATTGGACCTGTACTTTATAAAGCTCATGAGCTAGAGTAGTTTTCAGCAACTTTGGAGCTTTTGTGCTTTGTCTAGCCCATTACAGAAATGTTTTAAATGCCTTTTGTAGTGGGCTTAAAATTACTGCCTGTCCTTCCAGTTCACAAGGGTTTCAGCACAACAGTTTGCTGAACTCAAAGCCCCTTTGAGTGCCCCTGTGAGCACAAAGCCCCTTTGTCTTTAGCTCACTGTCTTGTAGCTTTCCAGAATGTACTACAAAGTTTTGATTATTGAAGTTCAGAGCATTGTTTCAAATTTTAATAGGAGAGTTGATGAAGCTTACAGTGTAACATGGGTTAAGGAGGGGCAGGTCCTGCCTGACCAACCTGATCTCCTTCTATGCCCAGGTGACTGCCTGGTGGATGTGGGGCAGGCTGTGGATGGAGTCTGCCTGGACCTCAGCAAGGCCTTTGACACCATCCCCCACAGCAAACTGCTGGCCAAGCTGTCAGCCCCCTGGCTTGGACAGCAGCACTCTGAGCTGGGTTAGGAACTGGCTGGAGGCTGAGCCATGGTGCCACATCCAGCTGGCAGCCAGTCATTAGTGGTGTCTCCCAGGGATCAGTGCTGGGCCCCATCCAGTTCAATATCTTTATTGATGATCTGGATGAGGGGATTGAGTCCATCATCAGCAAATTAGTCTCTGCACTTACAGCCCAATATAATGAACCTTGTGCATGATTTTTATGCAGATACCCTTCCTATATGATTTGTGTCTCTTAGGTGCTTGGGTATCATGCAGTCTCACTGGTCTCCACACTCCCCTGCTTCACTGACCACATCTGCTGGCCTTCTTGTAGCCTCCTTCAGATACTAGAATGATGTTTGGATTTCATACTGCACCCTATTTCTGAGCCATGGTCTGATGGCGTTCCACACAGTGAAAAAGACAGTACACAGAAGAAAAATCCTTTTACTTTGCAATAAATCTAACCCAGTTCATTTTTCCTTACTTTCTCCAAGTTTTTAGGGTTAGACTGTTGCTTTATCAGCTCTGCCATGTATGAGAAGCCTGGAAACACTGGATTGCCTGAGGACAGAGATAGAAGTGAACCCTGTACACAGCACTGGTTAGGCCACACCTTGAGTCCTCTGTCCAGTTCTGGGATCCTGAGATTAGGAAAGATGTTGAGCTGCTGGAATGTGTGCAGAGAAGGGCAACAAAGCTGGGGAGGGGTCTGGAGCACAGCCCTATGAGGAGAGGCTGAGGGAGCTGGGGTTGCTTAGCCTGGAGAAGAGCAGGCTCAGGGGAGACCTTCTTGCTCTCTACCACTACCTGAAGGGAGGTTGTAGCCAGGTGGGGGTTGGCCTCTTCTCCCAGGCAACCAGCACCAGAACAAGAGGACACAGTCTCAAGCTGTGCCAGGGGAGGTTTAGGCTGAATGTTAGGAAGAAGTTCTACAGAGAGAGAGTGATTGGCCATTGGAATGTGCTGCCCAGGGAGGTGGTGGAGTCCCCATCCCTGGAGGTGTTCAGGAAGAGCCTGGATGAGGCCCTTGGTGGCATGGTTGAGTTGTGAGGAGGTGTTGGTGAGAGGTTGGACTTGGTGATCTCTGAGGTCTTTTCCAACCTGGCCTATTCTATTCTATTCTATTCTCTTCTCTCACCATCTTTTCTCTCTATAACAAGTTTTTTTCATAAGCTATCTGTCATAGTGGACCCAAAGAGGTTTCAGGGAGAAGCACCGATGAGAAAGGAGGGAAGTGCTTTATTAAAAACCAAAACCAGCACTCACTGCGAACGTTGTATCACTGAATGACTTTCAGCTCTCAGAATTCAGATACCAAGCTGAAGGTGTAGAAGAGTTGAATTGCTCTTTATAGAGCCTACAGCACAAAGGTTTTTCCTAGAAGAAGGCACTTCCCAGATTTTGCTGGCTCACACGTGTATTTACCCCTTCTCCTCGGAACAGTTTAGCTCATTCACAACCACACACAACCAGATTTCCTCACTGATGCTAAACTGATTCAGCAACTAAGTTTAGCCAAATACCAACTTCCACCAGATAGCAATGCAGAGGATGGGAGGATGGGAGGTTGGGAGGGGGATAGGGGAGGGCTACCAGGGCACAGTAACAGCAAATCTAGCCTCTACAGCTTTTCACCAAAATCTGGGCAGATTCTCCTAGTATTTCCTTTCATGCTTTCTTGCATCTTGGCTTTACTTACACTAGCAATTATAATCCCTCAGTGACTGCAGGGACACCTCGTGGTGAGGAGAGGTGAAAACAGCAGGCTGCCATTCAATTAATGACACGAAGCAGCAAAAGACTGACAGATATTTCTGATCCCTGTTATAATCAGGATTTCACAGGCAAAGGCTTCCACTCCCACTCTGCTTCTGGAGCATACATTAACACATCCAGATCACAAAACACTGACGTAGCACCTTTAAGAATAAAGGACCAAGCTATCCCGCAGACCTGAACTGTCTAACAGTCCACTTATAATTAGCTGCTGTCTTCCAGGGGCTACAAGAGTGGCCAATTCAACTCCATACTCAGTTGAAGAAGCAGTCTCCAGAATGGCTGTTAGGGCTTTCCTCCCCTCCTCCACTGTCTAATATGCCAGCAAAACGCATTTTGGTGACTCACTGCAAAGTTTATTGCTAAGGTTTTAAACCTTTTTAAGGCATGCATGTACCTATGAATTTTTAACAGGGATTCCCTTTCTCTGCACTGCAACTACACTGTGGCACTGTCACTGCAGCACATGATCTATTACATAACAAGAATTGCATCAGCTTGCTTACCCAGTGCAGGGAACCAATGCAGACCTTGGCAGCCAGAAGAGGAACGGTGGGATCTGTAGGTCGCAGTTTAGCACACTCTCTAAGCACTGACACGGCATATGCTGACTGGAGGACGTGGAAGGGGAGAGAGGAGGAGGAGGAAATAAAACAGGAGGGAAAAAAAAGGCCGATTAGACAATGCTGTTTCAGAGCCCAGACAAGGTGTTTCAGTGAAATAAACACAGAAGTGCTACGAAGTAAAGAATCACGTCAGCAACAAATTAGCAACTTCATCGCCCCCTCCACAGGCACAGGCACAGGCACAGGCACGCGTGTGCACACAGGAACAACGCTCCAGCCGCCCGCCCCCCGGGGAAAGGCGCCAGGGACCCGCTCTGGCCAGGCACTCCACAAGAAACAGGTTCCCTCCGCTGTTAGCGCACTGGCTGTTTCAATGCAGCCCTCCCATCCACCGGAATCGTGCTACAGTCTCCCTTGCACACAACCAGCTTCCAGTGAGACAGAATATCAACAAAAAGCTTATCCTGCAGGAGGTCAATGCAGCCACAAGCGGCGAGGCAGCCTCACTGCACCGGCGACCTCCGCGGCCATGTGGTTTTGTTCTTATTAGAGGCAATCGGAGGCTTCCCGGACACAGGGAAGCCCAAAGAGAGAGGGGAGACCTGCCACTAGCTGGCATCTCTCGCAGCTGTGCTGGAGAGGCTGACGCGGCTGGGGGCGTTGCCAGGGAAACCGCAGGAGCTTTGAAAGCGGCCGAGCAGGCGGTGGGGAGGCTGCAGCACAGCCAGCGGTGCCGGGGGGGTCGGGCTGCAGAGTGCAGCGGTCTCAACGGTAGCCTGACAAACACATCGGCAGCAGTCAGGCAGGCTGGATGCTGAGAACGAGGCACTGAAAAAGTAATAATACAATAAATAAATCACCATCTCAGCCCAAGTGCAATGGCCTCCACCCAGCAGAAGACAACCATGCTCCTGACACCATCCAACATGGAGATGAGAACCCAGACAGAGCTCTCACAGAAGGATGTGCTGGTGCAGGTCACAGGCTACAGGGAATGCTACAGCCTCTCCCTGGTAGCAGGGGTGCTGTGCTGTGTGAGCAGGTAGGTGATGATCTCAGCTGAGTGGCACAGCTGCAAGACAAAGTGGAAAGGCTTAGGAGTGTTAGGGAGGCTGAAACAGAGACAGACTAGTGGAGCCAGGCTCTGTCCTGCCTGCAACAGAAATGGGAGTACCTTCCACAAAGCACCCAGGAACGAGGGGCTCCTGTGCCATCCCTGAGGCAGGTACATCAGGAGACACATGAAGAGAGCCCCCTGCCCTCCTGCCACCAGGCTAGCAATAACATAAAAGATGAGGGAAGGTGGAAGCAGGTTCCTGCTTGGAATTGCAGGCATCCCCCTTCCCTTCCTACACATCCCACCTCCCCCCAGATACATTTACATTTAGGCTCAGGGGAGACCTTATTGCTGTCTACAACTACCTGAAGGGAGGTTGTAGACAGGAGGAGGTTGGTCTCTTCTCCCAGGCAACCAGCACCAGAACAAGAGGACACAGTCTCAAGATGCACCAGGGAGGTTTAGGCTGGATGTTAGGAAGAAGTTCTTCCCAGAAAGAGAGATTGCCCATTGGAATGTGCTGCCCAGGGAGGTGGTGGAGTCACCATCACTGGGGGTGTTTAAGAAGAGACTTGATGGGGTGCTTGGTGCCATGGTTTAGTTGATTAGATGATGTTGGATGATAGGTTGGACTCAATGTTATCTCAAAGGTCTTTTCCAACCTGGTCTATTCTATTCTATTCTATTCTATTCTATTCTATTCTATTCTCCAGTTCTAAAACATACAAGTATACAACTGGAATCCCACCAAAGGGTGGAGCAAGTAATTGCAGAGCAATACATTGTTAGGCAGGTGATGAGTAGTGTGTTACAAAGAAAGCCCGTACAACTCTTGCTGTCCATCTGAGGCTAGGTTACCAACAATGAAGGATGTTTATTAACAGTTACAAAGCCCTTTGGAGTCAACGTGCTCTACAAACATCCTTTTTACAGCACGTGTTCATTGCTGCCATGTTTCAGAAGGTTTAAAGGCAAAGGAATAGAGCTTTGATGCAAGCTGCTGGTGAGAAGTTGACAGAAGGTTCCCTGCCACAGTTTCCCAGCCCAACCTATCTGGGCCACAGGGATTTTTTGTTTCTAAACCTCCTGACTACTGAACCCTGATCCCCCACTTTATCTCATCCCTGGGCTGAAGAGGCAGTTTTCTTCATTCAGAGTTTCTCCTCAGATGCCTCATTCCACTGAAACTCTTCCACACAGTCCCCAGACACACATAAACCTCTCACTCAGTGTTCCCTCTCGGACGTGCCTTAGTCACAGCCTTTCTGTATTACAGGAGAGCAGCATCAGAAGCTTGCAGGGTCAAAATAACTGCCATTCCTATAAAGTCCTGGGCATCTCCTCCTGACCCTGACTCCCATGGCTTCTTCCCAGCACAGCTCTGACCGGCACTGTTGGCTGGGTCTGGTGTCTGCTTCAATCCCTCAAAGCTTGGCACTACTGCTAATGGCTCCCACTGGCCACTGGCGCTTGCCCTCCCCCACGCAACACCAAAGTGAGTTGCACCTGCTGCCGCTCTTCTCCACAGAACTGAAGGCCCACTTTTTGCTAGGATATTCAAAGGCCTGTACAGGAATTTACTTGGAAGGGAGAAAAAGGAAAACCAGATATGCAGCAGCATGGCCCATGATAGGGCAAAGACTGGTTCCATAACCAAAGATGCAAACGCTCCTGCTTGAAAAGCCGGTCTGAAGAAGAGCAACGGTGTGCTCTACGTTCTTCAGGCAGCTCCCCCCTACCTAAACAACAGGTGTCATCAATAAAGGTAAGGAAGTATTTCCTACTTGCAATTCTAAAGCCAGAAGGAATCTTGTCTCAGGGCAAAGACTGGAATCAATAAGCTCTGTGCCAGAGCTTAAACCGTTACCTCAGCCCTCTCGCAAAAAGACTCGGGTAATTCACCCCTGAGGCACAGGAAGAACCACATCGCTGTGCTCTGCTGTCAGGAGATGCCAGCATCCCTCAGAATGAACCTCCCAGACACCTGTATGTTCAGAACAAGCAGTGTCCCAGGGTTTACTGGCATCTAATTCCCCTCTCTCACAAAGGTAACTGCGCTGCAGGAAGCTGGGATTCACAGCAGCGCCACTGGCTGTGTTGGGAATGCACCCTTCCGCAAGGGCCCTAGCCTGGCACGTCATCTTCCAGCCCCATAGGTGCTTCCAGACAAGACAAATGCAAAGAGTACACCAGGAAAACACACACTTTGCTGGTCACTGTATCTGCAGCTGAATCATAGAATCAGTAAGGTTGGAAGAGACCTCAAAGATCATCAAGTCCAACCTGCCACCCAACACCTCATGACTAGTAAACCATGGCACCAAGTGCCACATCCTCTTGAACACCTCCAGGGATGGTGACTCCACCACCTCCCTGGGCAGCTCATTCCAATGGCCAATCACTCTCTCTGTAGAGAACTTCTTCCTAACCTCCAGCCTAAACCTGCCCTGGCACAGCTTGAGACTGTGTCCTCTTAATGAATGGAATGGAAAGGAATGACAGGTGAAAGAATATCCCAGTCTCACAGTGACCTAAGTCAGGGGGACTGGTATAGCATATAATATGAAGGTGTCCTAAAGGTATTCATTATGGAATTAATAGGCAGGGAACAAATGTCATCCACTTCGAACGGAATACAGATGTCTTTGGTTGGTAAAAACACTGAATATGAAACAGTGTTTGTGTAACACAGAAAGAATATGATCATTAAAATGTACATACTCTTTCACTTAGCGTGGGTGGAGCAGGCAGCCAAGTGTATTGTTGTGAGATTCACGGCAAGGCAATAATAATTAAATGTATTGGTGAGGCATGTTGTGAGAAGTTGAGCTCCAAGTAAGTGCATGCTTCCTACTCAGAATTCTAAGCTTCAGAGGAGCCTACATCAAAATCCAAGCCAAGGTTTGAGTTCTTTCTGTTTGGCTTTCTAATTGCTGGATTGTAACAACTTCACTGGAAACAGCTCCCAAAGATTTTGACTGAGTGAAAAGTGTAGTCTCCACACTGCTCCTACACCAGTTGCAATATCACTTTGAAGAAGTTTACAGTATTTGCAGTGGAGCAGAAGATATGAAGCCTTTCGTCCCCAGCTACATATTAAAACTATATCTGTATCATAGAAACATAGAATCAATAAGGTTGAAAAAGCCCTCAGAGATCATCAAGTCCAACCTGTCACCCAGCACCTCCTGACTACCAAACCATGGCTTCACGTGCCATGGCCAATCCCCTCTTGAACACCTCCAGGGATGGTGACTCCACCACCTCCCTGGGCAGCACATTCCAATGGCTAACAACTCCCTCTGAAGAACTTTCTCCTCCCCTGGTGCAGCTTGAGACTGTGTCCTCTTGTTCTGGTGCTGGCTGCCTGGGAGAAGAGACCAACCTCTGCCTGTCTACAACCTCCCTTCAGGTAGTTATAGAGAGCAAGAAGGCCTCCCCTGAGCCTCCTCTTCTCCAGTTAATTTGGCCTAAGCTTTCCACTGAACTCCTAGATTTCTGTGAACACTTCAGCATGAACAATATTCCCCCTAGACACTTACTTCTCTCTACACAGGCACCAATTCTCCCCTTTTCTTGTATTTTATTTTTTAGCAAATAAGAGCACTGGAATTGTCTGCTTCAAATATTTGCTTCTTTAAAGCACCTCTTAAATTCCAAGATCAACAAGCATAAAATTGTTCCTGCTAATGTGACAAACACCCCACTTCACACTTTGTCAAGAAAGGAGAATTGAGCTTAAAGGCAATTATAGAGCCCACCTAGGTATTCTGCTCCACAGTCAGGCATCTTTAGGTGTTTTGGGCTGGATGCTAGGAAGAAGTTCTTCATAGAAAGAGAGATTGGCCATTGGGATGTGCTGCCCAGGGAGGTGGTGGAGTCACCATCCCTGGAGGTGTTTAGGAGGAGACTGGATGGGGCACTTGGTGCCATGGTTTAGTTGATGAGATGGTGTTGGATGATAGGTTGGACTCAATGTTATCTCAAAGGTCTTTTCCAACCCGGTCCATTCCATTCCATTCCATTCCATTCCATCCCATCTTTGGAAACTTCATTTTTTGGTACTAATCTACAGCACACAGGCAAACTCCCTATTAATCTTTCTTTTGCACCAGAGGAAACCAAAGTATTGACTACTCCCTAGAGAGCTGACCTTTTTAACAGGATCTTTACCCAATGAATGTTCAATATTTTCACTTTCATTCCTCAGCAATGCTATTTAAGGAGCCATCTGAGCCCTCTGCTGCTCCCAAGGTTCCTGCCTTGCAAAGTGAAACATACTCTTTTGGGTTTTTTGTGCTGGCTGCCTAGCAACCATCCTAAGCTTTTGCAAGGAAACCAACAGAAGGAACAGCCTAAACCATAAAATCTGTCTGCTGTTGCTGCAGAATTATGTATCAAATGTATTTTTAACTTTCCCTCTAACCTTCTGGAAAGCTGCACGTTGGCAGTACAGGCCTGGCTGAGTCAAACTTGAACCTCCTTGAAGCTGTTGGGGACATCTGCTTTTGCTGCACGGTTGAAATAAGGGCAAGTATTCCTTTCTTTGGGTGCAACACAGATGTATGAGCAGCGCGGGCATTAGCTTGTCGTTGTTGGGCAATGACAGCCTGCTCTAGTGTGGGGTGTCCCTACCCATGGCAGGGGGTTGGAACTAGCTGATCCTTGTGGTCCCTTCCAACCCTGACTGACACTATGACCAGCATGTATCAGCAGCTTGCAGAGGGCTGCAAAATCAGAGCTCCTCTCTGTGTAAGACTGGTTTCAAAACTCTGAACATGCTGCCAACACAAGCCCTGAGCAGGGCTGTCGTATCACCAGCTGCTGAGCAGCCAAGGAGAGCACAAAGACACTGCAGGACTGGCTCTGGGAAGAGGTGGAGCCCTCTCCCTCAGCAGCTGAATGACAGACGCCAGGATGCAGATGATTATTTCCCTTTGTGTAACACCACCAACCTCTTGAAGCATTATGGTATTAAGAAAGCCATTCAGGTAGACAAGCAGGACTCTTTCCTTACTAGTTGCCTTAAAGGGGAACAAACATAAGAGATAAAAGCAGAGAGGAGCATTTTGTGTAGCTGGAAACTGTTTAACCTGCCAGGTTTTGCAGGGTCCCACGCCTGGATCTTAAATCTCCCTACTGCCAGCCTATCATGGTAATTGCCTCTATGGTGTCCTCAGTAGGGGCTAGCAGGGGCTGGGGGCAGGATCAGCAAGGGTGCAGTTTCTGAAGTCATGGAATTGCTGTGCTAAAGCCTGGTGGTGTTCTGTCAACACTGGATGAGAGGAGCTGGATAGCTGTATGCCAGGCACCCTGAAACTCATAATGGCCACCCATCAATTCCAGCACCCGGCCTCCTGAGCACAGCCATTGCCCCCAGGCAACTGCTTGCAGCCCCACTGGGCATTCACAAAGGGTCTTCCCACTGCCAGTACCACAGGTGGAAGAAGACAGGATGCAGATCCACGAGGCTTTCTGAAGCACTGTCCCTCTAAGCTAGTGCCCAACCCCACAACACACTCTGAGCCTCTACTCCCATAGAGCTCCAGCAACACTTCAGGACACCCATGCTGAGGCACATGTGAGGCCTTTAGGTGCAGAAGGGGAGAGAAAACGGAATAAAGACATTACATAACTGATGCAACTGTTCCAAGGCCAGGGGAATGCCTGCAAGTGCTCAGGGATCCTCTTTCAAATCCTTTGTGCTCGAAATACATCATCTAACCGCAGACACACTGGTAGAGCTACCCCAGTCTGCAGGAGCGCAGTGTGCTGCTAATCTCTCACAACTTCCACTGGAAACTGTTTAGCTGAAAAGCAGCATGTCCTGGTTTGAGGCCAGGCAGATGCTCTCTTGCCCCTGAAGGGGCAAAAGAATGACAGGCACACCAATGGATCGCACAAGTGATGGAAGTGTAACTGGAAAAGCAGTAAGTGTTGTACAGAAACTACAAGCACTGTGACAAAAGAATCCCAAAGCATACAGAGTCCCTCCCCTACAGCACACCCAAAAGCCTCCCAACACTTCCCTTCTCCCCACCTGAAGGTGTACCCAAAACCCCCAGGGCTCTTTCTTCCCCTCCCCCCCACACCCTCCCATGAGGGTTTCAGGCTGGCCAGGTCTGAGACTGCCCCTCCCCCTGGCTTCTCCTCCTGGCCTAAGAGGCCTTGAATCATAGACTCAATAAGGTTGGAAAAGGCCTCAAAGATCATCAAGTCCAATCTATCACCCAACACCTCCTGACTAACTAAACCATGGCTTCAGGTGCCACGTCCAATCCCTTTTTGAACACCTTTGAGATACTCCCCTACCGTTACCTGACAGGGAGCATCTCCCACGGGAGCAGAGAGGGAAGAAAGAGGAAGAGAAAGACTTTGCAGATGGGTTTATAGGGAGCAGGATATTATGGGTATGAAAATGCTGTTTCCTGTGTCCACCTACTGGGCTGGACCCTCAGGACACCGGAGGTGTAGCTTGTGTGGCAGGAACAGGAGGCACCCAGCCGAAGCTGCCACACAGCAGTAGACACCCCAAACAGCTGTCCCTCTCAGCACTACTGTGAAGACTACCAAGACCTCTCTACTCTGTAAGTAAGAGTTTGGTCCTTACTTTCCCCGTGGGGCTGCATACGGGTCGTGAGCAGATGCAATCTACTGCGCTCGTTTTACCCTGGCAGCAGGACAGCAGCTCATCTCAACGCCTGAGGACTCTGCCAGATGGCTCCCGACTATCACTCCACTCACCACTCAGACTCCGGCTTGTCTATGCTTGGCAGCAGAGCCAGGAAGCTGCTATGTCCACTCAGCCTCTGGCTGTTGTAGTACCACATTGCAAAGGCTATTATCAGCACCAACAACTTAAAGCAGCCGTGAAGAGCTGAGCATTCCAGGAGAACAGGGGTGCTGCATTAGACTTATTTAAACCCTTCCCTTGCCTACCCAGCACTGTACATGGTGACACAGGACACCTCTCCCAGTGTCTGCCATTGTCTATGCTTTCCCTTGCCTACCCAGCACTGTACATGGTGACACAGGACACCTCTCCCAGTGTCTGCCATTGTCTATGCTTTCCCTTGCCTACCCAGAACTGTACAAGGTGACACAGGACACCTCTCCCAGTGTCTGCCATTGTCTATGCTTTCCCTTGCCTACCCAGCACTGTACATGGTGACACAGGACACCTCTCCCAGTGTCTTTGCCAGTGTCTATGCTTTCCCTTGCCTACCCAGCACTGTACAATGACACAGACACTCTCCCAGTGTCTTTGCCAGTCTATGCTTTCCCTTGCCTACCCAGAACTGTACATGGTGACACAGGACACCTCTCCCAGTGTCTTTGCCATTGTCTGTGCTTTCCCTTGCCTACCCAGAACTGTACAAGGTGACACAGGACACCTCTCCCAGTGTCTTTGCCAGTGTCTATGCTTTCCCTTGCCTACCCAGCACTGTACATGGTGACACAGGACACCTCTCCCAGTGTCTTTGCCAGTGTCTATGCTTTCCCTTGCCTACCCAGCACTGTACATGGTGACACAGGACACCTCTCCCAGTGTCTTTGCCAGTGTCTATGCTTCCCTTGCCTACCCAGCACTGTACAAGGTGACACAGGACACCTCTCCCAGTGTCTTTGCCAGTGTCTATGCTTTCCCTTGCCTACCCAGCACTGTACAAGGTGACACAGGACACCTCTCCCAGTGTCTTTGCCATTGTCTATGCTTTCCCTTGCCTACCCAGCACTGTACAAGGTGACACAGGACACCTCTCCCAGTGTCTTTGCCAGTGTCTATGCTTTCCCTTGCCTACCCAGAACTGTACAAGGTGACACAGGACACCTCTCCCAGTGTCTTTGCCATTGTCTGTGCTTTCCCTTGCCTACCCAGAACTGTACAAGGTGACACAGGACACCTCTCCCAGTGTCTTTGCCAGTGTCTATGCTTTCCCTTGCCTACCCAGCACTGTACAAGGTGACACAGGACACCTCTCCCAGTGTCTTTGCCAGTGTCTATGCTTTCCCTTGCCTACCCAGACCTGTACAAGTGACACAGGACACCTCTCCCAGTGTCTTTGCCAGTGTCTATGCTTTCCCTTGCCTACCCAGCACTGTACAAGGTGACACAGGACACCCCTCCCAGTGTCTTTGCCAGTGTCTATGCTTTCCCTTGCCTACCCAGCACTGTACAAGGTGACACAGGACACCTCTCCCAGTGTCTTTGCCAGTGTCTATGCTTTCCCTTGCCTACCCAGCACTGTACATGGTGACACAGGACACCTCTCCCAGTGTCTTTGCCAGTGTCTATGCTTTCCCAGCATTTCATTTAAAATTGCCTACTTGAATGTCAGAGAACTGTAATCATTTTGTAGTCATTTAAACAATCAATGCTCTTTTTGTTCAGAAAGTCTACTGCTCAGTATACATGCATTTCCAAGAATAGGTGGAAAAAACAACCAGACCACACCATCTTTTTCATGATGCAAGTAGAGAAGCACAGGAAAGTCAAATTGGAGTCACTCCATTATTTCCCCCACTGAAGTGGATAGAAGACATCCAGGAAAGTTATGCTTCTCTGAGCTTTTTAATTCACTGTTTCGTGAGGCCATAAGGCCTTGCTTCCTCTGCATGAACTCCCTAAAGCTACATACCTGTTTTTGTGAAGACACCTGCTTTTTAGAATGTGTGAACTCAAGCCTGCCCACAGTAACGAGCCGAGGTGGTGGACTTGACATTCAGACTCCCTGCTTGTGAAAAATGCAGCTCCCGTCTGGCAATGTTTCACCAAACGCCAGGAAAGAGCATAGTCTGAAATTTAACTGGATTGACTCAACCAGAGGGTGAGTACGTGGGGTGGGTTGAAGCTTCTCCCCCAGCATGAACTGTGCCAGACCAACTCAGTCAGAAGCAAGTGAAGCTGTGTTTACAAGCAAAGCCTACACTCTACACTGGAATGCCATGAGGATGTACAAAATTGTAGCAGTTCGGGCTGGGTGCCCTCTGCTGTGTCCATACGAGGTATACTTCCTGTGCCCAGCAGTCCAGCCCAGAGGGGTGGACACAGGAAGCCAGGTATTTCACCCCACAACCCCCTGCACCACTGTGAGATCCAGCGCGGGGTCTGGCACTTTCTCTTCCCTCTCGTCGCCGCCGCCCGGTAACTGGGGGAGACGTCTCCCGGCCATGGGCCTGGCTAGGCCCAAGGCCACAGGGGGATGGGCAGTCTCAGATCTGGCCAGCTGAGACTAGCCTAGTTGGGGGGGGCAAGAAGGAGCCCTGGGGGTCTTGGGTGTACCCTCAGGTGGGGATGGGATATCTCTGGTTGTGCTTCTGGGATTTCTTTTGTCACTGCTTCTGGCTTTCTGCAAGCATTCACCGCTTCCCATTCAAACTTTCCATCACTTTTGCAATCCATTTGTCTGAGTCAGAGACCAGGGAAGCTGTTCCACTGCGCCCCTCCAACCCCCTGGTCAATAGAGAAAGGGGAGCAGAGAGAGAGCAGTGGGTTAGACTTAA
>CM037640.1:1133217-1385668 GCA_015227895.2 Colaptes auratus
ATCTGTAACTCAATTTTAACAGCATAGCCTAAAACCCTCCACAAGATGCAGAAGTGACACTAGTCAAACGCAGCGAAGAGAGCAGGACAGAATTCTGCAGCACTTTTAAGGTCAGATTTTGCAAATCATAAAAATACCTTTTGGGTTGGTTTAAATAAATAAATAGAGAGAGAGAGACTCCAAAGTTCCCAGTATTTACACACTGACAAAAGTGCTCCTGTCACACTCCGCATTTACGAGCACGATGCTGTATGGCAGAAGCAGCAACACTGCTGGATGTGGGGAGGTTGTAGCCAGGCAGAGGTTGGTCTCTTCTCCCAGGCAGCCAGCACCAGAACAAGAGGACACAGTCTCAGGCTGCACCAGGGGAGGTTTAGGCTGGAGGTTAGGAGAAGTTCTATACAGAGAGAGTGATTGCCCATTGGAATGTGCTGCCCAGGGAGGTGGTGGAGTCACCTTCATTGGAGGTGTTCAGGAGGAGACTTGATAGTGTGCTTGGTTGCATGGTTTAGTTGATTAGGTGGTGTTGGATGATAGGTTGGACTCAATGATCTTGAAGGTCTCTTCCAACCTGGTTTATTCCATTCCATTCCATCCCATCCTATCCTATTTCATTACCAAGAGATGAGATTAGGAGTTGGCTGTGACTGGGACAGGTGAAAACAGATCTTTTACATGTAAAAGCTCAAGTGTAGTTTGCATTCTGCAGTCTAGACAGACCACACTGCTCTCTCCTCAGTTCTTTCTGCTACACTGGAGCAGTTGCTTTCAGATGAACTCTGTCAAGCAGTATAACGATGTGTGCCACATCTCCCCACTAACAGGATGACGCATTGCAGAGCACAGGACAGCAATCCTCAGGGAATACTTTGGGATTAGAAGTGAAATACTGCACAGATGGGACTGTTGGGTAAGGGAATTCCCTCTGTCCCATAAAAGGCTTACAACATTTAGAGCTTTTACATCAACAGGCAAGATTAAGCCATTTTGCCTTGTAAATATTTAAAGCAGAGGCAACAAGACATGACATCCCTGAAAATATGAGAAGATAGCACAGCTACAAAGATACCGATACTTGTGTTGGTCCTCCCCCCCACCTCTTAGGTGTCAAATATTCAGTATCTTCTAGGGAAGGTGAAGAGGTACGTAAACATGTAAGGACCCTCAAGATCATCGAGTCCAACCAATCATCCAACACCATCTAATCAGCTAAACCATGGCACCAAGCACCCCATCCAGTCTCTTCCTAAACACCTCCAGTGATGGTGACTCCACCACCTCCCTGGGCAGCACATCCCAATGGCCAATCTCTCCTTCTGTGTAGAACTTCTTCCTAACATTCAGCCTAAACTTCTCCTGGCACAGCTTGAGACTGTGTCCTCTTGTTCTGGTGCTGCTTGCCTGGGAGAAGAGACCAACCCCCACCTGGCTACAACCTCCCTTCAGGGAGTTGTAGAGAGCAAGAAGGTCTCCCCTGAGCCTCCTCTTCTCCAGGCTAAGCAACCCCAGCTCCCTCAGCCTCTCCTCACAGGGCTGTGCTCGAGGCCTCTCCCCAGCCTCGTTGCCCTTCTCTGGACACCTTCCAGCAACTCAACATCTTTCCTAAACTGAGGGGCCCAAAACTGGACACAGGACCCAAGGGGTGGCCTAACCAGAATTTCTCCTCTGCCCCATACTAACCTAAGAGCAACCCACAACCACTCTTTGGATACACTCACTCCCTCAACCATCAGCAGTTAAAAACTAGATTTGCTTTCCTGCTCCAGGGTTACTGGAGCTACATCACTGTCCTCTGTTGAGAAATAGGTTACACAACCCCTAGGTCACAGACAAGTCTTATGTTTATGGGAAGACACTGTGCCTTTCCATCATAGCCATCTAGTCCTTGCTGCCCTCAGTATCAAGAGATCAGGTAGCTGAAGGATTTGCAAATGCAGAGGGCAGCAATGTGCTAACTCCAGCTGAATGCCAAGGGAAGCTGCACCTGACTGCAAACGCCCCCACCCGACTGCAAACGCCCCCACCCGACTGCAAACGCCCCCACCCGACATATGCCAGTACAAGGTATTGGCACTAGGGCAACAAGTTTATTGTTTAAGGCTTTGTCAAAAATTCTGACATCTCCTTTTGATTGCAACAGATCTGGCTGACTTACCAGGTAACTGTGGAACCCCAGAACAGGGTCAGAGTTCTCAGGGTTCAACAACATACACCCTTGGTGCCTCACAGTGAAATCACGACTGACCAGTGTTTGCTTAGGGTGCTCCATAGATTCCCAGCCATGCAGATTTCACCCAACCTCCACCAGCAATCTTTTGCAGTGTACCACCATTCTTATTTTGCAGTGTCTTAGCAGGAAACATGAACTTGCACTGCTGCAACTGGAAGGCACTACTTGTCCTACTGACCACAGACAAGATCACCCCCCTTTTAAGAGCTCTTGAACACTGGCTTCTCTCTTGGAAATTTTTCTTCCTTTTAAGTAAAAAAAAACCAACTCAATTCATTCCACAGACCTCCTCAGCCACCCTCAATGCTCTCTGTTAGACTTTCTCTTGTCCTGCCATCTTCTTCAACTATAGTGCATCACAACAGTCCTCCAAGGCAAGGCTTTGCCTATGCTCACAGATGTGCAGGAATCCCTCTCAGGCCTCTTCCAAGATGTGCTGCCACTTACACATCGCATTACGACGCGTGCTTCGGTAAAGCACGCCACTGTATGTTCATCTTCCACATCAAAACCTCTCTTTCCAGCTCAGCCTACAGCCATAACAGGCCAGCAGGAATTATCATTTTGGCAGATGACTGCTATTTGTTGGTCTCTGTCCAGCTCCACATGGATTCCCCAGCACTTCATGGGCATGCAGCACTGAACCATATGAAGTGGCTCTTTCATACAGCATTAATTTGCTCATGACTCCTAGAAGTTTAGATTTTGTACAATCCTTATTCCTGCAGTAAATCTACTTTCTGAAGACTAATGGCAGACTGCTGCCTCTGCCTACCTTTTGCCACCAGACCTCAGTCATCTCAGCGGTTAACTGGTAACAGTTTTTGACAACTACTGGCTTTAAAAAAACCACAGAAAAAAGCTATGGCACATGCCCATGCAAACATTCACACATCATTTCTTCTTCTACAGCATATTTTGCACCAAGCACTTAAGAAAATATTAATCCTTGTAGGCTCTGTGTGGAAAAGCATTAACATTCCCTTCATCAGATGGAGAAACCACAGCTTAAAGACAGTTTAAGTCAACTGCCCAACGGCACAGTGAATCAATGACGGTTTTCGACATCAGCATCTTTCTCAAACTTAGCAGAGAGTGGACAGCTGCATGATGCTTTTTAGCTCACAGCCATGCACAAAACCAGTTTTCTCCTTGATAACGGGAAGGAAACACCAGAGGGAAAGAAGAGTTACTCAGTGCCAAAGGCACACGCTTGATCGCAAAGTGCGGAATCCCTAAGGAGGGCACTGTCCTTCCACCCAGCTGCCTGATGGCACCCACCTCCACAAAACAAGACTCTGCACATTCAAACAAGTAAGCTGGGCTTCAGCAAGGCCTTTGACACCGTCCCCCACAGCTAACTCCTGGACAAGCTGTCAGCCCCTGGCTTGGACAGCAGCACTCTGAGCTGGGTTAGGAACTGGCTGGAGGCTGAGCCCAGAGAGTGGTGGTGAATGGTGCCACAGCCAGCTGGCAGCCAGGCACCAGTGGTGTGCCCCAGGGATCAGTGCTGGGCCCCTTCCTCTTTAATATCTTCACTGATGAACTGGATGAGGGGATTGAGTCAGTCATCAGCAAATTTGCAGATGACACCAAGTTGGGAGCAGGAGTTGATCTGTTAGAGGGTGGAAAGGGCTCTGCAGAGGGACCTCGACTGACTGGGCAGATGGGCAGAGTCCAACAGGATGGCATTCAACAAGTCCAAGTGCCGGGTGCTGCACTTTGGCCACAACAACCCCATGCAGAGCTACAGGCTGGGGTCAGAGTGGCTGGAGAGCAGCCAGGCAGAGAGGGACCTGGGGGTGCTGGTTGACAGCCACCTAAACATGAGTCAGCAGTGTGCCCAGGTGGCCAAGAAGGCCAATGGCATCCTGGCCTGCATCAGGAACAGTGTGGCCAGCAGGAGCAGGGAGGTCATTCTGCCCCTGTACTCAGCACTGGTTAGGCCACACCTTGAGTCCTGTGTCCAGTTCTGGGCCCCTCAGTTCAAGAAGGACATCGAGACACTTGAAGGTGTCCAGAGAAGGGCAACGAGGCTGGGGAGAGGCCTTGAGCACAGCCCTGTGAGGAGAGGCTGAGGGAGCTGGGGTTGTTTAGCCTGGAGAAGAGGAGGCTCAGGGGTGACCTCATTGCTCTCTACAAGTCCCTGAAGGGAGGTTGTAGCCAGGTGGGGGTTGGTCTCTTCTCCCAGGCAACCAGCACCAGAACAAGAGGACACAGTCTCAAGCTGTGCCAGGGGAGGTTTAGGCTGGAGGTGAGGAGAAAGTTCTTCCCAGAGAGAGTTGTTTGCCATTGGGATGTGCTGCCCAGGGAGGTGGTGGAGTCACCATCCCTGGAGGTGTTCAAGAGGGGATTGGATGTGGCACTTGGTGCCATGGTCTAGTCATGGGGTCTGTGGTGACAGATTGGACTCAATGATCTTTGAGGTCTCTTCCAGCCTTGGTGCTACTGTGCTACTCTGCTCCAACAGAGAGAAAGGTGCCCTTTCTCAGTCCTTTGGCGTGAACCTTACCTTTCCACAAGCCACCATGGACAGGGCAAGCTGGTACCAAAGATGAAATTCATCAAAGGCAAACTTCATAGCTCTCTCCAAGCACTGAGAAAAAATGTTGAGATAAAGATCAGACTCTTTTTTATTACTATTATCTTCTATCAGCACTGCTGCTTGGCTCACTAATCAAATCAGAGGAAACAATCTGTTGTGGCCCAGCCCCCCCAAGTGATTTTGTTGTTGTTGTGATCAATTGCCCCTCCTCAATTAATGGGGCTTGCCAGCATACACCCTCACTTCAGATGACAGCCACTTTGCTGTACCCACACATCAATTACTGCAACGTCTCAAACAGTTGGTGCACATTTCTGCCCTCCGCTGCAACAGGGCTGTAGCTGTTTCTACTGCCAACTAGTGGGCTTCATTTCCAGCTTCCCCAACAAATTTGCTTGGAAGTTTCAAGAGGAAGCTCCTGCAGAAGTCGGGGGAAGGTACCTCAGAAAGCATGACATACTGCCCTCTTCTGCCCAGCGTGATACTGAGGAGGTCGTAGACTGCAGAAGCATCCCGGAGGCTGACAGCTCGATCATCCTGCTGGTCTGGAGCTCGGCTGATCACTGCATCCCGGTTTGCCTGGGCAGGGACACAAATCACAGCAAAATCAATAAGGCTGGAAAAGACCTCAGAGACCATCAAGTCCAACAAATGAAGCACCAGACCCCAAAAGAGCAAGAAACTGGTTTCCTCCCCAAAGGAATTTCCACCCATGAAGTACAGCAGGTTTATTTTAACTCATCCCAACACAAGGAAGGTGTTTCCAGAGAGTTACTTTTTATCCACATGAAACAAATCTGAGACGAAGAGGAGGCTCAGGGGGAGACCTTATTGCTCTCTACAACTCCCTGAAGGGAGGCTGTAGCCAGGTGGGGGTTGGTCTCTTCTCCCAGGCACCCAGCACCAGAACAAGAGGACACAGTCTCAAGCTGTGCCAGGGGAGGTTTAGGCTGATGTTAGGAAGAAGTTCTTCACAGACAGAGAGAACGGCCATTGGGATGTGCTGCCCAGGGAGGTGGTGGAGTCACCATCCCTGGAGGTGTTTAAGAGCCTGGATGAGGCCCTTGGTGCCATGGTTTAGTTAATTAGATGGTGCTGGGTGATAGGTTGGACTTGGTGATCTCTGAGGTCTTTTCCAACCAGGTTCATTCTGGGGTCTGTATGCACACAGAGGAATCGCGAGGAGCATCTCATTGGAACTCGTTCCGCAGTTAGGAAACAGATTCCACTTCCCCAACAGTTGAACTTCAAGGCCACCCTGGGAACACAGTCCCTCACTACTTCAGGTTCCCCCAGCCCTCAGAATCGCTTCCATGGCTGATGCTTTGTGTTCTGGCTCAGCACTTCATTTCTTCCTAACAGCATGTGGGTTTGTCTTTCTTTTCTGCTACTCTTTTATGTTATTTATTTAGTTTTGAGCGAGCTGCCTTAGTAATCAGATTTGCCTGTCATCAGTTAATGCAATTAGAGGTCTGAGTCACACAACAGCAGGGCATTTTTGTTTGTTTCCAAGGGGTTAATTCTGCATCACCCAGCAGTGCATTGTTCAGCTTCAATCACAGTGAAACACTGCTTTGGAAAGAAAACAAGCACTCCAGCAGTTTGCAAGAATGTCCCAAACACCATATGCCATAGACTCTGATGTACCTCAAGGATCCAGCCTGTTTTCTGAGCACAAAGAGGGAGACTTCAATCCCAGAGTGAACAGAAAGAATCCCTCTGATTTCTGAGCAGAGAGGATCTCACTCAGACTGCCTAACCTCTGAGAAAGGCAGTGCTGGATCTCACTGAGCACGGGCACTGACTGATGGCACAGGTACACTGCCCTGGGCTCCTCAGCTGAAAGGGCAGCAACATCTGACATTCAAGTCTAGACATGCAAAAGATCATAGTATCATAGTATCAGTCAGGGTTGGAAGGGACCACAAGGATCAGCTAGTTCCAACCCCCCTGCCATGGGCAGGGACACTCTACACTAGATCAGCCTGGCCAGAGCCTCATCCAGCCTGGGCTTAAACACCTCCAGGGACAGGGCCTCAACCACCTCCCTGCACAACCCATTCCAGGGCCTCACCACCCTCATGGGGAAGAACTTCCTCCTCACCTCCAGCCTGAATCTCCCCACCTCCAGCTTCAGTCCATTTCCCCCTAGTTCTATCACTCCCTGATAGCCTGAGAAGTCCCCACCCAGCCTTCTTGTAGGCCCCCAAAAATTAAGACGATTAGCAGGAGTTTCACCTGGGGCCAAGGCAAACAAAACATTCCCTCCTGAAGCAGGAAGGTCAGGGGATGTATTTTACAATACTTATAACTATAACCTTACAATTATTTCTTTTCTAATTGCAGGAAGATTTTTTTTTCCGCCTAAAAAGGTTAAATGCAGGAATTAAGTGTATTAAAAATTTCCACAATACACAGCCCTTAAAGCCCACACCTGAGACTGAACACATCCAAGTGCAGGGTTCTGCACATGGGCCACAGCAACCCCAGGCAGTGCTACAGGCTGGGGTCAGAGTGGCTGGAGAGCAGCCAGGCAGAGAGGGAGCCAGGTGGAGGTTGGTCTCTTCTCCCAGGCAACCAGCACCAGAACAAGAGGACACAGGCTCAAGCTGTGCCAGGGGAGGTTTAGGCTGGAGGTTAGGAAGAAATTCTTCCCAGAGAGAGTTGTTGGCCATTGGAATGTGCTGCCCAGGGAGGTGGTACAGATGGGCAGAGTCCAACGGCATGAGATTTAACACATCCAAGTGCCGGGTTCTGCACATTGGCCACAACAACCCCATGCAGTGCTACAGGCTGGGGTCAGAGTGGTTGGAGAGCGCCAGGCAGAGAGGGACCTGGGGTGCTGGTTGATTGTAGGTTGAACATGAGCCTGCAGTGTGCCCAGGCAGCCAAGAGGGCCAATGGCATCCTAGCCTGCATCAGAAACAGTGTGGCCAGCAGGAGCAGGGAGGTCATTCTGCCCCTGTACACTGCACTGGTTAGGCCACACCTTGAGTCCTGTGTCCAGTTCTGGGCCCTTCAGTTTAGGAAAGATGTTGTCTTACTGAGCGTGTCCAGAGAAGGGCAACAAGTTGGTGAGGGGTTTGGAAGACAAGCCCTATGAGGAGAGGTTGAGGGAGCTGGGGTTGCTTAGCCTGGAGAAGAGGAGACTGAGGGGTGACCTTATTGCTCTCTACAACTACCTGAAGGGAGGTTGTAGCCAGGTGGGGGTTGGTCTCTTCTCCCGGGCAGCCAGCACCAGAACAAGAGGACACAGTCTCAGGCTGCGCCAGGGCAGGTTTAGACTGGAAGTTAGGAAGAAGTTCTATACTGAGAGAGTGATTGCCCACTGGAATCAGCTGCCTGTGGAAGTGGTGGAGTCACCTTCATTGGAGGTATTCAAGAAGAGGCTTGATGGGGTGCTTGGTGCCAGGGTTTAGGTTTTTTTTTAGTTGTTTAGGTGGGTTGTATTGTACTGTATGTACTGTATTGTACTCTTTTGTACTGTATTGTACTGTATGGTTACTGTATTGTATTTTAGGTGGGTTGGATTGGTTGATGGGTTGGACGTGATGATCTTGAAGGTCTCTTCCAACCTGGTGTATTGTATTGTATTGTATTGTATTGTATTGTATTGTGGTGGAGTCACCATCATTGGAGGTGTTCAGGAGGAGACTTGATGGGGTGCTTGGTGCCATGGTTTAGTTGTTTAGATGGTGCTGGATAACAGGTTGGATGTGATGATCTTGAAGGTCTCTTCCAACCTGGACTGGTCTATTCTATATTTCATTATGATTGAGCTGCAGCTCTTTCATCATAATATTATCTGTGTAAAGCCCCAGTTCCAAGCACTCTTCATCACAGCCTCCAGCTGAGACAGCAAACACAATTACTGACAACTAACACAATCACAACCAAGAGCTAAACAGTGACTGCAGTTAAAGGTGAACTGACAGGTCAGACCCAGTCTAGTCTTTGCACAAATATACTTTCACCAATTCTTGTAGCCAAAAAAGAATCTTCCATTTTCATGTTACTGCAAGAGAAGTAATTTGTGATATAAAAATCCTGTTCAGAAGAGTAGATTGCATGAGAAAAGGGAGCCCAGTAGAATTAGAATTAACCAGGTTGGAAAAGACCCTTGAGATCATCAACTCCAACCCAACACCATCTGATCAACTAAACCATGGCACCAAGCACCCCATCCAGTCTCTTCATAAACACCCCCAGGGATGGTGACTCCACCACCTCCCTGGGCAGCACATTCCAATGGCCAGTCTCTCCTTCTGGGAGGAACTTCTTCCTAACATTCAGCCTAAACCTCCCCTGGTGCAGCTGGAGACTGTGTCCTCTTGTTCTGGTGCTGGTTGCCTGGGAGAAGAGACCAACCCCCACCTGGCTACAACCTCCCTTCAGGGAGTTGTAGAGAGCAATGAGGTCACCCCTGAGCCTCCTCTTCTCCAGGCTAAGCAACCCCAGCTCCCTCAGCCTCTCCTCACAGGGCTGTGCTCAAGGCCTCTCCCCAGCCTCGTTGCCCTTCTCTGGACACATTCAAGAGTCTCAATGTCCTTCTTAAACTGAGGGGCCCAGAACTGGACACAGGACTCAAGGTGTGGGCCTAACCAGTGCCGTGTACAGGGGCACAATGACCTCCCTGCTCCTGCTGGCCACACTGTTCCTGATGCAGGCCAGGATGCCATTGGCCTTCTTGGCCACCTGGGCACACTGCTGGCTCATGTTCAGCCTACTATCAACCAGCACCCCCAGGTCCCTCTCTGCCTGGCTGCTCTCCAGCCACTCTGACCCCAGCCTGTAGCACTGCCTGGGGTTCCTGCATGAGACAAGGGAGCCCGTTTGGGAAAGAGAATGTGAACCAGCAGCACTCATGTCTACCTTTGCTGCTAAAATTAAACAAATACAGATTTTTTAAAAAAGAACTGAGGTTTCAGCTCTGTGTGGATTTCACCAAGACTGCTGCTTTAAAGGAAAAAAGGAGCTGAAGGCACATGTAAAACCACTCTGAGACAGCTACTTTAAGAGAGCTAAAGCATGTACAGAACGATCCTGATTTCCAAGTGAAGCCTCCTACGCAGAGACACAACAACATGAACCACTCCTCCTGCACCCATGACACTGTTATGGTGATTGTAGAAAATAGCTCCTGGGAGTGCTCCCATTCTCTGCAATCCCGTCATCAGCCTACTATTAGAGTACCCACCGCGGGGTATCCATTCAGCACCGAGCTGTGATGTTTAACTTGATGCCTTGCTGCAGGTAGAAAATTAATCAGAACTGGTGGAGCTCCCATTAATGTCTGCCACAGATAGTGGTAGCAGAGGGAGGACCATGTCCAAATCCTGCAATAAGCAAGAATGTGAGACATGGTCTAGCCATGGGGTCTGTGGTGACAGGTTGGACTTGATGATCTCTGAGGTCTCTTCCAACCTTGGCGATACTGTGAGACATATTACAAGGATTGTATTCATACTGTATATACTTGACCTAATCAGACAGCAGTTAAAAACAACCTAGGCATGACTAATAATACTTTCCAACAAGGTTATAAACCTGCTTATTTACAGAATACAGAAGTAACCAAGTTGGAAAAGACTTTTGAGATCACTGAGTCCAACCTATCACCCAGCACCATCTAATCAACTAAACCATGGTGCCAAGTGCCTCTTCCAGTCTCTTTTTAACACCTCCAGGGATGGTGACTCCACCACCTCCCTGGGCAGCACATTCCAATGGCCAATCACTCTTTCTGGGAAGAATTTCTTTGTAACATCCAACCTAAACCTCCCCTGCTGCAGCCTGAGACACACTTCACACACCCATAAATGAGTTAATCTGCCTCACAGATGTGAGGGCAAAGTAACACAGAAGAACCCTGGTGGGAGATAAAGAGAGTTGCACTTTGGTCAGAACAACCCCATGCAGTGCTACAGCCTGGGGTCAGAGTGGCTGGAGAGCAGCCAGGCAGAGAGGGACCTGGGGGTACTGATTGACAGTAAACTGAACACGAGCCAGCAGTGTGCCCACGTGGACAAGAAGGCCAATGGCATCCTGGCCAGCATCAGGAACAGTGAGGCCAGCAGGAGCAGGGAGGTCATTGTGCCCCTGGACTCAGCACTGGTTAGGCCACCCCTTGAGTGCTGTGTCCAGTTCTGGCCCCTCAGTTTAAGAAGGACATTGAGACTCTTGAACGTGTCCAGGGAAGGGCAACAAGGCTGGGGAGAGGCCTCGAGCATAAGCCCTACAAAGAGAGGCTGAGGGAGCTGGGGTTGCTTAGCCTGGAGAAGAGGAGGCTCAGGGGAGACCTCATTGCTCTCTACAACTCCCTGAAAGTAGGTTGTAGCCGGGGGGAAGTTGGTCTCTTCTCCCAGGCAACCAGCACCAGAACAAGAGGACACAGTCTCAAGCTGTGCCAGGGGAGGTTCAGGCTGGAGGTGAGGAGAAAGTTCTTCCCAGAGAGAGTTGTTGGCCATTGGGATGTGCTGCCCAGGGAGGTGGTGGAGTCACTATCCCTGGAGGTGTTCAAGAGGGGATTGGACATGGCACTTGGTGCCATGGTTTAGTAGTCATGAGGTCTGTGTGACAGGTTGGACTTGATGATCTCTGAAGTCTTTTCCAACCTTATTGATTCTGTGATTCCATGAGATAAAAAGTTTCACTGAGAAAAATCATTTACAATACAGTTTTGTTCAAGCTTTCAAATCTCAAAGCCATAGAAGGTCTGCAATCTATTACTCTCTGTACTCGCACACATAGGAGTTGCCACTGAGCAAAATGTCAGCTCTACCCCAACAAGGTTTTTAACACTGAAAATGTTTCCAGTTGCTAATTCTCTATGCCACAACAAACCAAAAAACTGTATCAAAACAAAAGAAACCCAAATCAAGAAACTCTCACATTATCTCATATATATACATAAGAGAATCATAGAATCAGTAGGGTTGGAAAAGACCTCAAAGATCATCAAGTCAACCTGCAACCCAACACCTCATGACTAACTAAACCATGGCTCCAAGTGCCACGTCCAATCCCTTTATGAACACCTCCAGGGATGGTGACTCCACCACCACATCCCAATGGCCAACAGCTCTCTCTGGAAGAACTTTCTCCATATATGAAAAAACCCCAACAAACTCAAAACCAAAAGGTGCAAATCTCACAACTGACTGAAGAGTAGCAAGGACACAGAGTGTTTCTAACACAGTAACACACTGGAAGTGTTTATAAAGAGACTGGAGGAGGCACTTGGTGCCATGGTTTAGTTGATTAGATGGTGTTGGGCGATAGG
This sequence comes from Colaptes auratus, assembly GCA_015227895.2. Taxonomy (NCBI): domain Eukaryota; kingdom Metazoa; phylum Chordata; class Aves; order Piciformes; family Picidae; genus Colaptes; species Colaptes auratus. The sequence continues at coordinate 1,145,275 of CM037640.1, forward strand.
GTTGGACTTGGTGATCTCAAAGGGATTTTCCAACCTGGTTAATTCTGTATTCTAAGGCTCCAAGCATCACTTACTGCTGCAGTGTTCAATACCAGAGGACAGAGAAGGGAATGTTCTTCACAGAAAGAGTTGTTGGCCATTGGAATGTGCTGCCCAGGGAGGTGGTGGAGTCACTGTCCCTGGAGGTGTTCAAGAGGGGACTGGATGTGGCACTTGGAGCCATGGTTTAGTAGTCATGAGGTGCTGGGTGACAGGTTGGACTTGGTGATCTCTGAGGTCTTTTCCAATCGTACTGATTCTATGACTCTATGAATCACTATTTGCTGAAACTCAGTCAGGGAAGTGACAGGTTCCTGTGGTCTGTCTCCTGCAGGAGGAGGGGCGCTGGGATCCACATCACCGTCAGGCAATTTTATGTTTTGGCTTTGCCTTTGTTTATGCTTTTGTAAACCTCAGTTTGGCAGCGAGAAATCCTGACAGCTGCTGGACAAGTTGTGGAGTAATTGCAACACGGCATACACTGACTCTGGAGGACAGAGAATTTTACTTACTGAAACACACACAGTGAGGAGAAACTTCTTTACCTTGAGGGAGGTGGAGCACTGGAACAGGCTGTGCACAGGGGGGGTGGAATCTCCCCCTCAGAGCCATTCAAAGCTCACCTTAACACTATTCTGTGCAACCTGCTCTAGCTGGACCTGCTCTGGCAAGACGGGGTGCCAGACTGGATGATCTCCAAAGGTGCCTTCAAACCCTTATCATTTTGTGATCTTTAGTTTTGCATTTTAGAATGCTTAAGTTCTACAACACTTGCATCAACATTTTTTCCAGTGTCTTTTTTTGTTGCTTCAGATGATTAATTCCTGAACACAAACAGAAAAGGGTTATTTGTGGACCGCTAAGCTCCAAATGGTGTATAAGCAGCAACTCCTAAACTGCCTCACTGCATTACTTCCTCGTCCTCCACTATAAGCAGCAACAAACTGTAGCTACAAATACATTTTCAACACCCCCAGCATGACTCTTCCCTTTAACCCGTTTCCACTGTCACACAGACATGCCTCATGGCACACAAGCAGGATGGAGAGAGATGGTGAGTCATACCACTAAAAGAAGAGATTCTCTGTGCAAGGCTGTTGTGTGGGATGGAGAAGGCCACAAGTGCTACCAAGAGGAGTGTCACCACAGGAATCAGTGTAACTTGCACTACACAGGGCAAAAATATGCAATGCCCCTTTATTTGGGGTATTCCTTAGGTAACAGAGAAACACAGAGATGCACCACCTTTGCATATTTTGGGATGCATTACTGTCTTGATCCAAAGAGGGAGAGAGACTCAGTTCTTTTGAATATTCCCATGTTATGAAATTAGAGGCACAAAGGAGGCCAAAATACCAACAGCCCTGAGGCTATTTATTAACAGAATAAAGTGGATGGATCAGAAGGAGAGAGAGAGAGAAAATAGAGAGAGAAGAGGGAGAGAGAAGAGGAAAGGAATTATATTACCACACCCTTCACCCCTCAAAACAGTTTAGGTCTGTGGAGGAAGGCTGCTGCAGCTTTGGTGTGGAGGAGATGTTGGGTCTGTGGGGGAAGCCTGCTGCAGCTTTGGTGTGGAGGAGATGTTGGGTCTGTGGGGGAAGCCTGCTGCAGCTTTGGTGTGGAGGAGATGTTGGGTCTGTGGGGGAAGCCTGCTGCAGCTTTGGTGTGGAGGAGATGTTGGGTCTGTGGGGGAAGCCTGCTGCAGCTTTGGTGTGGAGGAGATGTTGGGTCTGTGGGGGAAGCCTGCTGCAGCTTTGGCGTGGAGGAGATGTTGGGTCTGTGGAGGAAGGCTCCTGCAGCTTTGGTGTGGAGAAGATGTTGGGTCTGTGGGGGAAGCCTGCTGCAGCTTTGGTGTGGAGGAGATGTTGGGTCTGTGGGGGAAGCCTGCTGCAGCTTTGGTGTGGAGAAGAGGTCATCCTTGTTGGCTGCGCTGTCCTCTGCTGGTGGAGGGAAGGGAGAGATCCCAAAGTCCAACTCCAAGCCCTTCTCTGAGCAGCCTCTTCAGCTCCGTGAGTTGCAGCAGGTGGAACTTAGGACACAGAGAGAGGGTTCCTCCTGGTCTGTTTCTTCTAGGCTACATGGTGATGTCTCTGCCCTTTTCTCTCCTGGTATTTTCTTTGCTTTACTTCATTTACTGCATTGTCCCAGTCTTTTCCTTCTCTCGAGCCAGTAGTTGCTCAGATCGTTTATACAGTTTTTAGGTATGAGTCCAGGTGGTGAATATGCATATTCCAGAGAGTATCAATAGCAGTGGCCTCTGCCCATTATTTCCAGGGCAGCTGCAGGCTGGTGAGCAATCTTTATCTATGCACCTTTCAGAGAGTTGCTATCCAGTGCTGTGTGCCCAGAACACATCAGCTATTGTCCGGGCAAGCAGCAAAGGTGATTTTATCTTTGGTGAGTCACATCACGAGAGACAAGCTTCAGTCTCTCACAATTACACAATCAGATGTGCACACAGATGGCTCAGACATAACATCCAGCTTACTTGGGGAGATAAGACACATCGTGTAGTCAGCCCAGAGCGAGCAGCACACAGGATAGCAAGCAGCTTCAGCCCTCCCCGTGCTGCAGCCCAGTGACACAGCCCACCTGCAGGCCACAGGCATCCAGCACAGACGGGTCCCATGGAGCCAGCCCAGCACTCGGTCATCGTGATGTCTCTGCACTACCACTGAAGCCCAGCTCAGGGGCTCAACCTGGCCAGGCACAGAACTGTCTGCGGTTCAGAGCTTTTCAGGCCTGGCTCTAAATCACAGCAATACAACTGCATCAGCCTTTGTGGCAGTTTAGGCTGGGTGCCCCCTGTTCCTGCCACATAAGTCACACCTCCAGTGGCCAGAGGGTCCAACAGAGTAGGTGGACACAGGAAACAGCCTATTTGTATTCATAATATCCTGCTCCCTACAAACCCATCTGAAAAGTCCTACTCTCCCTCTTTCTTCCCTCTCTGCTTCCATGGGAGATGCTCCCTATTGGGTAACAGTGGGGGAGTATCTCAAGGCTTCCTAGGCCTGGATAGGCCTAATGCAAGGAGGAGAAGGGGGGATAGTCTCACACCTGGCCAGCCTGAGCCTAGCCTAGCAGTGGTGGGGGAAGAAAGAGCCCTGGGGGTTTTGGGTACACCCTCAGGTGGGGAGAAGTTGGGAGGCTTTTGGTTGTGTGCTGTAGGGGATTCTGTATGATTTGGGATTCTTTGGTCACTGCACATGGTAGCTTCTGTACAACACCTACTGCTTTCCATTTCAACTTTCCATCACTAGTGCAATCCATTTGTGTGATGAGTGCCATTCTTTTGCCCCTCTCAGGGGCAAGAGAGGATCTGCCTGGCCTCAAACCAGGACAGACTTTCAGACCCATGCTGGCTCTGACAATGGGGGAAGAGATCTGCCTGACTGGGGATGTGCAATTTAACTGATGACCCAGATGAGCACCAGACAGCTTGTGCCTTCCTATCCACAGGATAGAGTAGAATAGAATTAACCAGGTTGGAAAAGACCTTTGAGATCATCAAGTCCAACCTATCACCCAACACCATCTAATCAACTAAACCCTGGCACCAAGCTCCCCATCCAGTCTCTTCCTAAACACCTCCAGTGATGGTGACTCCACCACCTCCCTGGGCAGCACATCCCAATGGGCAATCTCTCTTTCTGGGAAGAACTTCTTCCTAACATCCAGCCTAAACCTCCCCTGGCACAGCTTGAGACTGTGTCCTCTTGTTCTGGTGCTGCTTGCCTGGGAGAAGAGACCAACCCCCACCTGGCAACAGCCTCCCTTCAAATAGTTGTAGACAGCAATAAGGTCACCCCTGAGCCTCCTCTTCTCCAGGCTAAGCAACCCCAGCTCCCTCAGCCTCTCCTCACAGGGCTGTGCTCCAAACCCCTCCCCAGCCTCGTTGCCCTTCTCTGGACACATTCAAGAGTCTCAATGTCCTTCTTAAATTTAGGGACCCAGAACTGGACACAGCACTCAAGGGGTGGCCTAACCAGTGCTGAGTACAGGGGCACAATGACTCCCCTGCTCCTGCTGGCCACACTATTCCTGATGCAGCCCAGGATGCCATTGGCCTTCTTGGCCACCTGGGCACACTGCTGCCTCATGTTCAGCCTACTATCAACCAGTCCCCCCAGGTCTCTTTCTGCCTGGCTGCTCTCCAGCCACTCTGACCCCAGCCTGTAGCACTGCAAGGGGTTGCTGTGGCCAATGTGCAGCACCTGGCACTGGGATGTGTTCAATCTCCTGCCCTTGGACTCTGCCCATCTGTCCAGGTCCCTCTGCAGAGCTCTCCTACCCTCTAACAATTAACACCTGCCTCCAGCCTGGTGTCATCTGCAAATTTGCTGATGATGGACTCAATCCCCTCTTCCAGATCATCAATAAAGATATTGAACAGGATGGGGCCCAGCACTGATCCCTGGGGCACACCACTGGTGCCTGGCTGCCAGCTGGCTGTGGCACCATTCACCACCACTCTCTGGGCTCTTACCTGCAAACTAGATATGCCACCTATCTGTGGAGGATGCTGTACACCATGACCCCAAGTATTGCAGCTTATTTATGGGATGTTTGTTACCTGTTGAGAAGAGCCACAGCAAATCTGAGCAGCCATTACCTCTGGAGTCACCACACGCAGTTACGCTGCAGAACATTAATTTTACCCCAGTACAAAGATGTGCTTCTTCGTAAAATATCAAGCAATCCCATGAATTACAAAGAGCATATTCCTCACAGCAGCCCCTTCTCTCAGTAATTAGCTATGAAGTATCCTTCAGTTGCTCACTTTGAAGCATGGATCTCCCTGCTTTTTTTTTGAAAGAAGAAAAATAATGCAATTAAAATCTTTAATGAGTGCCTGCTGCCTGCCCCAATTCATGGGCATTCTAACATTCAACTTGTCTCTTTTCATAAGAGACATAATTGCCAGATCCACTGCAACCCAGCTACACAGAACAGCAGCACGTTCTACACAGTGTACTGCAATAGTGTAATTGCTGTGATTCAATACTAGCATTGAGAGAGAAAAACAAACGCTATGTGTGTAAGATTGACAACAAGCCTTTGAAGTCATGCAGTGGCTTCATGCATCTACTGCAAAGAAACATGAAATATTTAGCATCTCCATTCCAGCTGTTTTGCCTGTACTGCCAACAAAATGAACGCATTCTGCACAACGGCAAGGTCCCATTCACGTGGAAAAGGCTTTTCGCCTAAGCTACTGATGATCTCTGCACAGAACTTGAAGGTTCTCCTCACTGACACATACAAAGAAAATATTCAGGGTTGACTGCAAGTCTGATGTGAAAATGGGAAGCAAGTGGGACAGGGAGGAAATACCAGAGTCTAGCCACTCCCCAACTCTTCTTACAGACATACCACAACTTGCTCTGCTTCAGACCAGAAGCACAGCAAATGAAAGTTACTGCCTTGTGAACTGTGTGGCATCTGTCTCATTTCAGGTAAGCAACAGACCACAAGTTACTGGTAACCCATTCAGACGTCTCAGCAAAATAGCACATTGAGAACAGTTATCAAATATGACCTTATAGATATATTTCATATCTCACCAGGCAGATTTTAACATACTGTAGCAGAACTAATTCTGAAAACCTCACTGAAAACAAGACAGTCCAACAACCCTACACAAGAGAGGGGGAAAGTAATGCAGGCTGTTTATGGATACTGTCTTGGGCAACAAAGTTAAACATTTCTTGCCAATAATCTGCTTTTATGAAGTTGTCTTCCCAAAACCTGCATCCTCCTTGAAGGTTTGGAAACAAGACTTAGTATGGCAAAGAAGAAGAAACAAGTTCTCTACCCTGCCTCCAGCAACTCACTTTGTAACTATTGATTCCAGAAGCAACTTACAAAGGTGGTCTGTTTCCCACTAGGAACAGCCCGTGGTGCAGCTTTGCAGGTCCCAAACACACAGCTTTGCCTGGCAGAGCGGTTAGAGACAGTCAGGTCTGCTATTTTAAGTGCATGATCATGATTTGGCAGGAACCAATGGAGCAGGTAATCCTGCCCCCAGTTGTCTCTCAGCTGTCACAGTTCACTAGCCCTCAAGAAAATATTCATGATGGTTATTCAGCTGTTATATCATCACTGGGCTTGGTGTCACTAAATACACCAAAAAAAACCCACCCCAAAAACCTAACAACCACAAAATAAACTCTACAAACCAGCACCACCAAACCCCTTCTCCTTGGCCAAGCCATTCATTGGACAGCATTATTTTGTAAAGCTAGGAGCCACAGAGCTAAAAGGTTTTCATCACATCTGTGCTTTAAACTACACAAGTCTAATTTTATTCTGCTCTCACCAGTAAAAAGAACAGGACAAGCCCCTGTATCTTCCACCCTCACCATCTGCTCTGTACACTCAGGCTCTCCAAGGTCAAACTGCCTTTAGGGATTCAAATTGCAGATAAGATGGGGGGTGACATTTCTAAGCTTTGTTACGCAGGCATAGAATGTATTCGGTTTGGATACCAGGAGTTTCATTCCCAGCATGAATGAAGTGAGCACAGGGCCAGGAAAACAAAGAAGTCCATGCTACCTGGTATATTTGGTGGACCACATCAGCCAGAGTGCCCAGTTGCAAGAAGCAGCGTTGCCAGTGATGAATAAAGGGATTTTAGGGAAGGTTCATATGTGTAAATAAAGAACATTGGGTTTTCTCTGCTTTATCTCAAAAGTAAGCACAAAAAGTAATAGAAAGTGTTCCATTTCTGGCTCTGGGAAACTTCCAGCTAATGTTAAGAGGCAGTGGAGTCAACTCAGAACACTTCTGAGAACAGTTATTAAAGTAAACAAAACTGTATCCAAGGGTTAGTCCTGTCAACCCCCCCGCAGAATTGCCGATGGCAGAGCCAGTGCCATCGCCACTGGCAGCGCAACGCCGGGAAGCCGCACTGCAGCAGGTCATGATAGATGCTCAGTACCCCCCCGCCCCAACACACTCACAGCACTCGTGATGGGTTAAAGACAGTAAGAAAGGGGACTAGTGGTTTCAGAATAGGCCAGACCATTTTTCCAGCACGTGACAGGCACACGTCACTGCCGCCGGAGCTCCGCAGAGGCTGTCGCCAGCCGGCCTGCTCCCTGCGCCGAACCAGAGCACTTTCCTCCTCTCACAAAGGCAGCCGTCCATGCCGTAACTCAGGCCACGCCTCAAGAATGAGGACTCAGCCAGGAGGCCACAAACCCCTCTGAAAGTCCTGACTGTGGTAATCCTCAGGCTGCCTGATTTGTTTCACTAGATTCCTTCATGAGAACTCTAGAGCCAACCACCCCGACGAAATAGCAGCTGGGCTGAAGGAGCAACGCTTGCCAAACTCAACAACTGAGATGCTTTTCATTGTTTATGGAGATGCCTTAGCTTATGAAAACAGGTTCACATTTTCAATAGGACAGAAAGAACACAGGAGGCAAAATCAGGAGAGTGCCAGGAAGGAACAGGCCCCAAGCTGTCATTGTGTGAATGTACCAAAGAGAAGCATCTCCAAAGCTGTGAAAGAAGCTACGTGTTATTTGGTCATAAGGCTTAGAGGCAGGATGGGTGAAATAGGGAAAGGACCCTTAATTACCCCTTCAAAAGATATTCTCATTTCATCAGAACACGCAAAGTGGCTCCCTTCTAGTAAAGGGATAAGAGGAAAAGCTGGAGCAGCATCATAAGCCAAACCCCAGCATCAGTAAGAACCAGAGAAGGCTTTCTACAATGCAGAATCAGACTCACAACACCTTACAGGTGATTTCTTTCCTCCCTCTCCTCCTTCCAGGAACAGTTCTTGTAAGCCCTATAGGATCTCCTAGGGAGTCACACAGCTCCTGGTGAAGTAGATGTTAGCTTCAACTTAGTAAGACAAGCAAACAGTGACTTTTAGCATCAGACTACCTAGCACTGACCTAGACCCCACCTGTGGGGAAAGGTGTTCCAGATCTGTAGTGCTTGAAAAAGCTACCATGCCTCCTTTTCATTAAATTCATGACATATGTACTTTGAGGATCTCTGATGATTTCTGCTACTCTGCAGTACATCTTTCCTCTGTGTCCCCTCCATATGTCAGTAACTCTTCCATTCCTCCTTCCCCGATTTTGTCCCCCTTGTGCTCACTTTGGAGCGGCAAAAGTAGAGCAGGCATGTGGAGCAGCTGCCAAGCGTTATGGTCCTGCCCCAGAGTTATAACGGCATGGTTGGCTGCTCTTTTGTCTCTTTAAAAATCAGGCAGCAAAAGTTCCTTTCTGGCAAGTTCTGCTCTGACAGGGCAATCAAAGTGTCAGAGAAGCAGGAGAGCTCCCAGCAAGCCAACCTAATTGTATGCTTCTCTTGCATTTTAAGGGGTTGATAATTATGGATACTGAAAGAATGCACAATCCAGCCAAAATCCAAGAGCACTACCTACGCTGCTTCCTGGCCTACAGGAACGGCTCATGGTCGCTTGCCACTGACACGCTCTCCAGGGAGAAGAATGTTTTATTCAGTTGTTAACATTATATCATCAGGGAGACCTCAGCTGCAAATCTGCTCCTGGTTAACCCATTTTCTGCAAGTTTAAAACCAAAACAAAACAGAACTGAACATTCAAACGAACAACAAACCTGCACCTGAGAAAACTCACTAGCCTACAAAGCCACCAGGGAAAGGATGTCTCGTGTCATAAATCAAACTAAAGTTCTGCTTCTTAATACTGTAACAGTAAAACTACAGGAAAGTATTTATGGATAGCAAACACAGGTAAGAATCAGATTGCTCCCCATGTTCTTTCACTCATGAAACACATTCCCGTGGTTCCTAAGGTTATTTCTATACACAGCTATATTTCTACACAATTGTCCTGCATTCTTGTTAAAACAATAAACTCCTGGCAAGCAAAATCAAAATGCCTTGTATCCACTTCCAGAAAATTTATATATATAGAAGACAGCAGCTAAGCAAACACAAACTTATTTATTCACCCTCGAGGTCAGCAGAGCAGCCTCGCTGCAATCAGCAGCGTTTTCATCCTGCTTGGGTTGGCCCTGAGAAGCCCCACTGACACGAGTTATGATTTTAATACAAGTGCATCCAGTGTTCCACAAGCCCTCACTCCTGGAGTCTTCACTTAGAATCACAGAATCAACAAGGCTGGAAAAGACCACAGAGATCATCAAGTCCAACCTATCACACAACACCTCATGACTAATTAAACCATGGATCCAAGTGCCACGTCCAGACCTTTTTTGAACACCTCCAGGGACAGGGACGGTGACTCCACCACCTCCCTGGGCAGCACATTCCAATGGCCAACAACTCTCTCTGGGAAGAACTTTCTCCTCACCTCCAGCCTAAACCTGCCCTGGCAAAGCTTGAGACTGCGTCCTCTTGTTCTGGTGCTGGCTGCCTGGGAGAAGAGACCAACCCCCACCTGGCTACAACCTCCCTTCAGGGAGTTGTAGAGAGCAAGAAGGTCACCCCTGAGCCTCCTCTTCTCCAGGCTAAGCAACCCCAGCTCCCTCAGCCTCTCCTCACAGGGCTGTGCTCAAGGCCTCTCCCCAGCCTCGTTGCCCTTCTCTGGACATGTTCAAGAGTCTCAATGTCCTTTTTAAATTGAGGGGCCCAGAACTGGACACAGGACTCAAGGGGTGGCCTAAACCAGTGCTGAGTACAGGGGCAGAATGACTTCCCTGCTCCTGCTGGCCACGCTATTTCTGATGCAGGCCAGGATGCCATTGGCCTTCTTGGCCACCTGGGCACACTGCTGGCTCATGTTCAGCTAGCTGTCAACCAGTACCCCCAGGTCCCTCTCTGCCTGGCTGCTCTCAGCCACTCCAAGTAATGACAAGAACTTCTAACGGCAGAGAAGGCCTCAAAACACGAAGCATATGAACCATATAGGCTGTTCCAGACAGCACTGAGAAGTACAAACCCCAGTAATGAATGCTCAGAAGTATGTGGGGGTTTATGTCAATTTACTATTTTAGGGTGCTCCAGACTTCCCCAAAACTTTAAAAGCAAACAATATTAAATTGCTGTGATCTGAAGAAGACTGCAGGAGGGAGGACAGGCTTGTGACAGAAGATCCTAAGAGGGTCACTGATGCTCCAAAGTTTTAAAATCTCACTTTGAGCTGTAACTACTTAGTGTTTAAAGCACAGCAACTTCCCTTACACATTTTCAGAGAGCATACCTTACACATTTTCTTTATGCTTGCATCCTCCCAGAACATGGAAAAGATCAACTATTAGCGTGCAGTTTTCCATGCAGCTGTCCTTAACCATCTTTTCCCCTTCCTCTTAAAGGTTTGGGGTTTTATTTAAGGCAACTGATGTTACAAATAGAAGAAACCTCATTATTTCCCTGTAGTTCATTGCAATGTTTCTGCATGTGGCAAAGCTCCCTGTACCATCAGCATCAGAAACTGCTAAAGATCACTCGGGACTAAACCAGTTAAAATATTCACCCTGCAGACTAAGACATGCAAGCAGAACCCTGCAAATGCTAAACAGGGGATACCACCATCATTCCTGGCTTTAGGCAAGGTTCCCTTCCCCTCATTCTTGATCCATAAATCCACACAGATGTTTTGAATGGGAACATCTGCCTACTGACAATCTATCTGGACGTCAGAACTTGCATACAGCTATGGTGAACACAGTCGCTTCCTTCTTGACAATCACCAAAACCCTTCACTGATGTTCTAGTTAGTAACAGCAGTGTCACTAATAAAGGAATAAACAGCACTTCCTGTTCAGCAGCTGACTCCTTGCTTGTCCTTATCTAGAGAAGATTATGTAAACAAAACCTGAAGAAGACCTGACATGAAACTGTCGATATTCCTTTGTGCTATTAGTATTAGAAACTAATTTTTGGCTTACCATGGATTCACTGATCAAGAGGAGAAGCAGAGACTCTTCCACGTTGTCTTGAGGGCAGTATGCACTGGAAGAGAGAACATTTTTCTGAGGAAGGTCAGGAGTTATCCCATCAGCCTCTTTCTCATTTCACAAGAGGAGCAGTAACTTGAAACGTCTCTTGCATAATTCATTTGCTAGGCAATACCTTCTTTTGCAGGTTCACACAATTAAAAGCTCTGCAATAGCTCCTAGTTGAGCTACACTGAAGCATAAACAGGTCATTTCCATTTCAGAGCAAAGAAAGCTATCTGGTTGGCTTTTCTTCCCTTTGGAAAACAATAAAGATCACTCGTGTTTTAATGCTTTGTTTCTCCATCAAGCTTTCTGATGGAGAGGAAGGAACACAGAAAACTATTACAGGAATCAGTGACATAATTAGCAGTACAAAGGAGTACTCAGACACCCTCCTCCCTCTTGCCAATAAACTGAAATAAAAAAACCAGAACACTTACTTCTCTTCTGTGTACAGCTCAGGCCTCCGACAAAGAACATTGCTAACATACGACTGATCTTCCTTGCTCATGAACTCAGGAAGCGGGTCAGATAAAGGGCTCCAGTAACAGTCTTCACTGAGGGAATGGAGAAGCACTTGGGCCAGTTGTTTGGCTGCAGTCTAGAGATTAGCAAACAGAACAGAAAAAGATGCATCAGTGAGGCCTTCTCCAACACAAAAATTCACCCTTTCCCATGTTCCAGCTCGGGAAGGAGACGGACCGACAACATGACAGCACTGCTGGAAAAGCTTCAACAGCTGCTAAAAATTCAACAGTGGCAGTCCTCCCTCCTCTGAAACAGCCAGCACAAAGGGAGGCTGTAGCCAGGTGGGGGTTGGTCTCTTCTCCCAGACAACCTGTGACAGAAAGAGAGGACACAGTCTCAGGCTGCGCCAGGGGAGGTTTAGGCTGGATGTCAGCAAGAAGTCCTACACAGAGAGAGTGATTGCCCATTGGAATGGGCTGCCCGGGAGGTGGTGGAGTCACCTTCATTGGAGGTGTTCAGGAGGAGACTTGATGGGGTGCTTGGTGCCATGGTCTAGCTGTTTAGGTGGGTTGGATTGGTTGATGGGTTGGATGCAGTGATCTTGAAGGTCTCTTCCAACCTGGTTTATTCTATTGTATTGTATGTAATGTCCTTCTTAAACTGAGGGACCCAGAACTGGACACAGGACTCAAGCTGTGGCCTAACCAAAGCAGAGTACAGGGGCACAATGACTCCCCTGCTCCTGCTGGCCACACTATTCCTAATGCAGGCCAGGATGCCATTGGCCTTCTTGGCCACCTGGGCACACTGCTGGCTCATGTTTAGGCGACTGTCAATCAGCACCCCCAGGTCCCTCTCTGTTTGGCTGCTCTCCAGCCACTCTGACCCCAGCCTGTAGCTCTGCATGGGGTTGCTGTGGCCAAAGTGCAGCACCTGGCACTTGGATTTGTTGAATGCCATCATGCTGGACTCTGCCTATCTGTCCAGTCAGTCAAGATCCCTCTGCAGAGCCCTTCTGCCCTCCAACAGACCAACATCTGCAGCTCAGAGTGCTGCTGTCCCAGCCAGGGGCTGACAGCTTGGCCAGGAGTTTGCTGTGGGGGACGGTGTCAAAGGCCTTGCTGAAGTCCAGGCAGACTACATCCACAGCCTGCCCCACAGCCACCAGGCAGTCACCTGATCATAGAAGGAGATCAGGTTGGAGAGGCAGGACCTGCCCTTCCTGAATCCATGTTGGCTGGACCTGAGCCCTTGGCCATCCTTCAGGTGTGCAGTTATTGTCCTTCCATTCCATCCACCTCACCACAAAAGCAATCACTGAATTAGTCTAAAATGTAGCCACAGTAGTGTGTGCTGTTCATCAAACACCAGAAAGGGAGGTTTCGTAGGTGTACCTAGCAAATGGCAAAGCAATCCAAGTGTACAACGGTGCCTCAGAGAAATACTGTCACACAGCTCTCTTGAAACCCCAAGACATGCATGCCTACTGACAAGCTACAGAAAGCTATCTAAGTGGGCTTTTCTATGCTTTTTATAGCAAGTAAGCATGAGCACAATGGCCTAGGGCTCTGCAGCATTAGCCAGTATCATTATATCTCCTCAGTACGCAATCATTTAGTCAGCCCTACCCTGAGGAGCCAACTCTCCTATATTGTTTTCCTACGGCTTAACAAGGGAGGGAACAATAACATGCTGGCCACAGAAAGATTTCTACTGGTTGATGCAGAAGTAGGAGTACAATTTTTGCTAAGCCTTTCAAAAGGCAAGCACCAAATACTCTTGGTGTCTTTGACTGTAACATAGAGTACAGCAGCTCTGTAAATTAACTTCGCTCCTGTTTTGAATAAGAGCAAACAAACCAGAAAAAGCCAAGACTCTGATTTATGTTCTTGCTGCCTTAGGCTAAAAAAAGCATCATTATGCTTGAAGAACACTGTGATCTCATAAATTTGGGGGGTTAGTATTTTCTGTTTAATTATGTGCTTCACCTTCATGCTTGAAGAGCTCATTTAATTGAGCACATTCCTTGCCTTGCCCTCTTTGACAGCTCTTCAAAAATAAGTCTGAAAAGGAAAATTCTAGTGAAAGGGAATTCCCAAGAAGAAGTCTTGGATTAATACCTTCAGATTTCCCCTCAAGGGATAAATTCCTCAGGGGTGTTACAGAGATCTCCCCAGCTGCACAGGGACAGGAGCATTTGAATGCCATGCTCTGGAGTGGCACAGAACAGCAGATGGTTAGACTCATTCCAGCAAAATGCTACAACAGGCGAGCAACAAAACTCCCCTGAACTCTGATCTCAGACTGGAAAAGGATGCAGCTCTTGGGAGTGTGACAGTTGTTTAAGCCACCTCTTCTAATTCCCTGCACAAACTTCTGTATGCATCTGTATTCCCAGTTAGGCATGTACAGTGATCCCCAAAGCAACAAGAAGATTCACTGGAACAGAAGCTCCAAACCACACAGATGTGCAAAGCAGCACCCAGTATACTCTTGCACTTTGATTGCAGCTCTGCATTGGTGTGGCAGCTAGATACATGGTTGGTCTATCCCCTGGAACCTGGCACTCTGTGTAATGGTGAGAGAAGGTTCAGTTCACCCCCCACACAGAGAAAACACGGCTAACTCCGTCAGAGAGGCAAATGGATAAAAGCTATATTTTACAAGCAGGATGGATGAGACCAGGATGGATTAGACCAGGCTGGATGAGGCTCTGGCCAGGCTGATCTAGTGTGGGGTGTCCCTGCCCATGGCAGGGAGGTTGGAACTGGATGATCCTTGTGGTCCCTTCCAACCCTGACTGATACTCTGATGAAGTGCAGATGAATCTATACACAATATACAGTATTTACAATATATACAGAAATATACAGCAAAGAACATAACACAGAAAACCTTCCCTCCTCCAGAGAGAAGGGTAGCCCCAAAACCCCTTTCTCCCCCTTCCTCCCTTTTTTCCCCAAAAAGGGGTTAGAGAGAGAGAGGTAATTATTAAGGAGGAAATTCTGGTAGTTCAAAATGTGTGCTAAGCAAAGAATTAGTTTCTTATCTCCTTAGTTGAAGGCCAGAGAGACAGTCACTGCCCAGGCAGGCTGAAACAGACAGAACTGACTGAGACTCAAACTGAACTATAATTTCAAGTTGCATTCTACCGATCTGCCAATGAAATTCGTTTAGAGTATCTTTGTTTTCCTTTTCACACCAAACCATTCAGCCAGAGTGTTCCAGCAGCTGTCCCTTTCCTAAAGGCATAGCCTGAAACGGTCACACTCTGCCGCGCCAAAACCCCTGCCAACCGCCGCGAGCCCAGGCCTACCTCCCTTGCCAAGATTCTCAGGGATTACACAAAACAAAGCTGAAGTTAGCACAAACAGGTTCAGTTGTATCAAAACTAATGCTTTTAGGGCTGCAAAGTTTCCAAGACTGCCATTCTGCATGTTGTTGATCTTTGTTGATCACCTCCTGAGTAACTTCAGGATAAGATCTTTTGAAGGAGGGACAAGGAAGAACCAGTTAAAGGTCTAATGAAGTTAAAAACAGGGCACATAAATAATTTCCTCCATGTTTTCTTTACCAGAGGCACTTAGGATAACAGGATGCAGAATGCCAACGTTAATAAATAAATAAATAATATATATATATATTAAAAATTATTTATATATAAAATAATTTTTTATACATATATAAAGAATTCTAAACTATTAAAACTTACAGTCACTGTGTACTGCACTGTATTGAAGGGAGCTTTACAGGAAGAGCAATGAAGCACCTGAGGCTAACAAAGCACTGCTTGTGGCAAGAGCCAGAAGAACTGAATGCTGCTACAGGCAAATGCAAAACGGGGTGCAGGCATACACACTGAAAAGCAGTAACAAACCCAAGACATTACCACCTAAGGACAGCACTAGCAATTGAACCTATCTACACTTCTACCAGGGCTTTCTCTAACAACAACCAAGCCAGACCCAGAAGTAACCCACATGGCCAGGAGTTTTGGAGCAGGCAGGTCTTTGACTTCAGTGCATCGCTCGATACGTCGCTTCCAAAAATCCAAGCAGGAGGTAAGCAGTGACCAGTCAAGTGAAGACAAACACATTTTTGTCCTACTGTGCTGGTTAATAAAGAGAATTCCTGCAGAGCAGATAATCCCATCTTCCCATCTCCCACTTCCCTTACCATTCTGAAGGTCTGAGTAGCTTTGGTTTCCACACTTCGGAGTATTTCTCGCAGACTCCTCATTCCTTTCACAATATTTCTATGGGGAAAGCAGAAAAGATAAAAATAAGATTTTAAAAAATATGTATATCCTAAACCCCACCCAAAAGACAGCAGATTGAGACAAAATATTTTTGCAGTGTGCCAAAGCTTGGCAAGGAACTTGACATCCAAACAAACCGATGAGACGGTCGCTAACACCAAGCATGCAGCAGCAAGACAAGTCACGCCGAGGCAGGCAGGACAATGACATGGAGCAAGGCAGAGCCTGTAGCATGCCTGCTCCAGATGGCTTCTGGAGAGAAGAGGAGAGTCAGATTTAACAAACAGGCAATACTTGGAAGCCTTTCTTAGCTCATATTTACAAAGCAGATGCTTCTCCCTAAAAGCATCCAACTCTCCTCCGTACACACAGACTGCACTTGTTGGAATTACACCGAGCTTATGTGAGGGTATTAAATGATGATTCATCTTAGGTGGTACTTAAATGCCCTCTGTCTGATGGCCCAGACACATGATGAAATTACAGTGGTTTAAACAGTTTAATGTGAGGCAGCTAAGTTGCAGTAACTCTAAGCACAGCTTAACCTGCAATAAAAGAGGGCTAGACTGACACACACAAAATCAATCACATTACTTTGCACACACCAGAAGCAATTAAGGCAGACTAGCTGCCAAATGGTATCTTGTATGTCTAAGCTCTAAATGAGATGTGGAGAGGGAAGATTAAAACAATGGATAGAGTAGTCAATACATTTGAAGCCCATAAGCTCTCCAAGGCTAAGGACAGGGCCCTACCACCACAGTAACAACAAAATGGTTCATAGAATCATAGAATCAACCAGGTTGGAAAAGACCTCAGAGAAATCAAGGCCAACCTAGCACTCAACACCCCATGAGTAACTAAACCATGGCACCAAGTGCCACGTCCAATCCCCTCTTGAACACCTCCAGGGATGGTGACTCCACCACCTCCCTGGGCAGCACATTCCAATGGCCAATTACTCTTTCTGGGAAGAACTTTCTCCTCACCTCCAGCCTAAACTTCCCCTGGTGCAGCTTGAGACTGTGTCCTCTTGTTCTGGTGCTGCTTCCCTGGAAGAAGAGACCAACCCCCACCTGGCTACAACCTCCCTTCAGGGAGTTGTAGAGAGCAATGAGGTCTGCCCTGAGCCTCCTCTTCTCCAGGCTAAGCAACCCCAGCTCCCTCAGCCTCTCCTCACAGGGCTGTGCTCGAGGCCTCTCCCCAGCCTCGTTGCCCTTCTCTGACGTTCAAGTGTCTCAATGTCCTTCTCAAATTGAGGAGCCCAGAACTGGACACAGGACTCAAGGTGTGGCCTAATCAGTGCTCCCTTTCAAGGCAGGGTGGAAGCTACTCAAAGAAATACAAACTATTTGAAAAGGAGCAATGATGTACTGAAATACAGACAAGTAGCTATGCAATGCACTGGTATATTAACTGTCAGTTTCGCTTATTCCAGAAGAAGTTTCTGCACATGATTTAGAAGATTTCTTCTTAAGGTTATGGTATTTGTCCTAACAAAATGTCAGTGAATTCTATTAGCTAGCATCAGAAGGAAGATTAGTGACCACTTGCAAAGCCAATTCATTCTACATGTGGCACATAATCTCTTTAGAGATGAAAAACCTAGAGAAGGTGCTCAGAAGAAACAGCAGAGGACTGGAATGACAGAATCACCAAGGTTGGAATAGACCTCCAAGATCATCAAGTCCAACCTGTCACCACGGACCTCATGACTAGACCATGGTACCAAGTGCCACATCCAGTCCCCTTTTGAACACCTCCAGGGACACTGACTCCACCACCTCCCTGGGCAGCACATCCCAATGGCTAACGACTCTCTCTGGGAAGAACTTCCTCCTCACCTTGAGTCTAAGCTTCCATCAGAGCAGCTTGAGACTATGTCCTCTTGTTCTGGTGCTGGTTGCCTGGGAGAAGAGACCAACCCCCACCTGGCTACAACCTCCCTTCAGGTAGTTGTAGAGAGCAATGAGGTCTCCCCTGAGCCTCCTCCTCTCTAGGCTAAGCAACCCCAGCTCCCTCAGCCTCTCCTCATGGGGCTTGTGCTCACAGCCTCTCACGTATTTCAGTTCCAGATAAGGCCATAATCCAAGTGAAGCTTCATGGCAGAAGCAGCTTGGTCTGGCATGAATGAAAGAGGAAAATGAAGGAGTTTTGACACACGATAGCAAATGAGAAACAGAAATGGCAAACTGCTGCCCATCTCAAGTAGTCATCATTGAAACCAAAACCCGCCATGATAAATGCCTAGGAACACCCTGAGCAGGAGGCAGGAGTGCAAAATGGGCAGCATGGGAGGAGCATCAAGCACTCCCACCTCCCTGAGGTCCTTGAGTGATTAGGTTCCCCGACAGAGCCATATGCTGCACACTCTGAACTCTTCACTCAGAAAGCATCTGACAACAATACCAGTTCTGCAGGACTGAGGATTTGGTTTAGCAGCTTTTGTATTTTGAACTCTATCAAACATTACTGAGCCATGAAAGCAGACACCTGTCAGCAGTCTGCAAACGTATCTCACTACAGGAGTTGTCTTTCTGCTCTGCTGTTCCCAGCCAGGAGGCCATCCAAGAACACATTGCATCTGAAGTGTACAAATTGCTCTATTTACAATTACATGGAACTTAATTTCCATTAATAGATGTCCTTCCCATACTAAATCTGAGGTGGTTTTTTCAGTTAGACCTGAAAAAATGTCACAAGAGCAGAAGTGTATATTTGAACAGAAATAAATGTGTGGAGATAAGAGGAGGGTGGGATGCAAACATAAAGCCTCTGGCAATCCACGGTGGGTCCACGTGATCTCGTCTAGATCAGAAACTAAGCAACCTTGAGCCTCTGCAGGACTTGAATAGAAGACCATCTGGAAATCCCAGGTACTCTTGCCTCAAGCCACAGCATAAGTGAACATCACATCATGGAAATTAGATGAACTGGAAAGAGCCCATGGACCCCTACTGAGCTACTAAGGTGCAGCAAACAAAATGAAGAGAACTCGGAGGGAAAAGCACGTGGTCATAGTGTCATAGAATCAGTCAGGGTTGGAAGGGACCACAAGGATCAGCTAGCTCCAACCCCCCTGCCATGGGCAGGGACACCCCACACTAGATCAGCCTGGCCAGAGCCTCAGCCAGCCTGGGCTTAAACACCTCCAGGGACAGGGCCTCAACCACCTCCCTGCACAACCCATCCCAGGGCTTCACCACTCTCATGGGGAAGAACTTCCTCCTCACCTCCAGCCTGAATCTCCCCACCTCCAGCTTCATTCCATTCCCCCTAGTCCTGTCACTCCCTGATAGCCTGAGCAGTCCCTCCCCAGCCTTCCTGTAGCCCCCTTCAGATCCTGGAAGGCCACAATGAGGTCACCTTGGAGCCTTCTCTTCTCCAGACTGAACAGCCCCAACTCCTTCAGTCTGTCCTCACAGGAGAGGTGCTCCAGCCCTCTGCTCATCCTCCTGGCCCTTCTCTGGACACCTTCCAGCACCTCCACATCCCTCTTGTAATAGGGGAGGCAGTACTCCAGGTGGGGTCTCAGCAGGGCTGAGTAGAGGGGGAGAATCACCTCCCTTGACCTGCTGGCCACACTTCTCCTGCTGCAGCCCAGGCTCTGATTGGCTTTCCGGGCTGCAAGTGCACCCTGAGAGCTCCTGGTGAGCTTCTCCTCCCCCAGCACCCCCAAGTCTCTCTCCTCAGGGCTGCTCTCCAGCCAGTCCCTGCCCAGCCTGGATTTGTGCCTGGGATTGCCTCGACCCAGCTGCAGGACCCTGCCCTTGGTCTTGTTGAAGCTCCTGAGGTTGGCTTGTGCCCACCTCTCCAGCCTGTCCAGGTCCCTCTGGATGGATCCCTTCCCTCCAGCCTGTCTGCTGCACCACACAGCTTCAGTAAACTGCCTTGGGTTTAGCCACAAAAGTGGCAAGAGAGGCCTCTGAAAAAACCTGCTGCAGTGTAGTTTAGTGTTCAACTGCAACTAATGCAATAAAGAGTACACAGAACATCATAGGCACAAACTGTGATAAAGGGCATGCTGAGTCCAGTCAGCCCAGCTTGGCATCAAAAGCTGTTCTGTCTGTTCAACCACCCTGCTAACAACACAAGACAATCAACTGCTGTCTGCGACCCAGTCCTAGCACGTTTGTGTCACACTGATTGGTTACACAGAACTTTAAGATATAAACCATCAACACCTGTGGTTCCATGCAAGCTGCTGAGAAAAGCATTGATAGTGAACCAGAGGGGCCTGCCTGCAATGACAGTTCCCCAAAAACATGGGCACCAGAAGACCCATGTTTATCCCCACTCATTCTGCTACCTGATGGAAGAGGCTAATCTCAAGATGAGCACGTGGCCAGATTGCAGAGACCTCTCCAGGGCTTGTGGTACTTGAAGCACACAAACAGCAGCATCAGCATTGCCTCTGCCAGCTCCTTTTACATATTTCCATCTCTAAACATTCATACTCTCTCCTTAAAGTGGCAATCCATGCACCTGAAGAAGTAAGCTGCAGATTCCTATGAATGAAGACAAGTAACTACAGCAAAGCACATTAGAGGCTCCTAAGGGCAGCCTGTCTCACAAAAGTGGGGAGCTATAAAAAACCCCAATACAAAACAAAAGCTTAATGCTTAGCTGGATCTATCCAGCAGGCAGTAAGGATAACTGCCAAATCAACAGCTGCAATGCCCTGGGGTCCTGGATAAGGTGCTAGATGGTGAGGATGGAAGAGAAGACAAATAGAAAATAATTAACCAGGTTGGAAAAGACCTTTGAGATCATCAACTCCAACCTGTCACCCAACACCATCTGATCAACTAAACCATGGCACCAAGTGCCCCATCCAGTCTCCTCTTAAACACCTCCAGTGATGGTGACTCCACCACCTCCCTGGGCAGCACATCCCAATGGCCAATCTCTCTGGGAAGAACTTCTTCCTAACATCCAGCCTAAACCTCCCTGGCACAGCTTGAGACTGTGTCCTCTTGTTCTGGTGCTGGGTGCCTGGGAGAAGAGACCAACCCCCACCTGGCTACAGCCTCCCTTCAGGGAGTTGTAGACAGCAATTTGGTCTGCCCTGAGCCTTCTCTTCTCCAGGCTAAGCAACCCCAGCTCCCTCAGCCTCTCCTCACAGGGCTGTGCTCAAGGCCTCTCCCCAGCCTCGTTGCCCTTCTCTGGACACATTCAAGAGTCTCAATGCCCTAAACTGAGGGGCCCAGAACTGGACACAGGACTCGAGGTGTGACCTAACCAGTGCAGTGTACAGGGGCACAATGACCTCCCTGCTCCTGCTGGCCACACTGTTCCTGATGCAGCCCAGGATGCCATTGGCCCTCTTGGCCACCTGGGCACACTGCTGGCTCATGTTCAGCCTACTATCAACCAGGACCCCCAAGTCCCTCTCTGCCTGGCCACTCTCCAGCCACTCTGCCCCCAGCCTGTAGCACTGCATGGGGTTGCTGTGGCCAATGTGCAGCACCTGGCACTTGGATGTGTTCAATCTCCTGCCCTTGGCCTCTGCCCATCTGTCCAGCCTGTCGAGGTCCCTCTGCAGAGCTCTCCTACCCTCTAGCAGATCAACTCCTGTCCCCAGCTTGGTGTCATCTGCAAATTTACTGCTGATGGACTCAATCCCCTCCTCCAGATCATCAATACAGATATTGAACAGGATGGGAGCCATTAGGGTTCCTCGGAACAGATGATCAGTCTGTCAGAGATTGCCAAGTCTACCTTTATACCTCAGGTTCTACTGTGAAACAGTTGCTCTTGAAGTTCCCATGCAACAGAAGCCTATAAATGTTTCAAAAAGGAACCAAGCAACAGAAAAACTGGCAGGAGAAGGGAACATAAAGAATTGTGCAAGTCTCCCTCTTTCTGCCATTAAGACAGTAGCATACAGATAACCACTCCTTCACTCAAACTAAGGCTGCTTGCCCCAAGAAGATACTAGGAGCATCTGACCAAAGACCCCATAACAGTATACAACAGTGACAGTTGCTCAACACACTGAAAGGCAGTTAAGGAATGAGCCTAATCTTCACACACCCACATCAGAAAAAAAAACAACCAAAAAAACTACAAACAGCAGACCAAAAACCCCACACAAGTGACTGAGCAAACATCACCCAAGCCCAGTGCAGGTGTAACACGAAAGACAACTGACTGCCTCCTTCAGGACAAGAGCAACTGACTGTCTGTATTCTGCACTCACAGCATCAAGCCCAGGTGGCCAAGGGGGCCAATGGCATCCTGGCCTGCATCAGAAACAGTGTGGCCAGCAGGAGCAGGGAGGTCATTCTGCCCC
Source organism: Colaptes auratus (assembly GCA_015227895.2). Lineage (NCBI taxonomy): Eukaryota > Metazoa > Chordata > Aves > Piciformes > Picidae > Colaptes > Colaptes auratus. The sequence goes on from CM037640.1 coordinate 1,167,248, forward strand.
TGTACACTGCACTGGTTAGGCCACACCTTGAGTCCTGTGTCCAGTTCTTGGCCTCTCAGTTTAAGAAGGACATTGAGACTCTTGAATGTGTCCAGAGAAGGGCAACGAGGCTGGGGAGAGGCCTTGAGCACAGCCCTGTGAGGAGAGGCTGAGGGAGCTGGGGTTGCTTAGCCTGGAGAAGAGGAGGCTCAGGGCAGACCTCATTGCTCTCTACAACTACCTGAAGGGAGGTTGTAGCCAGGTGGGGGTTGGTCTCTTCTCTCTAGCAACCAGCACCAGAACAAGAGGACACAGTCTCAAGCTGAGCCAGGGGAAGTTTAGGCTGGAGGCAAGGAGAAAGTTCTTACTGAGAGAGTCATTGGCCATTGGGATGTGCTGCCCGGGGAGGTGGTGGAGTCCCCATCCCTGGAGGTGTTCAAGAGGGGATTGGATGTGGCACTTGGTGCCATGGTCTAGTCATGGGGTCTGTGGTGACAGGTTGGACTTGATGATCTTTGAGGTCTCTTCCAACCCTGGCAATACTGTGATACTGTGACACTGTGAACACTGCTCACTGGAAGACTACAAGAAAGCTTTCTTGGGATTCAGCAGGGCAAACATCTGCAAGAATCATGTCTTCAGCAGTACAATGTTTTTAACTAAAAGCATCTGGGACTCCCACAGCTGCAAAGCTTGCTGGTCATTGCAGCTGGCAGCTCGACATCAGAAAGGGAGACAGGACCATTGTGTTGTGCTGCTGCCCCCTTTCCACTACACACTACAGGAGAAAGGGACATCCCTGACCACGCTTCACTAGGGCCATGGCTGTTGCTGCCAGCAGGAGCAAAAGCATGACACCACCGCTGATATACTTCTGCTCTTCCACCTGGTAAGACAAGAACAAAGCACTCATTCCCCCTTGTGTAGACAGGTGCTGTTGGGGAAGTACATCCCATCTGGTAGGAGCTACCCCTCTGCCAGCTTGAGCATTCATCTTCCAAGGCTTATTTCCTACCTGAAAGCACAGGAAGCAATAAGGATAACAAAAACATTTATTTGCCCTGTTCAGTATTGGGTGGAGAAATTTATGATGCACATGAAGCATCCTGAAAAGCTTCTTCCCACTTCCCCCTTCTCTCTGTGATATATCCCAGTGCCTACTATGCCCTCTGCTGGCAGAAACCACACATTAATACTGGCCGGGGGGACAGAGAAGCTGCAGAGTCCTGCTGGTCTCATTTCCAACCCACCAGACGTTGCATTTCCGTGGCAGCGTTTCTCACTTGCACCGTTAAGTGGTGAGGAGTGCATGGAGCTCAGTTCCCCTTCCAACCACGGAACTGAGTCAGCTACAGAGAGCATTTTGCTACCATTGCAGCAATGCAGCATGTAAGCAAAGGGAATGTGTTTTTTTTTCCAACCTGTTCTACTTTAGGGGTCTTTGTGGGTTGGTTTGGTTGTGGGGTTTTTTGTTGTTTTGGCTTTTAAGGCTGTCATTAAAATAACATGAGAAGGGAGCAAGCAGGGCCCACAGTAAGAGCTAAAGCAAGCCAGGGGAAATACTGAACTGATAAAGACTGAATGTAAAACATTACTGAATAAAATGAACAGAAGAGAGTTTGATATCCAAAAGGTGCCTAGAGGATCTCAGAGCCATATGTTCTAAACAAGATTTTATTTCATTACATAGTTATTGAGCTCTTGACGGCAAGAGCTGAGCTTTTTGTTCATCATGAGAATGGCAAAAGTCTAGGAAAGCAGATGCTGTGCCACAGCTGGTCAAACACCAACTCATCCAGAAAAACCACACACCTATCACCTAACACTGCCCAGGTGGCCAAGAGGGCCAATGGCATCCTGGCCTGCATCAGAAACAGTGTGGCCAGCAGGAGCAGGGAGGTCATTCTGCCCCTGTACACTGCACTGGTTAGGCCACACCTTGAGTCCTGTGTCCAGTTCTGGGCCCCTCAGTTTAGGAAGGACATTGAGACACTTGAAGGTGTCCAGAGAAGGGCAACGAGGCTAGGGAGGGGCCTCGAGCACAGCCCTGTGAGGAGAGGCTGAGGGAGCTGGGGTTGCTTAGCCTGGAGAAGAGGAGGCTCAGGGCAGACCTCATTGCTCTCTACAACTACCTGAAGGGAGGTTGTAGCCAGGTGGGGGTTGGTCTCTTCTCCCAGGCACCCAGCACCAGAACAAGAGGACACAGTCTCAAGCTGTGCCAGGGGAAGCTTAGGCTGGAGGTGAGGAGAAAGTTCTTCACAGAAAGAGTTGTTGGCCATTGGAATGTGCTGCCCAGGGAGGTGGTGGAGTCACCATCCCTGAAGGTGTTCCAGAGGGGACTGGACGTGGCACTTGGTGCCATGGTTTAGTAGTCAGGAGGTGTTGGGTGACAGGTTGGACTTGATGATCTCTGAGGTCTTTTCCAACCTCATTGATTCTGTGATTCTAACACCAAGGTGTTACTGAGACTACACCTCACACTGGTGAGTCTGTACTGCCTTCACACACAAATTTGTACTGACCTGACTAAAATGGTCACTTCACAACTGTTGGGCTTCCTGCATTTGTAAGCTTTCGGTCAAACATGGCTCACCTGCAGGCACCTTCCATGGGTATTCTTATGAATACAGCCTCACTGTACAGGCAGGCTTTCAATGAAAGAATGGGAAACACAGGGGCCATCTACAGTTGCATTTAGAGTCATTCTTGGAGGATACAATGGTAGCAAAAAAAACCCTTAACAATAAGCAATGCCTCCTCAAAACAACTAAAAAGGAAAAAAAAATAAAGTATTAATTTTCTCCAGAAGAATTTCAACTGATTTTTTGCCCACACACACACTTCTTGTCAGTCTTTCCTCTTTGCTGGCTTCTTCATTTTACCATGTTTTAGCAGGAAAAAGTATGAGGAATGAAGAAAGTAAGACAAAATATCTTTGACTGCAAGTGAAGGTAAAAAAATAGCCAAAATGAAACACTTTCAAAGATCACAGAATCACCAAGGTTGGAAGAGACCTCAAAGATCATTGAGTCCAACCTGGCACCACAGACCTCATGACCAGACCATGGCACCAAGTGCCAGGTCCAGTCCCCTCTTGAACACCTCCAGGGATGGTGACTCCACCACCTCCCTGGGCAGCACATTCCAATGGCTAACAACTCTCTCTGGCAAGAACTTTCTCCTCACCCCCAGCCTAAACTTCCCCTGCTGCAGCTTGAGACTGTGTCCTCTTGTTCTGGTGCTGGTCCCTTGGGAGAAGAGACCAACCCCCTCCTGGCTACAACCACCCTGGTTTGCTTAAAAAATGTTTGTAAATCTTTGACCTGCAACATGACACAGAGCAGTGAGAAGTTCAGTATCTGATTCCTTGAGAGTAAATGGGATAATATAGTGCAAGAGCAGGACCAGGGGAGGATGAATTCCTTCAAGTATTGTTTATACATGTTGAAGAGACACTTCCTACATGACAACTCTCCATTGGCTAGGGTTGATTGTGAAGACATGGTCTGGTTCAGGGAACAGTGTGCCTTCACCAGCAGCCTCTGGAAGTGGGTATTTACAATGCCTGTTATTACTGCTCTTGACAAGGTTTTCTGCAGGTGATATTCACTGTAGGCTTGCAGATACCAGATCCTCTGCCCCTTCCAAGGTTGACTGGGAGCTGTGCTTCAGAGGCATAATAAATACCCTGGAGGAGCACCGTTCCCATGAGCATCCTCTCTAGTAAAACCACACACATTTGGAGCTTTGACCAGGATATTTAAGACCTTAAACAAACAAACAAGCATGTAGACAAATGAAAAAAGAACACAACTACCCATAAGACTTCACTGAGCTTTAAACCAGGCCCTGTGGCTAAACACATTAAAAGCACAGAGCGGCACAAATCTCACTCTCTCTTTACAGCCAAGCTCTCCCTGTCTCCACAGGCAACAGAGCTGACTCAGGACTAAAAAATTGCTCTGTACTCCACCCAATCTGTGGGTCTGCAAAAACAAGAATTAGGACTCATGAGAAAGATAAATACAAACAGGAGGGAGGGAACAACACTGAGGGGACATGAAGTGAGCCAGCAGCAAGAGTCACAGCAGAACACGAAGAAGTAAGCCTCCATCTGGTTTGCAACAAAACATGCTACTTTATTTTTATGAACATCTCCATCCACCTACCCCTTCTTTAGATGAGTCACATAGGCACTCTGCAGTGCTGCCTCCAGGAAGTAGGAAAGTTCAAACTCAGAGTAGGCCACGCTGCTGCTTTTGATACTCCTTGAATGTGTGTTGTTTAAGGTCTGCGAGGGGAGGAAAGAAATACAGAATCATAGACTCAACAAGGCTGGGAAATCAAAATACTGTGTATTTGTGTACATACTGAGTGCCTTCCACTTGTGCCTGTAAATACAGCTCGTTTCATCTGCTTTGCCGACTGCATTGGCTGTGGTTTCTTTGGGGGGGGGATTTTCTCACCCTGCCACACCCCCCTCAGATATTGGAAGGCCACAATAAGGTGTCCTTGGAGCCTTCTCTTCTCCAAACTGAACAACCCCAACTCTCTCAGCCTGTCCTCATAGGGCAGGTGCTCCAGCCCTCGAATCATCTTAGTGGCCCTTCCCTGGACATGTTCCAGCACATCCATATCTTTCTTGTAATAGGGGCTCCAGAACGTGACACAGTACTTCAGGTGGGGTCTCATGTCAGGGCTGCTCTCCAGCCAGTCACTGCCCAGCCTGGATCAGTGCTTGGGATTGCCCTGACATAGATGCAGGACCCTGCACTTGGTCTTGTTGAAGCTCCTGAGGTTGGCCTGTGCCCACCTCTCCAGCCTGTCCAGGTCCCTCTGGATGGATCCTTCCCTCCAGCTGTCTGCTGCACCACACAGCTTGGTGTCATCAGCAAACTTGCTGAGGGTGCACTCAGTGCCACTGTCCATGTTGCTGATGAAGACCTCATCCACCAATTCCCTCTGTACCTGTGGGTGCAGCCTCTCAGGTCCCATGGACTTGTATGCTCTCAACCTGACCTTCACTTGCAATGGGCAGTTCCTTCTTCCAGCCCCTGCCATTATATTCTGAGATTCTGGGAGTGTGGCTGGAGCCCTTGCCAGTGAAGACTGAGGTAAAGAAGTCATTGAGACCCTCAGCCTTCTCCATGTCACTTGTCACCAGATCTCCTGTTTCCTTTCTGAGGAGGCCTACACCTTCCTTAGTCTTCCTTTTGCCATTAATGTACCTGTAGGAGCTTTTGCTATTCCCCTTGATCTCCCTGGCTAGATTTAGTTCTACCTGAGCTTTACCTTTTCTAACCAGCTCCCTTGCTACTCAGGCAGCTTCCTTATATGGCCCTCATTCTGGCTGTCCTTTCTTCCACTCCTTGTACAGTTTCTTGTTGTGTGACAGAGCTGCATCCAGCCTGGGCTTAAACACCTGGTTGTCCAGGAAGGTGGTTGAGGCCCCGTCCCTGGAGGTGTTTAAGGCCAGGCTGGCTGAGGCTCTGGCCAGGCTGATCTAGTGTGGGGTGTCCCTGCCCATGGCAGTGGGGGTGGAACTAGATGATCCTTGTGGTCCCTTCCAACCCTGACTGATACTATGATACATTTCAGTCATGGGAATCATCCCACAAAGTTTCAGCAATAGCCATGATGTCATGGTTTTCCAGCAGCACAGTGGCCCTCAATCCTGTTTATTGCCCAAGCTGTGTGCACTCCATCCCTCTGCCTTTGCTGTGCTGCCCTACTGTGTATCAGGCAGGCATGAGATTAATAACCCCTTCCCCCTTCAAATCTAGTTTAAAGCTCTGTCAATGAGCCCTGCCAACTCCTGCCCCAGATTCCTTGTCCCCCTTTGAGACAGAGGGGCATAAGGAATCTTGCTACTCGTTACTAATGCTTTAGGTGCCTCCAGTTTCACATGGGGAAGGTGAAACACTGCCTCTTAAACTGCTATGGCTGACCCAAAAAGGATAAATTTCAGCTCACTGGAGACCGTGTATTGATTCTAGGATTCTGTGATTTAGACAGCAGGTACATAAAATGGCTTGGAGCTCCTTCAAGATGCCACTTGTTATGCAAAGTCTGTACTTCCCCTTTAGGAAGCGTTAAACCCGAGATACAACCTGAGCACATTTTGAGTATTCTGTGCTTTACCACAGGCAAAACTGGTTTCCAGTCATCACTCTTAGAGGAAAGAGGCAGAAAACAGGTAAGCTATTTTGGAACTGCTTATACTGAAACACCTCACTCCTTGCAACTTGTTCCCACACTGCACAGTCTATGCTCTCTTGTTATTTCCCCCATCACTTTTGCTGTCAAAACGCTGGAAGTCCCACCAAGGCCACCAGGGAACATCCTAAGTAAATTCAGACTCACCTTTTCAAGCTCCTGCAGGTATACCTGAGTAGTGACACATGCTGTTTCAAAACAAGCCATGACTTCCTCTTCCCTCTCACACAGGCGAGCACGCGAGGCAACCGAGTTGGTGGAGCGCTCCAGCGACAGACCTGCAAGAGGGCAACGCTGGCTTGAACCGAAGCCCACCAAGCGCAGCACGGCTGCGATATCCTTCATTCACGGGAGAGCCTACCCATGTGTGGGTTTCCCCTACAAAGTACAGCTCCTAGACATGCAAGGTACTTTTGTCATGCTGCTCTGAGACACAGTGGCACGGCATGCTTTTCCAGGGCCCTTCACACGCTTGGGGAAGGCAGCACACACAACCCCCCTGGCAGGGGTGGTGCAGAGAAATTAAGGCCTCTGTTCCCAAAGATGGCTATAGATTCTGGATGCCTCAACACAAGAGCTGTTTCAGAAACACCCCAGCACTGAATTGGCCTGGATCTGATTATTTCTAAGCAACCACTATTCCAAGTGAAGTTTCAACAACCAGCAGATTGGAGGGAGGGAAAAAATGTTGGAAAGTTAGACCAAAACAAAGCTGAAAGCCTTCCCTTGGAAAATCTCACCACCCTCTTTTCTAAAGGATCAAAAAATACCTGGGTTTTGTTCTTCTGTAGTCATCCATTCCCAATTACAAACAAAGAGCATGGGTTTAGGAAGGGCAGGTCCTGCCTCTCCAGCCTGATCTCCTTCCATGCCCAGGTGACTGCCTGGTGGATGTGGGGCAGGCTGTGGATGTGGTCTGCCTGGACTGCAGCAAGGCCTTTGACACCGTCCCCCACAGCAAACTCCTGGCCAAGCTGTCAGCCCCTGGCTTGGACAGCAGCACTCTGAGCTGGGTTAGGAACTGGCTGGAGGCTGAGCCCAGAGAGTGCTGGTGAATGGTGCCACAGCCAGCTGGCAGCCAGGCACCTGTGGTGTGCCCCAGGGATTCAGTCCAGGGCCCCATGCTCTTTAATATCTTCATTGATGATCTGGAGGGCGAGGGGATTGAGTCCATTATCAGTATATTTGCAGATGACACCAAGCTGGGGGCAGGAGTTGATCTCCAAGAGGGTAGGAGAGGTCTGCAGAGGGACCTTGACAGGTTGGACAGATGGACAAGGTCCACGGGCATGAGATTGAACACATCCAAGTGCCAGGTTCCACACATTGGCCACAGCAACCCCATGCAGTGCTACAGGCTGGGGTCAGAGTGGCTGGAGAGCAGCCAGGCAGAGAAGGACCTGGGGGGACTGGTTGATAGTAGGCTGAACATGAGCCAGCGGTGTGCCCAGGTACCCAAAAAGGCCAATGGCATCCTGGCCTTTTCTTCTATTCTATATTCTCCTATGGCACACATCCCAGCCAGCAGCTAGTGTGCTCTGACACCAAGCCCACACAGTACTTTTACTCTAGCTGCAGGCAGACAGGTAAATTGTCCTGAGGTCACCTGGGTGTGAATACATTGCATGGTAACTGCTGCAAGGGAACTGGTTGCATGCATGCTCTCACTCTGTACAAATGCCAGGTGACCTGGGGCAGCCATCCCTAAGGGAAGAGTGAGCTTCATTTCTAGCATGCGGCCTTCAGCCTAGCTCAGAAGCATGGCTCCAGACAAATCAACCTGCATTGAAGAAAGACTATTTTTAACACTACCTCTTCAAATCTATACTCAGGCACCTCAACTAATCAAACTTCAAGAGAATACTAAACATTTCTCAAAGACAAAATTCAAAAGCACAACTAAATGCCTTTAGAGATGGAATTAAAATCAGCCTGCCTCTCCAACTCTGGTTTGAACTTAGAAGCACAGCCCTCAATCGAAACTATTACAGCATATCATCTTGGAAAGCAACATGGCCTGAACCTCAATAAATCAAAGCAGCAGCTGGAATTAGGTTACCAGAGGCAAGACCCCGCAGCGTGCGAGGCATCTGCTACAACTCATGGCAGCTAGAGAAATTCACATCATGGGTCTGGATACTCACATCCACCACTAAGGTGTTCTTTTTCATCAGGTTTTAGTGTCACTCAAAATAGAAGAGGAAGAAGAAAGGCCCAGAAGCCCTTGACTCTTAGCATTTCGGTTCATACTCGGTCAGGTCACCATCAGATGGCAAAGACTTCAGAGAAAAAAACACAAAAATCCTGATCTTACACTGCACAGCACTGAAGTAAATCCAGAATCCTCTAGGTCTGAGGTTAAGTGCCAGACATCTACATTCAGATACAGGTTGCACAGGGAGGTGGTTGAGGCTCCTTCCCTGGAAATATTCAAGGTGAGGCTCTGGGCAGCCTGATCTAGTTGGGGATGCCCCTGCTGACTGCCGAGAGGTCAGACTGGAAGGTGTAGTTTTAGCATAGAACTCTGTGGCTTCTATCAAAGTTAGGAACATTGCAAGGAACATTGCAAGCTGAGTGAAAAGTTTTTATTAGGACAAACACCTTTGGAGGTCCCTTCTGACCTCAACAGAACAAGAGGACACAGTCTCAAGCTGTGCCACAGGAAGTTTAGGCTGGAGGTGAGGAGAAAGTTCTTCCCAGAGAGAGCTGTTGGCCATTGGAATGTGCTGCCCAGGGAGGTGGTGGAGTCACCCTGCCTGGAGGTGTTCAAATAAGGACTGGATGTGGCACTTGAAGCCATGGTGTAGTTGTCATGAGGTGCTAGGTATTGGGTGATAGGTTGACTTGATGATCTCTGAGGTCTTTTCCAACCTGGCTGATTCTGTGATTCATATACTGCAAATTATGAGAGGTGGGTTAGGGAACAGGTTCTGCTTCTCAAGAAAGCTGCATATACTGCCTCCTGCCATATGGGATTATGGCATCTGCACAGCAATCCATGGTAATCGTGAGGTATTTCATGTAACAGCCTCACAGGCAGAGAGGCAGGAAATCCTAGTAACTCTGGATAAAATTGTCTGAAGACCCTTTTGTCCATCACCTGGAATGAAGGACGAACATTTGAGTAACCTGTGCAAAGCTGATCAGCTGCATCAAAGCCGAGCTCAAGACCCCTACTCCTAACCCCCCCCCGAGATGCAATGTACCAATTTAGTACTGCCCCAGTGCTTTTGATATCAAAAAACTCCATCAGGTTATATTTTTAATTACAGTTAAAACTGACTGTTAAAACTAATACCTGAGTGGCTGTGAGGCCAGAAGATAGGTAACATTCCCAAGATGGAACCTCAGCCACCAACCCCCAATCTATAAGGTGTTAAGCTCTGTACCACACTGCACATCTGACTGCACAGCAGAAATCTGAAACCTTGAAACCCAAGATGTTCACTTTAATGAGCACATCCAGACCTGTGATACTGTGACCCACTGCCTATCAGCTGGCTGCTGCCCAGTGCCAGGGTACATCTTTGAACCTTAGCTTTCACTTCTCATAAAGTAGTCTCCAAACTTTTTTGGTCATACACTCCCCTGGGAATAAAAATGTATTCTTATTGAACACTGACACCCAACATATGTGTGGTGGGTTGAAGTTTCTCCAGAAAGGGGCCTGGGGGTACTGATTGATGGTAGGCTGAACATGAGCCTGCACTGTGCCCAGGTACCCAAGAAGGCCAATGGCATCCTGGCCTGGATCAGGAACAGTGTGGCCAGCAGGAGCAGGGAGGTCATTGTGACCCTGTACTCAGCACTGGTTAGGCCAAACCTCGAGTCCTGTATCCAGTTCTGGGCCCCTCAGTTCAAGAAAGATGTTGAGTTGCTGGAAGGTGTCCAGAGAAGGGCAACAAAGCTGGGGAGGGGTCTGGAGCACAGCCCTGTGAGGAGAGGCTGAGGGAGCTGGGGTTGCTTAGCCTGGAGAAGAGGAGGCTCAGGGGAGACCTTCTTGCTCTCTACAACTACCTGAGGGGAGGTTGTAGCCAGGAGGGGGTTGGTCTCTTCTCCCAGGCAACCAGCACCAGAACAAGAGGACACAGTCTCAAGCTGTGCCAGGGGAGGTTTAGGCTGGATGTTAGGAAGAAATTCTTCATAGAGAGAGTTTTTTGCCATTGGGATGTGCTGCCCAGGCAGGTGGTGGAGTCCCCATCACTGGAGATCTTTAGGAAGAGACTGGATGTGGTGCTTGGTGCCATGGTTCAGTTCATTAGGTGGTGTTGGGTGATGGGTTGGACTCGGTGGTCTCGAAGGTCTCTTCCAACCTGGTCTATTCTAGTCTAATCCAATATGGAAGACTTGCATGGTCTTCCCCCATCTCATTACAAAGTATTGTAAAGATTCTATTTAGAAGTCTTGTGTTTACAGGGCTAGCCTACTGATGGCTCTTGCACTTCAGACTCCCACTTTGCTCCCAAGCAGTTCCTAGCACATTTCCTTAGTGAAGCAGAATCTACCAAACTCCTTGAGAGTCGTTAGAAACAGATGTGCTCTTGTGCAACTGCAGAGCTAAGCCTCCACACCAAATACTGTGTTCTAGTGCTTGTTTTCCTCAGGTCTTTGGCAATGTTTTCTGTGTGTCCTTCAAAAGGAATGCATTTTAGTCTGCTGTCACCCTGTTTCTGTGTATTATGTCAGCCCTCCTGACACAGCAGGAAGGACACGTTTTTCCACATACCACATGAAAGTGTTTGAGTTTTTTTGTCTTTGGCTCTCATGTAAGCAATCTGAAAAGGGGCTTCTGTAAAAGGTTAATTAAGTATTGAATTCAGTGTCACTGAACTTCCAACAGCACTGATTAGATCTGATTAAACTGTCACTGCTCTTACCTGATAATGGAATGGAATGGAATGGAATGGAATGGAATGGAATGGACCAGGCTGGAAGAGACCTTTGAGATCATCAAGTCCAACCTATCACCCAACACCATCTAATCAACTGAACCATGGCACCAAGCACCCCATCCAGACACTTCCTAAACAGCTCCAGGGATGGTGACTCCACCACCTCCCTGGGCAGCACATCCCAATGGCCAATCTCTCTCTCTGGGAAGAACTTCTTCCTAACCTCCAGCCCAAACCTCCCCTGGCACAGCTTGAGACTGTGTCCTCTTGTTCTGGTGCTGGTTGCCTGGGAGAAGAGACCAACCCCCACCTGGCTACAACCTCCCTTCAGGTAGCTGATGAACTACTCATGCTAGAAGTTGTGTCAGTTCTGCCACCTTATTTTTGTTCACTTGTGCTTGTGCTATTCAGACTACCCACATGAGCAGCTCTTTAAACCACGTGGCTATTTCATGAGGGTTAGTGTAGTTAAAACCACATAACACAGCACACAAATCCACCTAACCAGGCACACAGGACCTGCAACACACTGGAGCTGCAGGCACCCATGTGAAACACTTTCAGGAGACACTTTGTGGGCTGTGTGTGACACAGGATCTGTGCCACACAGACCAAGAGGGCCACTGTCAATCCAGTATATTAATACTGCTATTTTTTTTAATGTTTATTTAAGAAAAAATTAAATATAAACAAGTTTTAGCATTTTCCTCCTGCACCCCAGGGGATTATCTTGCATTCCTCCAAGGCACACACCCCACGCTTTAGGAGTCACTGCTGTAATGAAGTCCTTGTCCTGCTGCAAAAGCCCACCTCCATCCCATGACATATCTGATGGCAGTGAAGGAGACTCCTCTGCTAGAGTGATGCTCTGGGGCACAGCAAACATGAGTAAGGACAGCAGTCTCTTACACCCCCACATCTAAATGACTCTGTCAGTACTATCCATAAAGTTTCACATGCTGCAAGAATGACATTTTTAGAACAGAACAGAACTAACCAGGTTGGAAAAGACCTTTGAGATCATCAAGTCCAACCTACCACCCAACACCATCTGATCAACAAAAGCATGGCACCAAGCACCCCATCCAGACACTTCCTAAACACCCCCAGGGATGGTGACTCCACCACCTCCCTGGGCAGCACATCCCAATGGCCAATCTCTCTTTCTATGAAGAATTTCTTTCCTAACCTCCAGCCCAAACCTCCCCTGGTGCAGCCTGAGACTGTGTCCTCCTGTTCTGGTGCTGCCTGCCTGGGAGAAGAGACCAACCCCCACCTGGCTACAACCTCCCTTCAGGGAGTTGTAGACAGCAATTTGGTCTCCCCTGAGCCTCCTCTTCTCCAGGCTAAGCAACCCCAGCTCCCTCAGCCTCTCCTCACAGGGCTGTGCTCAAGGCCTCTCCCCAGCCTCGTTGCCCTTCTCTGGACATGTTCAAGTGTCTCAATGTCCTTCTGAAACAGAGGGGCCCAGAACTGGACACAGGACTCAAGGTATGGCCTAACCAGTGCAGTGTACAGGGGCACAATGACCTCCCTGCTCCTGCTGGCCACACTGTTCCTGATGCAGGCCAGGATGCCATTGGCCTTCTTGGCCACCTGGGCACACTGCTGGCTCGTGTTCAGCCTACTATCAACCAGTCCCCCCAGGTCCCCCTCTGCCTGGCTGCTCTCCAGCCACTCTGACCCCAGCCTGTAGCACTGCCTGGGGTTGCTGTGGCCAATGGGCAGCACCTGGCACTTGGACTTGTTCAATGTCATCCTGTTGGAGTCTTCTAGGTGCATTCAGAGTCACTGAACCACACTCTTCTCTTCCTGTGTACTTTGGGAGCAGGAGGGAAAAAAGGGAAGGTAATCCAGGTTTTGCTATGCTGATTTGTTGCAAACTTTCAAGTCAATTTACTTCCAATTTGTTAGAACAGACATAGGCTGTGAGGACTAACAGGCCTTGTAGCCCTCCCCATTTCAGAGATGGTCACAGACATTCAGAGATTACTCCAGGGTATGCCAGCACATGGAAATCTTCCCATAGCCACTGAACACATATTGCACTATGCAACACAGTGCCAGCATAGGGACAGCATCATAGCCACCTAACAGCTACCTCTAGCTGAGGCCATCTGAGAGTATATTTGTATTTGTTTTCTTTTAGTGAAAGTAAGTGTAGCATATTACCTCATGTTACTGCACAAGCACTGTGCTTTGCTTGCTCTGCTTCCTCAGGAAACCAGCTGCAAATACTCTTAGTATCTCCTGATGTGGCTGACATCACAGCTTTAGAGAACCAAATCACTGTGCAGAAGGCGGAGATGGTTTTTGTGCAGGTATGCAACCAGCCTCTAAAACTGTGTGTGGAGAATGGAGTAGAAGATTAACTAAGCTTTACCATCATGTAAACCAAATCACACTCACAAAAGGAGCAAACAGTGGTTTTCTTTTTCCACTTTCCAAATTTCAGTTATTTACATTTAGTGGCCTGCAAGCTAATTCTCCTTAGAACTCTAAAGCCACAGCCATGCTGCATTTGTGCATAGCAGAGTCCAGTTCTGGGCCCCTCAGATTAGGAAAGATGTTGAGTTGCTTAAACATGTCCAGAGAAGGGTAATAAAGGGCAACAAAGCTGGTGCTGGGTTTGGAGCACAGCCCTGCGAGGAGAGGCTGAGGGACCTGGGGTTGCTTAGCCTGGAGAAGAGGAGGCTCAGGGCAGACCTCATTGCTCTCCCCAACTCCCTGAAGGGAGGTTGTAGCCAGGTGGGGGTTGGTCTCTTCTCCCAGGCAGCCAGCACCAGAACAAGAGGACACAGTCTCAAGCTGTGCCAGGGGAGGTTTAGACTGGATGTTAGGAAGAAGTTTTTGACAGAAAAAGAGATTGGCCATTGGGATGTGCTTCCCCAGGGAGGTGGTGGAGTCACCATCCCTGGAGGTGTTTAAGAAGAACATGGATGAGGCCCTTGGAGCCATGGTTTAGTTGATTAGGGGGTGCTGGGTGATAGGGTGGACTCGGTGATCTTCAAAGGTCTTTTCCAACCTGGTTAATTCTGTATTCTATTCAGTGCCACACACACTACTTCTAAAATGCAAGCATTAAAGTAAACTACCCAAGGGCAGAGAAGAAATCACGCAGTGCACCAGCAAAGCCTACGCACACCCGAAGTGCCAAAGCTGGGCTTGGCAACTCTTTCACATCCATGATGGGAGGCAGTGGCACCATGGCACACAACTCACCAACATGCAACAGCTTCAAAGCCATGAGAGCAACTTCAAACTTAAATTTCTATTCTGGAAACCCAAACCAAGACATGTTAATACCAGGATCTTTTACCAGGACACAACCTTCTGCAGCCTGCGGCTTTTGCCTATCAAACAGCTGCTCTGACACCAACGTGAACAAACAGCATGCTCCCCGTCGAGCTGTCAGAACTGTGACAGCCAGCACTTTGAAGTACATACTAGGTACTAGGTGCATCCTCTGATGGGGATTAACATTTAGCAGATGCAGCTTTTGTCAAGCAAAAGAGAAACCAAGTTCTGCCAGTAAAATACAGAATGGAATGGAATGGAAACCAGGTTGGAAGAGACCTTTGAGATCATCGAGTCCAACCTATCATCCAACACCACCTAATCAACTAAACCATGGCACTAAGTGCCCCAGTCAGTCTCTTCCTAAACGCCTCCAGTGATGGTGACTCCACCACCTCCCTGGGCAGCACACTGCAATAGCCAATGTCTCCTTCTGTGAAGAACTTCTTTACAATACAATACACCAGGTTGAAGATCATCGTGTCCAACCCATCAACCAATCCAACACCACCTAAACAACTAACCCATGGCACCAAGCACCCCATCAAGTCTCCTCCTGAACACCTCCAGTGATGGTGACTCCACCACCTCCCCGGGCAGCTGATTCCAATGGGCAATCACTCTCTCTGTATAGAACTTCTTCCTAACATCCAGCCTAAACCTGCCCTGGTGCAGCCTGAGACTGTGTCCTCTTGTTCTGGTGCTGGTTGCCTGGGAGAAGAGACCAACCCCCACCTGGCTACAACCTCCCTTCAGGGAGTTGTAGACAGCAAGATGGTCTGCCCTGAGCCTCCTCTTCTCCAGGCTAAGCAACCCCAGCTCCCTCAGCCTCTCCTCACAGGGCTGTGCTCCAAACCCAGCGCCAGCTTTGTTGCCCTTTATTGCCCTTCTCTGGACACCTTCCAGCAACTCAACATCTTTCCTAAACTGAGAGGTGGTGACGATGGGGAACAGAATCAATATGGACAACCAATACAATCCAGTATTGTTTGTTTAATAAGGGAACCTCTACAGCTCACAGAATCTGGCAGAGCATCGTCGGCATAGCTTCACCGGCTCCCCACGAGCGACCCCACAGAGTGCTGGTTAAGCTCCTAACACCACGCGAGGCTGTTGATCGACGTGTGCGTCCTGTTATGCCCAGATAACTCTCTGTGTTTATAGCTACCAGCACCTTGCTTTAGTTACAGTGCTGCAGGCACAGCACTGTTTTGCTAAACTGCTAGCTACTTCCACACTTATGCTAAGCATGGCCTGCCACCATGTCAAGCTCTAAGCTTACACTGCCAGATTGCTCACACTGCTTATTGCTACCATTGCCACAGAAGGGCCCAGAACTGGACACAGGACTCAAGGGGTGGCCTAACCAGTGCTGAGTCCAGGGGCACAATGACCTCCCTGCTCCTGCTGGCCACACGGTTCCTGATCCAGGCCAGGATGCCATTGGCCTTCTTGGCCACCTGGGCACCCTGCTCATTATCCTCAGTTACTCAGTTTTTAATGTTATATTACATCACACACCCTTGTGGCCAGGACTCAATTTTTGTAATGGCCAGGTAAGAAACCCACTTTTATTATTTAGGCCCTGTTTAAAGGAATCCATCTCCTCAAAGATGTCAAAGCTTAAGTGAGACTCATCCCAACCAAAAAACACAAACAAAAAACCCTCAATAAATCACAAATGAACAGGACCGAACCCTGGATGCAGGCTCCAGGCTGCATGAGCTAAACCCACCCAGAGCTGAGAATGGCAAACAGCACAAATGTTACTGCAGGATGGACTGGGGAAGAAGGAGAAAGAGAGGCAAATGGGGCTGTTAAAACATTAACTCACTAGAAAACCAGCTAGGTACTATTTGCAGTCCCATGCCACCACTGCACAGATTTAGATAGCTACCTATCTCCAGGCTACCCTACCCCAGGTGGCAGAATTCCAGTGCCTGGCCTGGCAGTTGATCTAGTGGATACAGGGAGCTCTTCCACATGGACCTGACTCACCTTTCAGCAGCTCTGACATCACAGGTCCTGACTGTGAAAGACTGACCCTTTCAAGTCATTACAAAGACAGGACCCACATGCCACATCTGCTCTGCCTGGGCCTTCATCAGCCAAGCTGGCAAGAGTCTCGCTCAGGTAACACAACTCTCAGCACGCTCCACACAGCACAGCAAAAAAAGGCTGTGCAACAAGCATTGCAGCAACACAGAAGCCTTCCTACAAACTTCAAACTTAGGTATGCTGAAGCTCTGGCTAGAGCTATACTGTACTTTGAAAGGATTAGGTTGTGCCCTACTCTATTACCAGGAAGATTTATCCAGGAACAGATGTCTACAGGTTTTCTGCAGCAAGCATGGCCACAGGGAAACCAATGGGCTCTGGAAGTTACACACCTTGTTCTGAACACTTTTCTGCTTGCTTGTTTCAAATGGACAATACAAGGCTACAAAGCCACAGCATGCCCCAAATAAACTTGCTTTCCATTTGGTTTTAGTTCACTCACTCAATTTTGCTTTATGCAACAGACAGAACTGCTTACATCAGAGCTTACCTGCAGTACTGTGAACTGAGCAAAGGGTTTAAGGAGGAATTATCTTCACAGAGGATGAGGAGAAAGGAGGCAAGTACATACTAACCACTTATTAAGTAACCACAGATGCTGAGATTAGTCATAATGAAAAATCAAACTGTTGTCAGAGCTCCACTCACAGTGCCCACAGAATTTCTTGTCTCCTCACATGAGGATTTATAACCAGAACAAGCAGAAGCAGTCATCTGAGAAACTAGACAAGTCTTGTCCTTTCTGCTAGTTCTCTTGTAATCTGGCAACAGCTAAATTCCTATCACTCGTACAGAACTTCAACCTTTCCTGTTTGATACTTTACTTGGATGGAATTTTACTAAAGCAAGCAGGAAACTTTTGCCTTTCAAGTTCTGCAGTCCAATCTGCAGGGTGTACATCCATGTTACTTCTCAACAAAGTATAAACCTACTACAAGCTATTGCATCGCCAGAGGAAGGCCCCAGCAGTCAAACCTTCAGTGCTGTGGCGCCCAAAAGGTGCTCTGAAAAAAGCAAAGTGGTGCTGGTTCACATTTCATTTCTACCACTGATTTCAACGACATAGCTCTTTCCAGTATATCCCTTATCTTTCTCACCCCAGTTTTGTTTCCTATAGTAAAAGGTGTTAGTATGCTTGATCTGACTTGTCTGTCTTCCATGACCTGTTGCAGCGTAATCCTGAGCGCTCCTGCCGTTCTACACCACCCAGCAGTACTAGCTGTACAAAGCCAAGGTGGTTTCAGGCTCATACTAAGAAGTGACACACAGTTCCAGTGTTTAATGCTGCATGAACAGGGACAGTTAATTAAACCAACTGCTTTCTCCCATTACTGAAAACCTGAGTAAGAAATTCAGCAGGAAAACCAACTTGTGCCCAGAACTGAAGACACAACTTTGGCTTTTCTGGATTGTTGCCTACCTGATACTACTAACGATTCTCAAGAGTATCTGAGGTAGCCAATACAACAGAAGCAGCACTACAGGAACAGGGTTATTCCATCAGTGTTCATGCATACCTTATCATTACACCTCACCAAGGGCCTTACCCAGGTGCCAGTGAGGACTGGAGTGCACCAGCAGTTGCTCACAACCAACCAACCTGCTGTGTGAATGCACTAGCGGTTACTCGCTCCTCTGTGCCATGCAAGCGTTAGTGCAAATTACAAGCAAATCAGTCCTCGTTAATGAAGCATATTCAAACAGTGCTACAGAAAACAAAATCCAAGCAAGCAAAGCAGCACACACAGGTTTCCAAAACCAGCTGAATGACTGTGTGAGACCATGAAACAACCAGTTATTATCAGTGATGCTAGCAGGCCAGTCAAACGGTATTTTGAGTTGATTTGGTTTCACTCTTTTACATACCAGTTGAAGGTATCTGATCATCAGAGCTCTCATTCACCTAATTAGCTGGTGGACATGCTGAAAAGAGTAGAAAGCAGTAGATAGGTAGCAGTACTTGAGCAACATTTATAAAGGAACTGAAAGCAAATGAAGGAAAAGATTACTGATCTTTTTTCCCCTCCCAGGTCAAAAACCTGACTAGGGTCTTCCTTTGCCCCGCTCAAAAAGGAAATGCAACTTCACTGCCCACAGAGGCAGTTGTTATTAGGATCTCTCAGCCTAAACAATTACAAGGGGGAAGAGAGATTCCTGCTTGTACATAAGGTCTGATACTGTGTGATATGCATTGCAAAAATACAGTTCCTGCTCTGAAAGCACATATTCTGCTAGTCCAGAGACTAAAATTTGGAAATATCATCCTTTCTTAATTCAAACAAAACATTAACATTCACTGATAGATGTAAGGGAAAGCACAGACCCCAAACTCAGCTGAGTGCTTGATTTAGATTTCCCCAGCCCAGATACACAAGCCTCAAGTGTACTGCTGACTTGCAGCACAGGATTTCCATTTCAAGGTTGCATTTACAAGCCAGCCAAGTTTAAAAGCCATGGACTAAGACTCCATAATGCCTTAAACTACACAGACCATACCCAGTAGGAGTTTCTAAAGCATACAACACTGTCTTAACTCTGCTGCAATCAAATCACTTGGAGACTTCAACCTAAACACATCACACTCTGCATGTGCATCTGTAGTCCTTTACCTTTAATAGCGAAGGCTTCAGCTACCATACGCAGCATGTACAGAGGTTCACCTTTCGTGGAGAGGTCATCAATTCCTGCTTTTGCATACATGCTGATGGCATCTCTGTATGATCCCTCCACATAATGAAGCTTTCCTAGGATCAGCATAGCTTCTATCATATACTTAGGCTGAAAAGGAGGAGAGGAAAAGAAGGTTAATGTGATAAAACACCAGGCAGCAAGAATGAGGTGCTTCAGAACAAATCAAGCAGATTCACAATGCTTTCCTCTCAACACTGCTAGCTCCAAAGGTCAGAGTAGGAAGAACTCAAGTGCCTAGAGATCTTAAGGCTATGCTCATGAAAGCAGCAAGCGACAAAGGTCAGGCAACCACTCTGGAACTGTTTGGAAATACACAGCCTCCAAGTTGCCTCTGGTTTCAGCTGACCTACTCTATTGATTTACCAGCCACAGATAGCATTTAAAAGCTTAGCACTGTCAAAACTACTCACACACACATCATCAAGAAAACCCCATGCTCTTAAACTAGGCAGAAAGCATCACTTAGTCATGTGCACCTCTCTCCCCTGTACACTTAATTAAAGAGCAGGAGAGCTCCTATGTTTTCTGAAGTGATCAAAGGATTTTCAGGCAACAGCAGGAAAAAAACACTGAGAAGACACACCTGCTATTTCTAAGATGTGCTTAGTTTCTTAAGGATTGATATCATACATATCAAAAAATGTCAGTAAAAGACACCTGTCAGAACACTTTTATGCTTTGGGAAGCATGAAAAGTTTCCTAGGCCTTCATATTCGTTTTTTTTAATACATGCAGTCAGCACAGGGGCCCCGCTGCAGGAGTAGCCAAATCAACAGCCACAGCAGAAATGGCAATGGCAATCCATGCAGCCAGACTTAACACCCAAGACTTGGAAGAACCCAGTGGTTCAGGCTGTTACTGGGGCTAAACTGTAAAAACAAAGATGGTTGGTTGGACTCCCCTTTCTTTTCTCCTCCTTCTTCAACTACCCCAGCTTTCAAGAAGTTAAGAATAAGGAAGTGCCCCAGAAAAGCAGCAGCAGGCTTGTCCCCTGGAAAGAAACAGGATAACTAGCCTGTAGTTTCAAGACCAAGAGCAACACAGGCCTAGAACAGAGGGTTGTAATTCATCATCATTTTAAAGCCAGTTACGCAACTGCGTGTCTGAGGACACCAGCGCAGCACAGCACAGCCACCGAGGCAGCCTTAAAACTCTCCTGAAGCTCTGCGGCTGAGTCAACAGGCAGCTGCCAACCGTTCACCCAGATCACAAACCAAAATCCAATTGTTACTTTGCATAACTTCTCTGGCAGAGACAGAAAGTAACACAAGGCTTGGTAATCCTGGGCTCATACCACAGCCTTAAGTGTCTGATAGCAGCTTGTGGCACACTGTACCTGTGCTCTGGAGCTGACCAGGGGCACACCATTCCTAAATATTTACCCTCCTTTGTTCTAATTAAAAAAAGTAATAACCCAAAACCCAACAAACAGGACATATCCTTGTAGCCCATGGTTCATTTGCATAGAGAAGTCTCCCAACATTGCAAAGGGGTATTGAATGACCAGTCCATTTGGAACACGGACAGGGTAACACTGCACACGTAAGGGACACGAACAGGCAAACCCAGTATCCTCTACCAGACTAATGACCCTACTAAAAAAGCATCCAGTTAGCAGGAATTGTGGCACAGGTCACTCACTCGCAGTTCTCCTCGGCTTAAGATATTAGTCAGATACTGTTTGGCATCACTCAGTTTCGGTTCATTCTTCTCTGTCAGTGGAATGCAGTCCTTCAGTTTGGCAAAGTTTTCCTTCAAACATTCTTCCAGCAGAGCCTCAGCAAGCAGCATACTCCTGTAGTCCTCTGAAAGTACACACCAACCAAGAAGAAACACTGCTTAGTGCCGTGCTGCTAACCAAGAGCATTCCAAACAGCACATCCTACACACACACACACAGAGTAACTCGAGGGAAGAAGGAAGAACTAGCAGACAGAAAAAGGTTCCACTAAGGTCTAGATATAGGAAGCAGGCAATTTCCTATGAAAACTGTTTAGGCCACACCTTGAGTCCTGTGTCCAGTTTTGGGCCCCTCAATTTAAGAAGGACATTGAGACACTTGAATGTGTCCAGAGAAGGGCAACGAGGCTGGGGAGAGGCCTTGAGCACAGCCCTGTGAGGAGAGGCTGAGGGAGCTGGGGTTGCTTAGCCTGGAGAAGAGGAGGCTCAGGGGAGACCTCATTGCTCTCTACAACTCCCTGAAGGGAGGTTGTAGCCAGGAGGGGGTTGGTCTCTTCTCCCAGGCAATCAGCACCAGAACAAGAGGACACAGTCTCAAGCTGTGCCAGGGGAAGTTCAGTCTCGAGGTGAGGAGAAAGTTCTTCCCAGAGAGAGTTGTTAGCCATTGGAATGTGCTGCCCAGGGAGGTGGTGGAGTCACTGTCCTTAGAAGTGTTCAAAAAGGGTCTGGACATGGCACTTGAAGCCATGGTTTAATAGTCATGAGGGTTTGGGTGACAGGCTGGACTTGATGATCTCTGAGGTCTTTTCCAACCTTATTGATTCTATGATTCTATGAAAATAATGAAGCAACATTTCATTTTAACTTAAAGATTTTCCCTAATGAATCCTTTAATTCCGACAGCACAGTTAGTTCTTCTGTTGCTCCTAATACACAAAAATTTCACCACAAAGCTCACACTCAAAAGCGTAAGACCAAACTTTGCAAGTATTTAAGTGCATCCAAATACACAAGCACGAAATGCACACTTCAAGCCACAGATAAGCTACACATTTCACTGCAGAAGAGTAATCACATCAGAAACTCTAAAGATCTTCCTGAAAGTTCACAGAAAAAAACCAACACAAATAATTTAGACACATTATATACATCCATTACTGAAGACACAGAATCACAGGATGTTAGGAGTTGGAAGGGACCTCTGAAGGTCATTGAGTCCACCCCCCTGCCAGAGCAGGACCATAAAATCTAGCACAGGTCACACAGGGACACATCCAGATGGGTCTTGAAAGCCTTCAGAGGAGACTCCACAACCTCCCTGGGCAGCCTGTTCCAGTGCTCTGCGACCTTCACAATGAAAAAGTTTCTCTTCATGTTGAGGTGGAACCTCCTGTGCTGTAGTTTATATCCATTACCCCTTGCCCTATCACAGGGTCCCCTCACTCTTGACATCCAGCCCTCAGATATTTATAAACATTTATTAAACCCCCTCTCAGTCTTCTCCAGACTAAACAGCCCCAGGTCTCTCAGCCTCTCCTCATAGGGCACATACTCCAGTCCCTTAATCATCCTTGTAGCCCTCCACTGGACTCTCTCCAGCAGATCCCTGTCCTTCTAGAACTGGGGAGCTTTCAGGTAGTCACTAATCACTTAACCAGACTAAAGGAATCCTGTAAAACCATACACAATTGAGAAACTAACACAGACAATCTCCCAAACACTACTATTAGAAAAATCCCATTCAGACACACCATGGCTCTAGAAACAAAACTGTAGCTAGTCCCTTGCTGGAAGACAAGTTCTGTGGCAGTAACAAAGCCATTACTCTTTCATAAGTAGCAAGTGATGATGACATAGCAGCAAATTAACACATAATGTTTTTACAGCAATTATACTGTTGTTATGCCTCTTAATTACAAGGGAACAAACTACCATGAACTCTTCAACTATGAATGCCCTGAAACTGCATGATGATCTATCTCTGCGTGACGATCCGCGCATGGGGACAGTGCTGCTGAAGCCTGACTACGGGTCGAAGGTTGGCCGTGCAGTTCTCAACACAGGGTTCAATCTGCAGGACATACACACTTGGAGAGCCTTGTATATAAACACACACAAAGCTACTAGCATCTCCCTTCACTGTGGTTTACTACTGTGAAGTTTACTGCACCTCAGCAAGCTTCAATCTACTCTTAAGGCCACATCCTGGAAACACTCCTCTAGAGAAGTGGGCTGCTTCATAAAATAGCTCCTCTGACTTTCAACAGCAGAATCTCCTGCACCACTGTGGGGGCTAAGATCAGGTCGTCTTTGCAGCCTACTGCTGTTCACGACATACAGAAATGTATACTTCTGAGTTAGGCTGCCTCATTCCTTACAAGTATTTCATTTAAAAGGAGCACAGCTTATTATAACAAGGAAAAAAAAGAACACATTTGCTATTTATGAAACTTGTCTTACATATGAAAGATACTTGGATACCCGAGCCTTTAAATAAAGCAATCCTCTACAGAAACGGAGGGAAGTAATACAAGGACATGCAGAAGAGGGTGGGGAGCAGGCAAGACGGAATAAGCACCACGCGTATGAGAAGCTGACAAGAGGCATTCCCAAACACATTCGGTTTCGGTCGGCAGCCTTGCCGCGGCCCATCCGAGCTTAGTCAGTTAAAGGCAGGCACCGAGTTCAGCAACCGCCGCCCGCGCCAGGGGCTTTTCGAGATGACAGCAACATCGCAAACGCACCGAAGCCAGCGAGCAGGCGCTGCTCTCTCTGGCTCCCGCTGACAGCCCCAAGCAGTGCATTTCCCCTCGCAGCCCGACGAGCTCGGAAGCGCTGTCATGAAGAGGAAGCGCAGTAACCTCCCGGAACGCCGTTTTCTGGGCTCCTGCCTCCTCTCCCTTACGCCACGGGACCGAAGCGCTTAGAGGGGACACTAGGAGACACCTCGCTTCCTCCACCGGCACCCTGGCGCTCCTCAGCCCTCTCTGCAACGCCGGTTGATGGGTCAGCCGCAGATGCTGCCAACGTCAGCCCACAAGGTCAGGGGCTGTCGAGCCCCGGGCGGCAGCACGGAGCAACAAGCTAGTCCTCCCGCAGGAGGCTGCCCCGCCGCTCTACTACACCCTGCCCGCCTCCCGCTGCCCCTTACCCGTGTCCTGCGCGCCCGCCGCCGCCTTGCGCCGGGGCCGTGCTGGCTGCAGCAGCTGCTGGGCTAGGTGTTGGAGCTGCTCCCAGTGCCCCTCCGCCCGGCAGCGCTCTATCTCCCCCTCCAGCTTCATCTGCGAGTGCGAGTGTAAGCCCTTGGCAGCCATCTTAGCGTCGGGCCCGCCCCGTCCGCCCGGCTAGGAGTGCCCGGCGGCAGCGCCCGGGAGGTGCCCAAAGCGTGTGCGGGACCGCGGTCCCACGCGGGCGGCCCCGGCCCTGGCCCCGGCCCCGCCCACCACTCGGTGGGCGTATGCAGGCGGGGCGACTGCCTGCCCGAGGCCCGCGGCCGGGGAGAGAGGTTCTTCGCTGCCGCTTCTGTTGACGCCCGGGTGACAAGTCCGTGCCCCTGGCACGGCGAGCCGCAGTCCCTCCAAGTGCGCTGCACCCACCCGACTGCACTCGGCCTGCTGCACACGGCTGGCCTGCGGGACCTGAGGAACGCTGGCATCTCTGCTGTGGCGCTACTACTAAAGACCCGGGGCTTCCTTCCTCGGCGGGATAGGCTGCGGTGCTGCATCTTTGCCAAGACCCTCGGAAGCCACCTAAACCTCGGGCCACTTCTGTCAGCTGTTCCCGACAGCCATACACCCCGTACACACTTCAGCAACAACCTGACCACAGAATGACCACCCTGCATAATGAGCCAAAAGCCACACTGCTTCCCGAGGCCGGCATTTGCTCTGAGGGTTCTAACTTTGGGAGAGTAATTGTTCTAAATATGGTTTCTTCACTCGGTGTGCAAAACCCAAACATACAAGGTCTAGAAGTTTTAGTCCAGTTCTGGGAGGAAAAGGGAGCTAGGTGAGATTTGAGACAAGAAAAGCAACTACTATTTAGACAGGTGTAAAAATAACGAGACCCTCAACATTTGGCGAGATGAGGAAGCAAACAGTTCATGAACTAGAGAGCGCTGTGGTTCCCAAACAAGCAGCGGGGCAGGGAAAGCACAGCTAGTCCTCTGTGGAAGGCTTTTTCAAGGCAACGACGAAAATGCACGGGGCAGAAGCAACAGGGGACACCCCGATTCCCTTCCCCCCCTCCATGCCCCACCGTCCTCCTTCCTGTCGGCTCTGCTAGAGGCACTTGCCCTCCCCCCAGGGCATCGCTTTTTGGATCCTCACGGTGCGTCTTCTGGAAGGGGGACTCTTCTCACCAGAGGCCCGTAAGGGGTTCCCGCCCCCCGTAGGGGCACGACCGGCCGAAGCCGCCCGGACCAGGAGGAGACCGGCGCTGGGGAAAACTCCCTCCACCCCCACCGGTCCCTCCGTGAAAGCTCCACGTGTAGCTCGAGACGCGATGACGTAGCCCGCAGAGCGGTTCAGCCAATGGGTGGGAGGAGGGGGCGGGGCGGGAGCGCGGCGCCTGCGCCGGGTCGGGGGTGACGCCGGGAATGGTGACAGGCCTGCTCCGGGCTTCGCTCCGCCTGCGCCAGGCTCGCCGCTTGCTGGAGGGACGGCAGCCATCCACCTGAGGGTGCGTACCCTGGCGGCGGTGGGGGCCGCTCTGCCCTGGCAGCCAGGGCTGGAGGGGCGGCGGGCCCAGTCCTCTCCCGCCGAGATGGGGCTGTCCTTGGTGACCCTGCCGGCCGAGGAGCCGCGGGTGGGAGGCGGGCAACCAGCGGGGTGCTAGCTGTCAGGGCTTCCGGCACCTCTCCGTGCTGCACTAGCTGCATATCGGGAGTTGTTTTAGCGGGTGCTGCTAGAAGTGAGAGAAAAACGGAGCAGTCGAACCCAGCAGACGCTTTGCTCATCCTGCCGAAGGGCTTCAGCGGTTCGCCTGCCTGCGCAGTGAGCGCTGCGTTGTTAATGTTTTAAAGACCGCTCTTCAGGGCAGTCTGAATTGGATGCAGCCCCTTTGATCCCGTACGCGATCTTTGCTCCCGTAGCTGGGGGGCAGGTCTGCGTGAAGCAGGCACGGTTGGTTGCCTAGAAGCTATATGAAAATCCAAGCATGGCTGAAGAGTGCACATTTGTTGCATGAGGAAAAAGTTATTCTCTGAATGTTACTGCATACTTCCATGAATTTGGGACCTTCAGAGCAATTCCTAATCAGGGCTCTTTTTTTGCTTGCTAAGGTCTTGAAATGAAGCAAATTCTTCTATTTTACAACTTAATGGTGTTGCTTCTAAGCACTCTGTAAATCTGCTGAAAGTAGTTTGTGATTTTCATCTGTTTTGATTTTTTTATTTCTGGGGTGGTGTGGGGGAATGTTTTCATTCTTCTAGGAGATCATAATGGCCCAGAGGATATTGAGAATATGTTTCCTGTTTTGCATTCTGGCTGCATTCTTCATCTCTGCCCTAACTGAAGAACACGTAGGAGAGAGTCAACAGACAAATATTCGTCTTGATAAGAACTTGGTACAAGATAAAGAGTATGTGTTCCATGTTCTAAAACTGTAAACTTTACTTCCTATTGATTTGCTTATCTCTTAAGTCTTGTTATGCATATAGAAATAGCTGTCTAAGGTATTAGAAGCCATTACAGCACCTGTAGCAAACAACCTTTGCATCACTTTCATCTTGGTAAAAACTGCAGCTTTCAGTTATCCTGCTTGTTCAGGGTGCTTTTAAAGAAACAGCATTTCCTGTGTACTTAACTGCCTGATCAAAGACTAAATTTGATGTAAACAGAGCATTAAATATTAACTGAGAGATGTCATTTGTGGGGTTTTGGTTTTGTTGTTTTTCCTTAGCCACATCATGGAACATTTGGAAGGTGTTATTGAGAAACCAGAGTCTGAGATGTCTCCACACGAGCTGCAGCTTCATTACTTCAAAATGCATGATTATGATGGCAATAATTTGTTAGATGGCTTAGAGCTTGCTACTGCTATATCACATGTCCACAAAGAGGTAGGTGGAATGTTGTGACTCTGTGTGTTTGGAAACAGTTCTGACTCTCTAAAAGCATTTTACAATGGCACAGAACAGTTACTACATTATCTTCAGTGCAGATACTGTTTTGCCTGAAAATGACATTATTTCCCCCACTGAGAGTGTTGGTTTGATTTATGAATGTGATAGCTTTACCACAGCTTTTCGTGTCACACTGCAGTTTTCAGGGAGTCTCCACTGAGTTTTAAGTTACTTGTGAGGAAGAACTCTAGAGTGAAAATTACTTGCCAGAGAGGATGCTTCGATAGGTAGGGATGGGAAGGAAGGGATATCATCTACAATGGGATAATGCTCATGAGGGTTTATAGAAATAGCAATATCACCATAGCATCAGTCAGGGTTGGAAGGGACCACAAGGATCATCTAGTTCCAACCCCTCTGCCATGGGCAGGGACACCCCACACTAGATCAGCCTGGCCAGAGCCTCAGCCAGCCTGGGCTTACACACCTCCAGGGACAGGGCCTCAACCCATTCCAGGGCTTTACCACTCGCATGGTGAAGAACTTCCTCCTCACATCCAGCCTGAATCTCCCCACCTGATAAAATGCTGCTTAAGATTCTAAGGCTACTGTTTTCAACTCCAGGCTGTGCTGCTGTGGATACACAAACTCTAAGAGACCCTTTGCACAAAATTAATCACAAGTCATGGTCTGCCTTTTTCTGAACACAGCTTCTCTTTCCACTTAGGAATGTTTAAGGACAAAGCAGGAAGGCAGAATCATTAAGAAGACAATACTAATGCTTTTGCTGACCTTTGGAAGTTACAGCTGAGAATAGCATAACTTCTGTGCAGGCCTGTGGCAAAAGTAACTAGCCAAAAAGAGAAGAGTGACTTGCTGGTCCTTGTGTAAAGGGATTGCTTCGTAGTCCCCTATGCTTGTAAGAGGTGCTGCTAAAATTTTACTGACTTTAAGCAGCAGTGCTGGGTTTTTTCACTACTCTGTTCCTGTCAAGCTCTGCATTTTGCAAGTGCTGATGCACAGGAAGATGTTTCTATGTTGTATAGGAAATAGAGTGTCTATACTACACAAGATCCAGCTTAAGAATCCATCTGTAAGATTATTCTCCATCCTTATACACTGTACTACTCAGCTTTTAGAAATCTTGGCTAAGAATATTAGCTGGATACATTGCACCTGTTCTGAAGTCCAAAGAACTTGGACTTCCTGTCTTGCACCTCAAATGTCCTCATACTGGCGTGAGGGATTACAGAAAACTCGCTGCCAAATTAGGCAACAAACAAATAGCTGACTGAGGAATCGGCTGTCAGTGATCTGTCACGTGTGTCACTGGATGGGAAGCACTGCTAAACTGTTCAATGTGGTTTTGTTTTTGTAGGAAGGTGGTGAACATACCCAGGCAATGAAAGAAGAGGAGTTGATTAGTCTGATAGATGATGTCTTAAGAGATGATGATAAGAACAATGATGGATACCTTGACTATGCAGAATTTGCAAAATCACTGGAATAAAGTTTTGCAGGGGGCCTGCTTCTCCTTCTGACTACAGGGAAGTGTGAACAAGTCTAATGTGATTCATTACCATCTTGTATCAACCACTGTGCAGTGAGGAGGAGAGGTGTACCAGTTCCACCTGAATTGATGTGGAAGTTGTATGCGTGCAGAGGCTGGCTAACTTGGAGCAAGGGCCACATGTCACTAAATGTAGCTACAGATTTAATTCTTGAAGCGTGGAAGTACACAGAGTACAGCTGGCAAACTCTTTAAGTACCTCTGTATGAATACTTCAATAGTTTGGACACAACCTAAATTTCAGGGGGTTTCTGTCCTGGGACCAACCTGGTTAATTCTGCCCCTACTCTATTACATACTATGGGTTTGCTTACAGCTTCTACTTCAAAGCACTTGGAAAGCAAGAAAAGATTACTGCATGTAGTTGTATTTCAAGGATAAATGTCCTTACCTCCCCACTTACTTCAAAGGAAACTTGCATATAGGTGCTTGAAACAGCAATTGTACAGGGGGAAACAAACTTTTGAATGTGGTTTGTTTGAGGCCCACATGATACCACCTGGGCTTTGACACAGTCTTTGATGAAATGGAGCTGGTTTAAATGTGTGTACTCCTTAGCATACCCTTAGTTTTTACACACAAATGTCTAGGTGTGTTTTTCAGTTTCTTCCTCTTCTTCACAGATTTACTTATAATTCACTGATTTATTTTTCCCTGTCTCTGCCTTCTGTGGTGTTTTCTGAAGAAAATGAAAATATTTTTATCACCTTTTTAGGTTGTATGAAAGCTGCATTTACTGGAGTACCTTCTGCTATCTCACTGTGATGGACTCATGAACAGTAAGCCAGTTGTAATATCAAAGCTTCTGTTCAACTTGGGTTCACAGTGTTAGCCAGCAGGATAATCTGAGTGAACAAGTAATGCTGCCATGTTAAGGTTTAAGTTCATATTCCTTGACATTTGAATTACAGTATTACTTTCAGGAAGTATTTCATAGCTAATAGCTTCAAGATACTCGAGTGTTTGCAGAATAACAGGGTTCTAGGAATGTTTCCAGTGTCTTGACTCGGTTCTGAAGTCCAGCAGTTTAAAGAGACTAGAGGAGTGATGTCTTGTTGTGTTAATGGCATTTGGTGACTCAAAACCATAACTGCATTAAATCATTATCCCTTAATCAAGAACCTAAATGTTAGCATATTACTGTAAAATGTATGAAGAGCTATTTTCTGTACAAAATTATTCTTATACAAGAGAAATGCATTTGTAAAAGAAATTATTTCTTCTGCTTAAATTTTTGTGCAATGAATCCTGAGTGTCAGTACTTTTTCTTGTAATAGTTACTTATTTTGTGGCCAGGGTTGTGCTGGTTAGCAGTAAACATCAACAGGGGTTCATGCACTCTGGAGCTAGAAACACAAGGCTCAAAGTCCTAGTGAGGAATACACCTGATTTTTTTGTGTGTTTTTTAAGCTCATCTTTGTTCCTGGCACTCATCTTGGAAAGAAGTTCTTCTTTCAGTTAAAAGCATTTTGTGAATCCCTCTGTTGAGGGTATTTAACCTGGAGTGAATGCTGACTCAGAAGAAAGTGTAGAAGTTGCTTGCAGATAGGAGAGAAGAGGAGGTTAAGCTCCTGAGCTTTCAGCACTTAACTAGCATTGTCTGTAGTCTCACCAGCTCTTACATGCTTATTGCATAAGCTTCTGGGTTTTGGATTTACTTGGTATGAAAAAGCAAAGCAAGGAACTGACTTCTATTCACTGCTCTTAAGAGACATGGCTTTCATATCAAGTCATGGTTTTCTTACCAAGTGCCACCTCTAAACACAGTCCAGCTGCCCGTGGGGCACATTGATAGAATACACAATCAGAATTAACCAGCTTGGAAAAGACCTTTTAGATCATTGAGTCCAACCTGTGGCAGTTCAGAATGGAATGGGATTGGAATAGGAACAGGATTGGAATGGAATTGGAACTAACCAGGTTGGAAAAGACCTCTGAGATCACCAAGTCCAACCTGTCACCCAACACCATCGAATCAACGAAACCATGGCACCAAGTGCCTCATGCAGGCTCTTTATAAACACTTCCAGGGATGGTGACTCCACCACCTCCCTGGGCAGCACATCCCAATGGCCAATGTGTGTGCAGATGTTGTATTTCTATAGATACTTGCTAACTGCTATTGCATGTGGCAAAAAGCACACACTGTAGAAGCTTTAGATCAGAAATAATTATGATAAATGCAGGTAACATGAACACTGTTTATTATTTCAAACTTGTTTTAAGGGGTTCAGAAGTATATAACAATAGAAGAATTACTTACCAAAAAGGGAGAACAAAATTGACACCTCTGAGTTCATGATGCCTGAAGAAAGATCAACCCAACATTTCTGCTCTCCTAGAAAGAACAGGTCAAGAAACTCTTCCTAAGCTGAAACCTGTGTCAGCATGTCTCTATTCAGCCTCCTGAAACAAATACATATACTTAATTAAGTGCACCTAAAGATGAATGGCTTAGCAGCTGTCTGGGGACCTCTCTCAGCTATTAAAGAGAAAAGCACAGAATTGCTGAGAGCAATGGGGAGACAGACTTTTCTTTTTAAGAAATACTACTCTTGGTAGCTCAGGTGGTGCCCTGAATACCCTGGTACAGGTCATGCATACACAGAGTATAGAGTCATCGAATCAATAAAGTAGGAAAAGACCTCCAAGATCATCAAGTCCAACCTGTCACCCAAGACCTCATGACGAGACCATGGCACCAAGTGCCACATCCAATCCTCCAGGGATGGTGACTCCACCACCTCCCTGGGCAGCACATTCCAATGGCTAACAGCTCTCTCTGTGAAGAACTTCATCCTCACCTCCAGCCTAAACTTCCCCTGGCACAGCTTGAGACTGTGTCCTCTTGTTCTGGTGCCGCTTGCCTGAGAGAAGAGACCAACTCCTCCTGTCTACAACCTCCCTTCATGTAGTTGTAGACAGCAAGAAGGTCTCCCCTGAGCCTCCTGTTGTCCAGGCCATTTTCTATTTCTGTGTAATGTAGGGAACACAGCCTGTACAGCTGACTTACTCATCAACTATAAATCCAGTTTAGCTCACATGGAACAGTTCTATATCCATTTCACAGATAAATAATATAGCAGAAGGGGTGTGGGATTTACTGAAGGTCAACACCATCCCTGGCAGAAATAAAACCAGGAGAATGCTGTTGTGCTTGATCTTGGCTTCCTACTCTGTGAACTCAGGGGTGGGGATTATTTTTCCCTAGTAGATGAGCACACATCTGGTCTTGCATCCCTGTATACCATGCACCCAGTTTTGTTTAGATTGTCTGCTTTTACCTCACCAAATACTGCATATACTAGCAGGTAAGGAAAGCTTAGTAGGTGGCAGTACTTAGTAGCAGGTAAAGAAAGAACAACTTAAAGTTGTTCTTGAAGCACTCCTACACCAAGCAGGTTTTTATTAATTGATCTAGAATATTGTATATGATGGAGACAGATCTTAATGGTTTGTCCAGTGCTTGTCAGAATGCTGTTCAGTACAGTAACAACTGCCTAGAGCTTTGCAGCAGGTTTTGTCTGCACAGTCACACAGAACTCAGTGCTACCTTCTTCTACCTTTCCCCCCCCTTTTTAAATTAATAATCTATAACCTCAAAACGTTTTAGACACATTAAGGGATGGTTACAGGCTTAAAAGTCCCCATTCCATCTGAAGTATTTTGTGCTGAGTTCACAGGTGGAGCAGTAATTCAGGCTAATGTCATAACTGATGCAGCCACTAGATAGCGTATTGACACTGCGTTCGTTCCCTGCAGCACTCAGCTCGGAGTGATTAAACATCCTGCACTTCCCTAAACCGTCACTGCTACTCTGATGGTAGGCAAGGCTTGCTTCTCTGTCTCATGAAACCACATGGCTAGTATGATGCTCGCATTCATAGGTTTACACCTGTCAAAAACTGTCATAGAATCATAGAATCAATAAGGTTGGAAAAGACCTCAGAGATCACCAAGTCCAACCTGTCACCCAGCACCTCCTGACTACTAAACCATGGCACCAAGTGCCACATCCAGTCCCCTCTTGAACACCTCCAGGGATGGGGACTGCACCACCTGCCTGGGCAGCACATCCCGTTGGCCAATCACTCTATGAAGAGCTTCTTCTTAACATCCAGCCTCCTCTTCTCCAGGCTAAGCAACCCCAGCTCCCTCAGCCTCTCCTCACAGGGCTGTGTTCCAAACCCCTCCCCAGCTTTGTTGCCCTTCTCTGGACACCTTCCAGCAACTCAACATCTTTCCTAAACTGAGGGCCCAGAACTGGACACAGGACTCAAGGTGTGGCCTAACCAGTGCAGTGTACAGGGGCACAATGACCTCCCTGCGCCTGCTGGCCACACTGTTCCTGATGCAGCCCAGGATGCCATTGGCCTTCTTGGGTACCTGGGCACACTGCAGGCTCATGTTCAGCCTACTATCAACCAGCACCCCCAGGTCCCTTTCTGCCTGGCAGCTCTCAGCCACTCTGACCCCAACCTGTAGCTCTGCATGGGGTTGTTGTGGCCAAAGTGCAGCACCCTGCACTTGGACTTGTTGAATGCCATCCTGTTGGACTCTGCCTGTTGTGGGAAGGGGCAGAAGGCCAAGTCTGGCTAAGGATTTGTATCCACAAGTTAATTCCATATAACCTATCAAAACAGACATGTTTTGCAAGGAATTATGTGGCCTTTGGTCCCATATTATTTGATGCTTTCATTGAAGCCATAGAAGATGGAATACAAAGTATGGTTATTAAACTTTCAGATGGAAGAAGGAAGGACTGCAGATGTTAGAGATGCCAGAATATGAGAATTGAAAATTATGTTGATGTATTTAGAGAAAACAGCAACACTAAAGCTTCTTCACACAAAGAACAGCAAAAATGCTGAAGAGTCTTTAAACTGACAAAGTGAATTCTCATCCCAGTTCTCAGCAAATAGTCAGCTTTTTGTTGACACTGAGAATATAGTGTGAGAGCATCCACACTGAGTCAAAACAAAGGCCCATCAACCCCAAGAGCTTGCTTCAAATAGTGGCCAAGAGCAGATGCTGATGGAATAATAAACAGAGAAAGTATAGTGTCATACACACAGAGTCTCCAGCAATTTGTAGGTCAGGGGCTTGATTTCAACAACCACAAAACTGACTCAGAGAGATCAAGGATAAAATACCAAAGTCTGGCAACATTATTAACTAACCCCCCAATCCCATGAGACACAGGCAGTGCCCCAAGGTGAACACTGGGCAGGCTTTACTCTTGGTACTGCTATGCTCTAACCTTCAGCACAAGCTAAGAGGGTGATAGAGTGGGTAAAGAGCGATCCCAGGAGACTGCATGGATGCAGTTGTGTAGCACAACTGTGCTGGTTCCAGATGTCACATACTTCTTACTTAAAATGAGAGACACTGGAAATTATCTAATTAATCTCTTTGCCTCTGGTTTTGGTCACACTTCAAGAACCTTCTTTAAAAATGACCCAATTACGAGAAAGCCCTGAGCAGATATTTTGAAATACATCCTCTTTAGGAACAGAACCTTAGGCCTCAGAACTCCTTTTTGTCATAAAACCAGAAACAGGCCACAAAACATGCTGGAAAAAAACCAAGTATTGACTTAAGTCTCATCCCCTGTGGCTAGCAACCATCACAGACTGGCATATTGGCACAAATCATGGCAGGTATGATATTTTTACCCAGGAGAGAGCACTAGGATGAGGAGAATGAGATCTGAATGCTGTTCTCCAGGGACTGCACAGAAGGGACCCTTAAAGCCACGCTGTCAGCTTCAGCGTGGAGTGCAGTGGGAGTCAGGAGCCACACAGGTGGAGATATTAGCAGTACATGCAGATAGGACTAGTCTCAGGGAAAATACATTCCTGCTTAGGATTCATGTAGAGATGTTTAGAAACCTTACATATGGCACCATAAATCTGCGAGCACTGAGGTACTGTCCAGCTGAGCTACGGTCTCCAGGGAACACGCAACACACACAAACACACTCTGAGGCAGGAGCTACTTTCAGTAACCAAATAATATTGTCACCAGACAGCCTAAAACTATTCAAAGGCACAACTTCCAGCCAAGACAAACAGATCTGAAATACTTTTTGAATCTCTAGGTAAAATGAGTTTTCAGGATAAGCCAAGAAGTGTGTAGGGAACTCTCCAAGCAGATGATCTCATTGCTTTTAGCCATCACGTCTCTTAAACACCTTGACTAGTTTCCTTCAGCTCGTCCAAAAACATCTCTTCCAGAATAAGATGATGCCTGTGAAGTCGTGGGTGTATAGGGCTAATTTTGGCAAAGCAAGGAATAGGAACAAAATCAGGCTGATAATGGAAACTTAAGGACATCTGCAGTTTACTGAGTACTGTTCAGCATGATCTATATAACATGATGCATGAGCTCTCAGCGGCAGCAAATGCATGAAGTGCTTTTATCATCACAACGGGGAAAGAGCACTTCCTCTTTATGAAGTCCCACCTACGAGACAAAAAGACCTGGCAGGTCGTGCAAGTGTTGTTGCTTCCTTCCACTGAAATGTTTGTAGGACCCAGATGCATTTCCTAAGGCCTGGCTGGAAGATTTGTGCAGAGTATTGCACTGTACTCGTGGTACAAAATGTTGGCAGCTTCTGGTTGCAGATGTGTCTCTACCACAGACCTCCTTGAAAATGCAGCATGGCTTTGTCACACCCAAACAGCTTTAAATTAGCCAGCTAAGGTCCCATGCAAATGCCATGTCAGAATGTAGCACAGCTACAAACCCCACTACAAAACAGAGTAGAGCAAATGGTCAGGTATTTTTTTGCAGGCCATCCTGAACACTCTTTCTGGACTCATGTCCAGACCATGGGGGTGCTGACTGACAGCTGCCTAAACATGAGCCAGCAGTGTGCCCAAGTGGCCAAGAAGGCCAATGGCATCCTGGCCTGCATCAGGAACAGTGTGGCCAGCAGGAGCAGGGAGGTCATTCTGCCCCTGTACTCTGCTTTGGTTAGGCCACACCTTGAGTCCTGTGTCCAGTTCTGGGCAGCATCTAACTTCAGACTCATGACAGGAGGTTTGTACATTTCTCTAAAAACTTGTGCTCAAGTGACTTTTCCACATTATGTGAACCTGGGGGTGCCATGACTCTTCATCTAGGCCATCCCACATACAAAACTCCAGTTTCTGGTGACACACAGCACGGGAAATTCCATCTCAAGCATCTGAAGCCTGGCAAAATTATAAACAATCGGGAAAAAAGGGTCTCTTAAATGGAAACTTAGACAGCATTAGCTATTGGGCCACTGTCATCCTCAAAGCCAGAGAGTGATGTAATCTGTCAGTTATGCAAGCACTAGCAGGGATGAATGCATCTTTGTATTCAGTCACAGGAAGCACATCCCCGGAATGACGCCTAAAGAGCCACGGGTTTGCACAACACAGCTATCCAGAGCAGTGCCACAAAAGAGAGCATCCACCTTCCAAGGGAGGGATTCCCAAGGTGGCTGACTAGTGTCTTACCTCCCCAGCTTAACCTATCCACTGTTACCTGCACAACTTGAAAGCTTCCTGCCAATGGAGTTGCCCAGTTTTTCTCTCCATTGTAGCCACCTCTGAAGGCCACACTTAGAATCAGGGTGGCACAAATGCAGTTTGTCCATAATCCCAGTGTGCTCAGATGTTTTAGCTCAGTGAGACCCTAAACAACATAAATGACTGTTTTCCTTCTGCTCATTGCTTCCTGAGCTGCCTTTAAACATGCATGCTCTTGACTCTTACAGGTGAGCTGATCTCGAGAGGAGTCACAGCAGAGAAGACATCTGCGTGGGTGACCGGCGATGGTGGTACAGGATTTGGAAGGGACTTGGCACAGCTGTCTCTGCCAGATCTGTGCTGGGAAATTGAGATACCATGGACTCAGCAAGAAGCCTTGACTCTCTGCTGTGCTGTTGGGGTACCCTGCACCAGCAGACCACGGTGCTATCAGTGGGCCACAATCAGGGAGAGTGGGAGAATCTTTCCCTCTCATAATTTTCTGCAGGTCAGACCTAGGTTTCTGGACAGCACCTTTCTTCCATCCTCGGTGAGCAGCTGGACCTATGGCCTCATCAATCTCTACTACAGAGTATCATGAAAAGGTTTGAATGATGTTGTCCACCACTACCAGAAAGCAAACTGTATCCCCAGGTGCAGGACTGGCTCCTAACTTTTATCTTATCTCATCACTGCAAAAGAAAGTGTTGAAGTGCTGGTAAGCCATGAACTACAAGTAGGCACTTAAATCCATCCTTATTCAAAGAAATTACACGAATGAAGTGCTTAGAGCTAAGTGTGTGCTTAAGTCCTTCACTGAAAGGCATAAGCCTTGAGCTGATGCAGCTGTTAGAGGACTGGGGATGAGGACAGGAGGGAACATTCACCTATAAGCATTACTTCTGAAGACACCAGGAGGGGTCTAAAGTCCAAAGTGAGTGAAGCCAGATGCATTTGGGAACCATCAGATCAGAGGTGAAGTAAGACTGGGACACTACACAGGGGTAGCTTTTGCCATTTCAGCATTGCAGAGGAAGATCATTCAGTACCGCACCTGCGAAGATGCAAGTAACTTCAGGCAGTTAACAGGGCCCATGGAGCAGCCATCAACCTGCTAGTTAGAGAGAAGGTACCAGCTTCTCAGTGTGCTCTCCGGTTTCGATAGGTGGTTCCCAGAAGGTATGCGTGATTTTCATAAGGGGGGGAATAAGCTGTCAGTGTTAGGAAGCCTAGCGTGAACCTCACAGAAAATCCTCCCAGTCTGAAAACAAGAAACACAGCAAACTGCAAAACCAGTTTCTTTCCGTAAAACTAAACCAAGGGAGCAATTTGAACAGGCAGGCTTTGACTTAAAAGTAATATTCTAGCCATCAGCAAGACTGGAGTATCTATCTGTGTGATTGCTGGATTATTTCAT
This sequence comes from Colaptes auratus, assembly GCA_015227895.2. NCBI lineage: Eukaryota > Metazoa > Chordata > Aves > Piciformes > Picidae > Colaptes > Colaptes auratus. The sequence goes on from CM037640.1 coordinate 1,204,614, forward strand.
GGGAAACGTGGCGAAGTCAACCCTCAACATTGGTTTGTACAGTGTCACCCCTTGCTCTCCAGGCTGCGTGACTTCACCCTCCGCTCCTCTTCTTCCATTGTGTTAGAGAGAATAAGGAGAAGAATAGGACAGCTGGCTTAGGTTCCTGGGTCTTGGGCAGGATAAGCAGGGGCATGGGCAGGGACATTAAAGCCCCTCAGCGCCTCCAGGACCCGAGCAGCCCTGGCCTATATGCTAAAGATATCCTAGGCCTGTGTGGAGACACATTAGTTAGAATCCTAGAATCACAGAATTCTTTGAGCTGGAAGGGACCTTCAAAGGTCATCTAGTCCAATATGCCTGTAGTGAGCAGGGACATTTTTAACTAGATCAGGTTGCTCAGAGCCCTGTCCAACCTGACCTTGTATCTTTCCAGGGATGGGGCATGGCATCCACTATCTCTCTGTGCAACCTGTGCTGGTGTTTCACCACCCTCATTATAAAAGATTTCTTCCTTACAGCCAGTCTAAATCTCCCCTCTTTTAGTTTAAAGCCATGAAGCCTTATCCTGCTACAACAGGCCCAGCTAGAAAGACTGTCCCTCTTTCCTCTGCACCCCTTGTAACTACTGAAAGGTTGCAACAAGGTCTCTCTTGAGTCTTCTCTCCTCCAGGCTGAAAACCCCCAACTGTCTTAGTCTTTCTTCCAAAAAGAGATGCACCAGCCCCTTGATCATTCTTGTAGCCCTCCTCGGGAGCCACTCGGACAGATTCCCGTCCTTCTTGTGCTGAGGACACGAGGAGCTAGAGGTAGGTTGTGCAGATAGTGCTACCTCCAGCTGTTCTGGGACAAATCCAACACTGCTAGTAAAGGGAGGATATAAACTTCATTATTGTGGAATTGCCCCAAGCAGGGCAGATGCTGTTAGCCACAAATAGCCTCAGTGCTTCCTTTCCTAACGATGGGGAAGAACAGGGTTTTCATGGCTTCGAGCCTCAGCAGAAGAAAGGACCATCGTGAGTCAAGCACTGTCACCCTTCCCTGCTCCACTCTCATCCCACTCAGGACTGCCTTGCAGGGAGGTTGTAGCCAGGAGGGAGTTGGTCTCTTCTCCTAGGCATTCAGCACCAGAACAAGAGGACACAGTCTCAAGCTGTGCCAGGGGAAGTTTAGGCTGGAGGTGAGGAGGAAGTTCTTCACAGAGAGAGTTGTTAGCCATTGGAATGTGCTGCCCAGGGAGGTGCAGTCACCATCCCTGGAGGTGTGCAAGAGGGGATTGGACATGGCACTTGGTGCCATGGTTTAGTAGTCATGAGGAGTGGGGTGACAGGTTGGATTTGATGATCTCTGGGGTCTCTTCCAAGCTTATTGATTCTATGATTCTATGATTCTAAGGGAGAGGAGAAGGTTGGAAAAATGTAGGCCATGGCTGCCTTCTCAGCACGTTTTTGCCTTGAGGATGACCAGACACTTGGGTTTGCTCAGGTGGAATACGCTGCATGAGGCCTTCATTTACCATTTTTGGGTTTTTTTTTCAGCATGGAGTGAATAATTTGTCGGCAAGTGGCAGTTTTGTTGCTGGGCTTCAGTGGTTTTTATTTTTCTCCCCTTAGTACTTTGTGCCAACTGTTACTTCATGCACATGAAACGCACAGCTCCCAGCCTCTTCTCACTGGTGTGAAGTAAGAGCTTGGCACATGTTGAAAACAGCAAGTGGAAATTAACTTGCTGTCCCTCATATTTGATGCCAATACTCACTAGTAATTCCTTGGAGAATTAAACGCAGGGCGTTCTTGACGTTACCTTAATTCTCCACATTAGAAGGGGATTAGGTGACAAATTGCCCCAATTTAGTCTATCTTCTAGGGACTCACCCAGCAGTTCATTCTTCTTTATTAATTTAACAGTCAAAGAGGCTTTTGGCTTCCAGACATGGTGTGAAATCCTTCCCACGTTGAGATCACCGATGCTAGAAATTGTTGAAGTGCTCTGGAGCCATCTGCCTGGGATTTGCAGAGCGTGACCTGCAGCCGACCCCCGCCGCAGCGCGGAAACGCAGGTAGGCACTGGCGATCCGAGCTCCCGACATTCTCCTCCCAGGTTAGAGAAAGTGACCCTCCAATTCACTGGGGTGACAGAGACTTCAGGCTCTTTCCTGTGCTCAGTTAAATGTATCTCAGGATTCAGACTGGGGGTATGTGACGATGCAGTCCCTGCTAACGCTCCCTCTAGTGATGGCTCAGCTGGAAGCAGCAGCAGCAAAGCACAGCTAGATGCCTTCCCACCAGCTGTGCAAAAACATGCCCGTCGCCTTCAGTGGCAGGGACGTCTGCTGACCAGAAGTTGAAAAGACACAGAGCCTCTCGTTCCTCCTCAGCTGACTTATGGACTCGGTGCCAAGGTTTAGTAGTCAGGAGGTGTTGGGTGACAGGTTGGACTTGATGATCTTGGAGGTCTTTTCCAACCTTGTTGATTCTATGATTCTATGTTTCTTTCATACAGAATTACACAGGCTGAAGTCTGCTGATCTCTAGTCATCCAAAGACCCAATGCAAGGAATAGAATAGAATAGAATAGAATAGAATGGAATAGAATAGAATAGAAATTAACCAGGTTGGAAAAGACCTTTGTGATCATTGTGTCCAACCTATCATCCAACACCACCTAATCAACTAACCCATGGCACCAAGCACCCCATCCAGTCTCCTCCTGAACACCTCCAGTGATGGTGACTCCACCACCTCCACGGGCAGCCCATCCCAATGGGCAATCACTCTCTCTGTAGAGAACTTCTTCCTAACATCCAGCCTGAACCTCCCTGGTGCAGCTTGAGACTGTGTCCTCTTGTTCTGGTGCTGGTTGCCTGGGAGAAGAGACCAACCCCTGCCTGGCTACAGCCTCCCTTCAGGGAGTAGTAGAGAGCAATAAGGTCACCCCTGAGCCTCCTCTTCTCCAGGCCAAGCAACCCCAGCTCCCTCAGCCTCTCCTCACAGGGCTGTGCTCCAAACCCTTCACCAACTTCGTTGCCCTTCTCTGGACACCTTCCAGCAACTCAACCTCCTTCCTGAACTGAGGGGCCCAGAACTGGACACAGGACTCAAGGGGTGGCCTAACCAGTGCAATGTGCAGAACCTGGCACTTGGATGTGTTCAATCTCCTGCCCTTGGCCTCTGCCCATCTGTCCAGCCTGTCCAGGTCCCTCTGCAGAGCCTCTCTACCCTCCAGCAGATCAACTGCCCCCAACTTGGTGTCATCTGCAAATTTACTGATGATGGACTCGATGCCCTCATCCAGATCATCAATAAAGATGTTGAAGAGGATGGGGCCCAGCACTGATCCCTGGGGCACACCACTGGTGCCTGGCTGCCAGCTGGCTGTGGCACCATTCACCACCACTCTCTGGGCTCAGCCTCCAGCCAGTTCCTAACCCAGCTGGGTGTGCTCCTGTCCAAGCCAGGGGCTGACAGCTTGTAAGTAGCATTATGGACCGGAGGGCCTGTACCCAGCACTCACTGTAACTTTACAATGTTTCAAACTTAGTACTTTAAATATTAGGAACCTCCACATGACCAGGCACTTTAAAAGGAATCCTTATTTAAAACCTTTTCTGCATCAGAGAAGAATCTTTTTTCTTTCAGAGAAAGCCTTCTCATCATCTGGGAAAGTGTATTTAATGATGGGAAGAGAAGGAGGAAAATTCATTAGACTAATCAAGAAGATGACTGGAAAAACTGAGTTAATTCTCAGACACAAAAAATGCTCATGGAAAACCAGCTGAAAAGGCTTCAAATGAGTCTATTTTGGAAGAGGAAGAAATTATATTGCTGGTGTTAAAAAGACAAGTCTTAAAACAGATGTCATAATTCCTTCCACTGGCAAAGAGTTGGTGCTGAGCAGTGATGACAGTGTTCACCCTTGGTGAGTTCCATTCTCCTGGCAAGTTTTGTGGCTGCTGCCAGGTGCAGAAGGATGCTGCAGTGCCTCTCCCTCCCCCAGCATCCCACCTACCTTTCATGAAGATGCCATGCTGACCTCCAAGTTGCTGGTGGTCTGTGCCCAGTTACTTTGCTGTGAGACTGGAACAGCCATCAGTATGCTCAGGGACCTGCTCAAGAGAACTGTTGTTACCTGCCTTCACCCGAGAGCCATCCTGGCGCAGAGGCTGAAGGGTGACATGCTTTGTGATATTTACTTCCATCAGTTGTTTTTTGAGACCTAGATTAGCTCCTGGATTTTTCATGGGACTCTCAATCCCAGGGCCATGGGTTTGAGTCCCACATTGGATGCAGAAAATTGTGGTGGTTTCAGCCTTAACTGGGGCTTAAAAGCTCAGATGGGGGCAAGGCTGAGAATCCCTCCCCCATTTCTCCCCCTCCTGTTCCCCAGTAGAGAGAGAAAAAAAGGGAGGGGAGCACATCCACCAAGAAATATTTTGGGTTCATCTTGGAAGTAGAGAGGCAAAAAATATTTCTTTAAACAGTATATATATATGTTTATGTAACAATGACAGGCAGGGTTCACAAGAGTGAGGAACAAGGATGGATGGGAAAAGGGAAGGAAAAATACGAGATACGGAACCAGTCCTCTGCAAAGTGTGGAAGCAGCAGGGAGGACCACGTGGCAGGGGAGCAGCAAGCCAGCAGCAGCTCTCTCATCGCTGGGGGTGTTTAGGAGGAGACTGGATGGGGTGCTTGGTGCCATGGTTTAGTTCATTAGATGGTACTGGATGATGGGTTGGACACAATGATCTTGAAGGTCTCTTCCATTCCATTCCATTCCATTCCATTCCATTCCATTCCATTCCATTCCATTCCATTCCATTCCACTCCATTCCATTCCATTCCATTCCATTCCATTCGGGTTTGCTTTCATTTACAACTATTGACAAAGCAGCTATTGCTTATCATCCTGATCAAATGCACTCTAAGCACACAGGTGCCTTTCCCTGGAGATGGATGAGAAGGAGTCACAGAAAGAAACACAACACATAACTCCTGTTCCTCTCCAAATTAGGTTGTGGTGGGTTGAAGTTTCCCCCCAGCATTAACTTTGCCAGACCAACTCAGTTAGAAGCAAATGAAGCTGTATTTGCAAGCAAGAACTGTGCTCTGTACTGGAATGCCCTGAAGATGTATTGAATATAGAGGAGCTACAATATTATACAGATAGTTACAACTGGCAAACACCATGAGAACCCCCCGGGTCAAAGAGACCAGGGAAGCCGCTCCACTGCCCCCCTGCTTACTCCCCTGTCCCAAGAGAGAGAGGAGCAGAGACCAAGCAGGGGTTAGCCTTAACTAAAACAACACAGCCAAGGTCAGCCAACAAGCAGGTTAATCTCTCCCGAGAGAAGCAAGCAGAGAAGAGATCAGAACAGAGAAAGAATTGTTTTGGTGCAGCCAATCTTACAGCAGGTATTTCTCCAATGAATTTGTTCAGAATCATCTTTAGGTTTTGCTTTTCACACCCAATAGTGATTTATTTATATTTTTCTGCTTTTCTGCTCAAAATCTGTAACTAAATTTTAAAGGAATAGCTTAAACCCACCACATAGGTAGTTAGAGCTGTAAGAGACTGAAAACGCTTCTACAAAGACAGTGAGATGCAGAATACAGAACACAGAATTAGCCAGGTTGGAAAAGACCTTTGAGATCACCAAGTGCAACCTATCACCCAACACCATCTAATCAACTAAACCATGGCACCAAGCACCCCATCCAGTCTCTTCCTAAACACCCCCAGGGACGGTGACTCCACCACCTCCCTGGGCAGCACATCCCAATGGCCAATCTCTCCTGCTGGGAAGAACTGCCTCCTAACATCCAGCCTAAGATAATTCTTTTCACCATGCCTCAGGAAGACAATTTCAGTAAAGCCAGTGAAAAATGAAGAGAAGTGTTTCCCTTGCTACTCTTGTTTCTCCCTCCAGCTCATTCTTGCTGTACGACTGATCTGAGTTGCAACAGCTAGATCCGCAAGTACAAATATTGCATTTCTGGCTTTCGTCCTTGCTTTGAAGCTTGAGACCAGTAAGTGAAGACCAGTGAACTTACAAGCTACATTCAAGCCAGTCCATAGGGACAACTTTATGAGACTCTGACCCTCTGGCAAGCATCTGCATCTGTTCTATTTACTGAGCTAACACAAGGGAGGTCACACTACTGAGACACAGCATAAATGAGCTACTAAATTAGGTCGTTCAGCCCCAGATTATACATTGGTTTATTTTATTAGCATAGGCAGTTACCCATCTAATGGGACTTAGATGAGGATGTTCCTGCTGGTAATAGGAAGAATAATCTTTTTTAGTCCTTAATGTCTCCTTCCTTCTTACTGTGTATCTGAAATGGCTGAAATCCAATGGCTTCTGAAAATGTAACCTCTAAAATCGTGATTTCTTAACAAGAAATGAGAAACAACATTAAAAAAACAAACCCTGACCGGCTTTAAAGAACAAGCAAACAAACAAACACCAACCCCAAACCCCAGCAAGGGGAAAAACCTTGGACAACACAAAATACTGTGAAAAGCCTTCCCTTTAAATAGTTCCTCTAACAAACACAAAAATGGAAGGAAGCAGAATACACTGAGCAAAATCTGTCCCATGCTAATGATGTTGTTTTTTCCCCTCAGGAGAGAGTGTTGGGTATATGGCACAACACAAACTGATGAAAATTGAAAGGTGCTGCAGAGCTGGAGGCTTGCTAGTTTCTGCTTAACGTTAAGCCCTCACTCACAAGCTGGGAAGAGGTGGCAGTTCATGTAGGAAACACCACGTCTCTGCCAGGCTGTGAATGACAGGAGTGATCCAATGGTCTGCAGGCACTGCACCCACATGCACTTGATCATGCCAAGATGAGAAAATGGGTTTGGGGCACACACAAACAAGCAGCTGCTGCAGCAATCTGCAGCCCCGCTGTCAGTGCCTGCAACCTCCTTGCTGTGCTATGGAAATGCAAAGGAAAATACATCTCCATGAAATTCTGCATTTTGATCACAACTGAAATGGGGCTTTTTTGTCCAAATTCAAGTACATCTGCCTCTTTCTTAGTAGCATTTGTCCAGCCAGAGGAGAAGCCAATTCTTCAGCTATGAAAAGCTGTTATAGGTACATCATATGGTTAACAAAACATATCCACAGCTAAGCTTAATAACTGAAGTTGTCCCTCTCAATTCTGAAATGCTATGTGACATCACAGTGTCACCACCATACCACTGTATGAGCTCCTTGCATTGGGGCCCATCTTTCCACATAAAGCACATACAATACAATACAATACAATACAATACACCAGGTTGTACTGTATTGTACTGTATTGTGTTGTATTGTACTGTATTGTATTTAGGTGGGTTGGATTGGTTGATGGGTTGGACGTGATGATCTTGAAGGTCTCTTCCAACCTGGTGTAGTGTATGTATTGTATTGACTAGGTTGGAAGAGACCTTCAAGATCATCGCGTCCAACCCATCAACCAATCCAACCCACCTAAATACAATACAGTACAATACAATACAACCCACCTAAACAACTAAAAAAGTAAACCCTGGCACCAAGCACCCCATCAAGCCTCTTCTTGAACACCTCCAATGAAGGTGACTCCACCACTTCCACAGGCAGCTGATTCCAGTGGGCAATCACTCTCTCGGTATAGAACTTCTTCCTAACCTCCAGCCTAAACCTCCCCTGGCACAGCCTGAGACTGTGTCCTCTTGTTCTGGTGCTGGTTGCCTGGGAGAAGAGACCAACCCCCACCTGGCTACAACCTCCCTTCAGGGAGTTGTAGACAGCAAGAAGGTCTCCCCTGAGCCTCCTCTTCTCCAGGCTAAGCAACCCCAGCTCCCTCAGCCTCTCCTCACAGGGCTGTGCTCCAAGCCCCTCACCAACTTTGTTGCCCTTCTCTGGACACCTTCCAGCAAGTCAACATCCTTCCTAAACTGAGGGGCCCAGAACTGGACACAGGACTCGAGGTGTGGCCTAACCAGTGCTGAGTACAGGGCACAATGACCTCCCTGCTCCTGCTGGCCACACTGTTTCTGATGCAGGCCAGGAGAGCCTTCAGCAGAAGATGGTGGTTTATTGTTTTATTGATATTTTTTCCTCAAGGCATGTAAAATTCACACATTTCTCTCTTGCTCCCTCTGTAAACATTTCCTCAGCCTGTTTCCTTGGCAGCTCATGCTGGTGGGAATAATTTCTGCAATGCCAATATTCCTTTGTTGATTTTTCCTTGGCTTTAAGCAAAAAAGTATGGTCTTATTCAAGACTAGAAGGCTATTCTGTGCCACATTAGATTTAAATGTGCAAATATTGATAGCATAGCATAGCATAGCATAGCATAGCGTAGCGTAGTGTAGCATAGCGTAGCATAGAAATAACTAGGTTGGAAAAGACCTTCAAGGTCATTGAGTCCAACCTATCATCCAGCTCTATCTAATCGACTAACCCTTGGCACCAAGCACCCCATCCAGTCTCTCTCCAGTGATGGTGACTCCACCACCTCCCTGGGCAGCAGAGTCTAATCACTCTCTCTATGAAGAATTTCTTCCTAACATCCAGCCTAAACCTCCCCTGGCACAGCTTGAGACTGTGTCCTCTTGTTCTGGTGCTGGCTGCCTGGGAGAAGAGACCAACCCCCACCTCCCTTCAGGTTGTATTCTCATGTCTTCTTGACTTTCAACATACTCCAAGACTATTGCCTCCTTCCTCCCTGAATAAAAAGTGTGTATAAATGTGGGAAACAAAAGCGTGCCCAGCAGCACGAATGATTTGCAAACCACTCTCATATTCTGCATATTGCCATTCCAGTCGTGATCAGGGTTTTTTGATGTACACAGTAGGGAATTGATATGTATCATGACAATTTATCTGAGGTGCAGTCAGTAGAAGGGAGTTTGCATGTCTTGACATTAAAAGCTACTGTGGTAATCTACTCTGAGATTGAAGTGTCTTGTCTAACAAGCGCACGCTTAGTGGAGACATCAATATACTATGAGATAAGTGATATCTATTCATAAGACTGCTACTAGTCACTACATCAGCACTGGTTAGGCCACACCTTGAGTACTGTGTCCAGTTCTGGGCCCCTCAATGTAAGAAGGACCTCAAGACTCTTGATTGTGTCCAGAGAAGGGCAATGAGGCTGGGGAGAGGCATTGAGCTCAAGGCCTAGGAGGAAAGGCTGAGGGAGGTGGGGTTGCTTAGCTGGCAGAAGAGGAGACTCAGGGGTGACCTTCTTGCTCTCTACAGCTACCTGAAGGGAGGTTGTAGACAGGAGGAGGTTGGTCTCTTCTCCCAGGCAGCCAGCACCAGAACAAGAGGACACAGTCTCAGGCTGCGCCAGGGGAGGTGTAGGCTGGAGGTTAGGAAGAAGTTCTACACAGAGAGAGAGATTGGCCATTGGAATGTGCTGCCCAGGGAGGTGGTGGAGTCACCTTCATTGGAGGTGTTCAGGAGGAGACTTGATGGGGTGCTTGGTGCCATGGGTTAGTTGTTTAGGTGGGTTGGATTGGTTGATGGGTTGGACACGATGGTCTTGAAGGTCTCTTTCAACCTGGTGTATTGCATTGCATTGTATTGTAATCTCAAGCTGTGCCAGGGGAGGTTTAGCCTGGGGGTGAGGAGAAAGTTCTTCACAGAGAGAGTTGTTAGCCATTGGAATGTGCTGCCCAGGGAGGTGGTGGAGTCACCACCCCTGGAGGTGTTCAAGAGAGGACTGGTCGTGGCACTTGGTGCCATGGTTTAGTAGTCATGAGGTGTGGGGGTGACAGGTTGGACTTGATGATCTCTGAGGTCTTTTCCAACCTCATTGATTCTTTGATCCTATGACCACATGTCTGTTCTGTATCCCTGAGCCTCTAAGATTATGTTCAGTTACTCTGTTAGCTTTTACACAGTGAAATCATGTTTTGTAAATAACTTTTCAGAATCTGAAAGTAGAATTTTCCACTCTCCAGGGCCAGCCTAACTGATATTTTGTTCCCAGAATGGCAGGGCTTGTTTATTTTCTATCCTGTTACTAGAAAAACAATTGAAATGTGTTTCTTCATCATTTCTAGCAGCCAAGAATGGATGGTAGCAATCCATCAGATCATTATTCTTGGAAATGAAAATTTTGTCTATAAGCCAAAGCCTTTGTTACAGCATTAAGGATGCCTCTGTGCAGCAAAAGCTCTGGAAAGCATTTGGGTGGCTTAGCAAGATCTCCATATGGCTCTAGGGGGTAGACATTAAGGAAACTCTGCAACCTTTTGGAATAATATTGCATGTTCTCCTTCTTTCCTCTCAAAGTTCCAGTCTGTGAAGCTTCATGATCAAAGCCTCATCTCGCCCCACACCATTAGGGAATCACTTGCCACTCTGCATTGACATCAAGATCCTGTTTCCCACAGGACTGCTAGCTCGTGGCTGGATGGAGGCACAGGGGTAAGGCAACACTCATGCAGTGCTACAGAAATTTAGTTTAAAGGTTTTTTGCACTTCAGCAAAGCCCAGGGCTGTTTATGTGCATTGCTGAATAGTGAATTCAGTCTTTAGACTGGAAACTATGTGGAGACCAGCACAACTCAAACCATCAGATCCCCATGATTAACCACTGCAAAACTCACCAAGAACTGAGGGTTATAGGCTCTGTCTGTGCTCTACCTGCTAGAGTGCTTCCAAGGGTACTTTGAAGCTGACAGCATCTGACATCCAGATTTTCTCAGCCTCAGCTTGGGCTGACTATAAATTCAGTCTCCTCTTGATCAGGACATGTCAGAGTCCTTTAGAATAATCCCAAGATCCTCGAAAGGTAGGATCTGGGTAATCCTTTCTGCCAGACGCTGTCGTCACAGGAGCAAGCAGGAGGGTGGGAAAGCCAGCACCTCATCGTGCTGCTGGGGAGCCTTCACACAGCAGTGTGAGCAAGTATTGAGCCCAGATTGTCCAGAGACACAGTGTCCAGAAAGATTTGAGATTATCTGTTTCAGCTCCACTTTCAAACCAGGTAGCTTTCTCCCTCCCATCTCTCTTACCAGCTCCAGGCTGTCACTGTTTTGACAGTCAGGAATTGTGGGCACCTGTGTGTTGCACTTGCTCATGTGCCCTTTGCTCAAACAGGTCTTTTTCCTCCCTACAGACTATGCCTTCCATGTATTTTGGAGAGCATCTGACCTTGACCTGGGCAGCTAATCCCAACCTTCCCAACTCTGCTGGAGGTGGGCTAGAAAGACCCCTTTGCCTGTGGTTTCCTTGATTCCTTGATTCTGACTGCTGCCCTCCCCAGGGGAGGAATCCCTCCGGGAAATTTGAAAGAAGTGTGCTTGAGGGAGGAGGATACACAGTGTCAGCACAGGCCAAGGCCTCCCTGGCCCCCTGCACCACTAGGCTAAAATAGACATCCCAGTGCTGTGAGGTTGCACGGGTGATAATTTCACCACCCCTGGGGAGCATTGCTTCTTCTTGAATCCGTCCTTCTTGCCTAAGTAGAAGCCACATCACCAAGTGCTGTTAGTCACTCAGCAAAAATTGCTCTTTTATATGAAACAGATCAATACACCACAGACTCGGAGCAACTGCATTAGAAATTAATAGAAAAAAATTAGGAAGATGAAGAGGAATAATACCCAAACCACAAACAAAACAACCCCTGCCCCAGTCTTACATTTAAGCCAACAAATGTGGTGTCCCCAAAGGATCAGTGCTGGGCCCTATCCTGTTCAATATCTTTACTGATGATCTGGAGGAGGGATTGAGTCCATCAGCAGTAAATTTGCAGATGACACCAAGCTGGGGGCAGGAGTTGATCTGTTAGAGGGTAGGAGAGCTCTGCAGAGGGACCTCGACAGGCTGGACAGATGGGCAGAGGCCAAGGGCAGGAGACTGAACAAATCTAAGTGCCAGGTTTTACACATTGGTCACAACCACCCCATGCAGTGCTACAAGCTGGGGTCAGGGTGGCTGGAGAGCAGCCAGGCAGAGAGGGACCTGGGGGTACTGGTTGATAGTAGGCTGAACATGAGCCAGCAGTGTGCCCAGGCAGCCATGAAGGCCAATGGCATCCTGGCCTGGATCAGGAACAGTGTGGCCAGCAGGAGCAGGGAGGTCATTCTGCCCTGTGCTCAGCACTGGTTAGGCCACACCTTGAGTCCTGTGTCCAGTTCTGGGCCCCTCAGATTAGGAAGGATGTTGACTTGCTGGAAGGTGTCCAGAGAAGGGCAACAAAGCTGGGGAGGGGTCTGGAGCACAGCCCTGTGAGGAGAGGCTGAGGGAGCTGGGGTTGCTTAGCCTGGAGAAGAGGAGGCTCAGGGGAGACCTCATTGCTCTCTACAACTACCTGAAGGGAGGTTGTAGCCAGGTGGGGGTTGGTCTCTTCTCCCAGGCACCCAGCACCAGAACAAGAGGACACAGTCTCAGGCTGTGTCAGGGAGGTTCAGGCTGAATGTCAGGAAGAAGTTCTTCCCAGAGAGAGTTGTTAGCCATTGGAATGTGCTGCCCAGGGAGGTGGTGGAGTCACCATCCCTGGAGGTGTTTAAGAAGAGACTGGATGGGGCACTTGGTTCCATGGTTTAGTTGATCAGATGGTACTGGATGATCTTGAAGATCTTTTCCAACCTGGTTAATTCTGTTCTGTTCTAGTCTATTATGACTTGTTTTTAACTTGTAAGTATTGGCAAGCAAAGACCATCCTGGAGTAATCACAGACTAATAAAACAGCAGCCATGAAAACCAGATTTGGGTGCTCTGAGATAAACTCCTGCATGTCAATTTACACAACTGATAGCTGCCAAAATAACTGCAACTCATTTAGAAGTTGGAATCCAGTCATAAATCAGTCCTCAGCAACCTATGAAACAACAAATACCAATTTTAATATAAATTGCTGTGTGGCATTAGTGAGGAATATTGTACCTACAGTTACTTACCCCTTAGGCTTGCTCACAATATTATGCACATATTTTGCACCAACCTTTTGGTCCCAGTGGTGACACACACCTTTGTATTCATTCCCAGGGTAGTGCATTACTACTGCTGATTTCCATGTACCTACCTGGCCTGTTGTCAATGGGCTTCTGCCATGTCATTTGCCAAGTCATCGTGCACGTGATTAGCAGCCCTTCTTTGATTCTTATTGAAAAGAGAAGGTTTTCCAGGCCACAGCAGTGAATTTCTCTGATGGAAGAACAGCTCCTGAGTAGCACTGATGACAGAGCAAAACACATGATTCCTGTTTGTTACTGCAGGACCCTAGCCTGTAGAGTTGAAATGCTCCAACTTCATTAAAGGTTTTACTTACATTGTAAAGCTTTCTGCTCACAGCTTGCTCCAAGAGAGGAATGTGTCGTGTCCATGGCAGATGTGCAGTTTGCTGTCTGCCTGTGATGGTTTGCTTCTGCTGAGCAATGTGGTGAGGGTAAGGCAAACAGTCATGCCCATTTCCCTCTGTTCTTTCTCTGCTTGCTCATGGCAAATGTAGCATACTTGGCTCCTTATCTTATCGATCTCTTGCAAGTGAACTTAGAGAGCATTACTGACTTCTCTGTCCCCTTGGATATGACTCTGAGGAATGATCCAGAATTAAGCTTAATCATCATATTCACCTTGAGAGCAAATGCAGCTCCTTCCTCCTTCTTATCCATCATAACCCTCATGCAAAAAAAAAGACAGAGGTTTAGTGGAATTCTTGTCTCTGCATAATTGTTCTTCCAAAACAAGACATTCTCATAACCCATGCAGTATTCATGCATCATGGGGGATTCTCTTCAGCTTCACTGAGCTTTGGATCAAGCTTCATATCGCTTGAAACTTCCCATTGGAAGTTATTGGCCTCACCACAAGCCTGCAAGAGAGCCAGCAGCACCCCTCCAAACAGGCGTTCAATTAGCTCTGTCTCTCTCTTAATTCACCAGTTCATCCAATGATGTTCTGAGTGAGGCCTATTCCACATTTGTTCAACACTGCATTTCACATCTCAGCCCTAAAGATTTCTATATTTATCTTCCTGGGATTACAGGGAGGGCAGAAGGAGACTAAATAATTTGCACCATTCCTCTTGATTTACCAAGAGCTTCTGGCATGGAAAAGTGCTGAATGTTTTGAAACCAATCTGCAAGACAAGCTTACTTACAGACAGCCCCACCAAGCTGCAATGCTGTATGTAACATCATATGGCTGAAAAACACTTTGCTTACATTTGTTTACGTGCTATCCAGCTGTAAGATTCCTGTCCATGGTAAAGCAGGAAGCACATTTCTATAGTACTTTCCTCATGAAAATTGGTTAGGAACATCTTGGAATGGAATGGAATGGAATGGAATGGAATGGAATGGAATGGAATGGAATCAACCAGGTTGGAAAAGACCTTTGAGATCATCGACTCCAACCTACCATCCAGCACCATCTAATCAACTAAACCATGGCACCAAGCGCCCCATCCAGTCTCCCACCACGTCTCTGTGATGGCAACTACATCATAACTTTCCTGCTGTAACAAGGTTTCCAGCTCCTCTTATTTGTTGCCCATGCTTCATGCATTAGTGTGCATGCCCTTTAGCTGGGCTGCTGGTTTCACCCCTGACTCCATCTTGCCACTCCCAGACTCCTGTCTGGGGGGACTGGTTTCAGCCCCTTCCCGCTCCAAATATAGTTTAAAGCCCTGCCAATGAGACCTGCCAACTCCCTTCCTGGAACCCTTTTCCCTTTGGGGGATAGGCCATTCTCATGCACTAAGATCTTTCTCCCCCTCTGGGATGGATGTACTCCGTCTGTTGCTAGCTGACCTGGTGCCATAGAAAGTTCCCTGAGATCAACCCCCCCAAAATGCTGTTGGTAGCCCCAGCCTGTCAGCCACTTGTTAATTACAGCTGCTGACCTCTTCCTTTTGGTATTCCTTCCTGGAGCTAAGTGTGTTGGTGAAAAAACGATCTGTACCCCTGACCCCTCAACCAGTTCTCCCAGAGCTTTGATTGCCTTGGGACCTCTGGTTGCAACATCACCGTTCCCTAACTGCATCACTGGTAAGGGACAGTGCACATCTGCCGTGGATAACACTTCGTGCATGCCAGGCAATAATCTCTATTTCAGGTAAAATCTATGCGGCACGGATGAGGGATTGAAACCCTTATTCCACCTCTAGCTCCTTTGAGATCATTCTAGATTCTGCTATCCTGTTAATCTGCCTTTTTATTACATAATTTGAGGCACTTATTTGGACAGATATCAAGTATCCTTTAAGACTCCCACAGATGGAGAAGCAGATGCACTGTAACCATCTGTGGCCAGAGCTATGATTAACTTGCAAGTCAACGTGCCCGTAAGAATGGACTTCATGTTAGAGGTTTTTATTCCACTCCAAACAGAAAAAAACAAAACAGGGTTTAAAAGAGAGGCCTCTGAAATCAGGTGCCCAAGCATGAGATTTTTTTTTCCTGTTAGGCATATGAAAATCAGTAACACATCCAAAACTATGGAGCCTGCTGGTCTCCTGTCTCTACACCAACAGAGATTTCCCCCTCTCCTACACTGATGACTGAGTTGCATTCACAGCTCTTGCAGAAAAGCCTCTTGGTTGCCAAACAGGATTTGTGTCAAAAATCACAATGGCCTTTTGTAATGCCATGACCTATTTCTGGCTGTTTCTGGTATCATTAATCTGCAGGTTTGGGGTTCCTTTATCTGCTGTTTCAATTTACAAAGGAATGGAACAAGACAGGCACCTCAGCCAGTTGAAGAGACTGGGATGAGTAATGACTTCTCATGTGCTTAGGAACTTCCCTAGCTGTTTCTGCCACGCCGTATGAATGTCTGCAGACCTGTAAGATGATGATCTATATCTGCAGGTTTTCCTGATCTCATAAGGCAACAGCTCCCTGACTCCAGTAGAACAGAATTTCCTCATTACTGGACAGAAAGTGACTCCTACAGGGGCAGCCTGCATGCTTTTACCACTTGCTCACAGTACTCTGGGCCTACTGATACACTGATTGCTCTCAGCATCAGCCACCATATCCATCTCAGCTTTCTACCCTGCTCCAGAGGAATCTCCTTCCCCTACTCCCCCCCTGCCCAACTGTCACATTTGGTTACCTTTTAGTTTCCTGAATCATTCAGAGGAACAGAAGCTTCATAGGTGGTTGGTGAATGAGAACAGGTCCAAGTGATCACTATGCTGCAGCAGGTAGAGTGGTCCAAAAGCAATCCTTCCTAAATGTCTTCATATACAGTTAGTTGTGCCTAGGCTAGGAATAGTCTCAGTGCTTTAAGAAATGTGAGCAAGCTTGTTTCTGACACTTCTGAAACACCTCTTTTGAGCCCCCTGAACTCTTTTTCTCCCTCAAGCTCCATTTCAGTTAGGAATTACTTGTGTGCCAGCTTAAGCTGGGTGCAGTGGCAGGTCAGAAAGGGGCATATGGAAACCGGACAGGGTAGGCTAGGCAAGGGGTGTGTACAGATGTCCCCTGGTTTCTGGCGGCTAAATCTGCCTCCGTCTTGGCGGAAATGGCGGACTCAGGACACGAGGCTGCTATTTCTGCCTGTGCCAGAGCACAGAGATACAAGGGCATCCTATGCCTTTGTCTCAAGAGCCCATGTCAACAATTTGAAGGAATTTGGCTCAGCACTTTCCAAGGCCATATGCTATGGAAATGGGGCCCTGGGGGCACTGGTTGATATCCTGCACCCTATAAACCCATCTGCAAAGTCCTTCTCTTCCTCTTTCTTCCCTCTCTGCTCCCGTGGGAGATGCTCCCTATCAGGTAACAGTGGGGGAGTATCTCAATGCCTCTTAGGCCTGGCTAGGCCAGGACAAGAAGGGGAGAGGCAGTCTCAGACCTGGCCAGCTGAGACTAGCCTAGCAGTGGCGGGGGGGGAGAAAGTGCCCTGGGGGTTTTGGGTGTACCCTCAGGTGGGGAGATGGGAAATGTTGGGGACCTTTGGGTGTGCTGGAAGGGACTCTGTGTGCTTTGGGGAATCTTTGCCACAGTGCTTGTAGTTTCTGTAAAACACTAATTGCTCTTCCATTTAAACTTTCCACCACTGCTGCAATCCGTTTGTGTGAGTGTCATTCTTTTGCCCCTCGCAGGGGCAAGGGAGAATCTGCCTGGCCTCAAACCAGGACACATAGTAACAAAGATAACTTCTCCAGTTTAAAAGGAAATGAAGACTGTCACCCCTAGCTCAATTTCATGAGGCATTTGGGAGGTCAGGAAGCTGTGTGTAAACACTCAGGCTGGACCTGGTGAGGCTAAGCTGCTTTACAAAGCAGCTGTCTCCCTGTCACAGTACTACTGCTCAGGACTGATAGGGATCAGGGCAGCAAGGCAGGTCAGAGTCCACACACTGCAAGAGCTTTGCTTTCTCTGTCAACTGGTGGATCGTCCTGGAAATACATCTTAATGAAAAAGCCTCAGCACCCTGCCAGGCTGCTGGCAGCCCACACGGGACCAGGCAGTGCTTGTTTGAACTGCGCTCCGTCCCCACCAGAACAGTTATGCACTCTCTCAGGGCAGAGAGGGGCTCTGCAGAGGGACCTCGACAGGCTGGACAGATGGGCAGAGGCCAAGGGCAGGAGATTGAACACATCCAAGTGCCAGGGGCTGCACATTGGCCACAGCAACCCCAGGCAGTGCTACAGGCTGGGGTCAGAGTGGCTGGAGAGCAGCCAGGCAGAGAGGGACCTGGGGGTGCTGGTTGATTGTAGGCTGAACATGAGCCTGCAGTGTGCCCAGGCAGCCAAGAAGGCCAAGGGCATCCTGGCCTGGATCAGGAACAGTGTGGCCAGCAGGAGCAGGGAGGTCATTCTGCCCCTGTACACTGCACTGGTTAGGCCACCCCTTGAGTCCTGTGTCCAGTTCTGGGCCCATCAGTTTAGGAAGGATGTTGAGTTGCTGGAAGGTGTCCAGAGAAGGGCAACAAAGCTGGGGAGGGGTTTGGAGCACAGCCCTGTGAGGAGAGGCTGAGGGAGCTGGGGTTGCTTAGCCTGGAGAAGAGGAGGCTCAGGGGAGACCTTCTTGCTCTCTACAACTCCCTGAAGGGAGGTTGTAGCCAGGTGGGGGTTGGTCTCTTCTCCCAGGCACCCAGCACCAGAACAAGAGGACACAGTCTCAGGCTGTGTCAGGGGAGGTTTAGGCTGGATGTTAGGAGGAAGTTCTATACAGAGAGTGATTGCCTATTGGAATGTGCTGCCCAGGGAGGTGGTGGAGTCACTGTCACTGGAGGTGTTCAGGAGGAGACTGGATGGGGTGCTTGGTGCCATGGTTTAGTTGATTAGGTGGTGTTGGGTGATGGGTTGGACTTGATGATCTCGAGGGTCTCTTCCAACCTGGTTTATTCTGTTCTGTTCTGTTCTATTCTGCTCTATGAGTGATCTCTGTTCAGTCTTCTGTTTAGGGCAATATTTAAGCTTGTGCTTACCTAAAGGCAGTTCCAATGCTTGCTCCAATGCTTCCCATCTTGGGTCAATAGTTTCTGTACCAACAACAGATGAAGACACACTAAGAGATTGATGAAATCAGCATTCCTTCATGTGACTAATAATGATTCTTGCTCAACAGTCAGGAGGTGAAGAAACCCAGCAGTAAATTTCTTCTGCACACAAGGATGCAGGGTATCACAGCTCCTGCTTCAACAAGAGAGCACATGTACTGAGTCCATTCATTTCAGTGACAGGGAAGGCAGGAGGGAAAGCGTTAATTACTCTTTGTGGAATGAATGGGAGGCACTGTACAATTAGCACTTTCTGTGCTCCCACCTAATCACAGGGTTAAGCTAAGAGACTTCTCTGTACTGTCCTGTGTAACACCTTTCTGCTGACATTATCTTCCTTCTCTTGGCTCCCTACACAGAATTTTAATGAGGTCTTACTTGTTTTTCCATCAACTGCAAGGATTTCAAACCCAAGTCATATGTTGGTTGTCATTCTGCAGAAGGTGGTACGGGGAGCTGTAGAGATGTTCTCTTGCTAAAACAGAGCATGATGCAGCCCCCACACCTCCCACTGCATCCCATGTAAGGGCTGTCTCTGTGTTTCCAGTAGATGCCTAGAGACTACAGCTTGGTATTTCAGCAGTTACACAATGGGGACTGGAAAAATCAGTCATGCAAATCACCACCACCACTTCCCCGTGGCTGTGACTGCAGGGAGGTCTGAGGTGTCTGTTCCTGTGCCTGCTTTGCTGGGGTCTGCGAGAATCGATGCACAGTGCGGGTCTTGGCTCAACACACCCAGAAGACTCACAAGTGCTGAATGAGCTGTACACCAGCCTCCTGTTTTCTGTCCTTTGCCGTCTACTAGTCACAGGCACACTCCTGTCTCCTGCTTCATCGTTCATTTGCAGTGACAGGGCCTATTTAAAGAATAGATTTACTTGCTTCACTTGAACTTTTTTCAGGGACACTTGAAGCACCACAGAGAAATAGGATGTTGCAAGAGCAACTCTGCAGTGCTCACTCTACACACTGGCTGCAGGGAGCACCAAGGGTGCTGTACAGCTACAGAAGGAGGTGCTACATATTAGGATTACTCTTTATGGATATCAGGCTGCATGAAGATTAATTTATTATAGAGTGGCTGCCCTAGGATTCATTACTAAGCCATTTCAACAGCTGACACTGCCTGCCGGAGCCTGGCACCGGGCATGAATGCACAAGCAGAAGCACTTGCCTGGGAGCAGTGGAGTAACAGCCAGGGTGGCACTACAGCAGACAGAGAAGCCTGGAGCACCTGGGCTTGCCTGAGTTTGGTGGTGGAGTCCCAGGCAGAGAAATGGAAGTCTGGTCTCTATACAGGGCTCTTACAGGGCTGCAAAGTCTGCCATCATGCAGCCAAGAGCCAGGAGCCTAAAAACAATTATTATATCTCAGATGTCCATGGCTATTCACTCTAGGGTCCTAAGGAAATTTATAATCAATATCTGACAATAGCCTGGGGATTATGTTAATACAAACCAGCATTTCAGAGATGAGGAAAGTAAGGCAGACGTTTCTGGTCCAAGGAATAGAAAACGAGTGGAAATTCAACTTGCTGAGGTTTCAGAGAGAGCTAGTTGCAGGTCCAGGAGGGAAACCAAAGCTTTGCACTCTGAATCCTGTGTTCCTCAAACAGCCCATGTTGGGATGCTTACATAGTTTTCTCATTCATCCATGAACTTAGTATTCATTAAAATATTTCTGGCAACCTTGTTCCTGCACACTGCTCCACTGCAGTACATGGAGCATTCAGTGACATCGTCCAAGTAGCTGTCTCCCACAATCACTTCTCCTGCCCTCCCAAAATATCTCTCTTTCATGGGAAACAGTATGGAAGGAATAGCATCTTCTGTGCCATAGTTGCTGTGTGACAACTGTGGTCTCCATCCACATCTTATGCTCATTACAGACATTCACTTTTTAACAGCTGGATTCTTCCCTTTTGGGCCTTGCTGTCAATCCAGATCTCGGCAAAGCACAAGAAAACAAATTAATTAGCAGGCACTGGAGAGTCTGAATGTTGCCTGAAGGTGTACATTGTGAACTGAAGAAGAGAAGCCTACAAGGCTTATTTTGTGGTTTGAGCTTGCCTGGTATTTCTTTGCAACAACACAGCTCCTGCACCAGAGAGCAGTGGGCAGTTTTGCAGCTGGAAGCGTGGCTGGAGCTCTTCCCTGCATCTTTCTGCATCCACTTAAGGATGACGTCAGGAAACTGCCTCAGCACAGAGTCACCACTTTCAAGGTAGGTGCTTTACATTTGATCAGTTGCTGCAAGTAAGCTAGCATAGTTTCCACATCAGCATCCAAGGCTGCTTGGTAACAGCGTGAAGTGAAATCCCCGCAGCGCCGGACTGCTGTCCCCTTTGCCACCCGTGGAACGTCACAGCCATGCATACAGGGCTGTAGTTTTGACTACAAATAGGAAAAAGTCTACTAAATGCATGGGGCCTGGGAAAGCCATTTTGCTCCCTCTTTCACAGGATATCTTTCATTACCCGTGGTAAATACTTAAGTTAAAGAAAACACTGCAGATGTGAGGGAATTTTTAATCCACTGGCAAGAAATGCTGCCTTCAGGACCTCTTTCATGTCCATTATAAAGAGCAAGCCATAGCACTGCAAAACTAAAATCAGCCCTGACAGTCCAGCTCCTGCCTTCTTTAAAGAAGCTGCCAGAATGTGCAAAGATTTAAACATTCAGAGAGATAACACACTGCTTGCTCAGTACACCTCATCTGTAATCTACAGATTGTTATTGCTGGCATCGCTCAAACACTCCATGCTTTCCCAAGAAATGTGTCCCTTCCCGAGAGCTTTGGACAGATCATCTCAGCTCCTAATGAGCCTGTAACAGCCAGTGATGCTACTGGAGGAGAACAAAATACGTTCCTGTTGTAGCATAAATGGGGCTGCTGAGTCCAGAACTTAGCAGGGGCTAAGACATTTGTCATGCCTTACATTTCTGGTGAACACCTCTTTCAAAGAATAACTAACTCTGAGCATAGGAGATGTGAAAAAGCAAGCAAAGAGGTAGCTACATCAGCTCTGGTGCACACCAGATACTTTCTTCCCTCCTTCCACTAGGAGGAATGCCATAATTCATTTAAAAAGCAAAATACAGAACATTCCAACTTGGAAATTCACCTGGATCTCTTCTGGCAATGGTGGTTTAGGCTGCTCATGCTCCTCGATCTCCTCTGCACACCTTACTCCCTCACCCTGTTACATTTTCTGGTGCTGTGTACCTTTTAACAGCAGAAAAAAATGTTCAGCTATTTATACACCCCCACCTGGCTACTACCTCCCTTCAGGGAGTTGGAGAGAGCAATGAGGTCTCCCCTGAGCCTCCTCTTCTCCAGGCTAAGCAACCCCAGCTCCCTCAGCCTCTCCTTGTAGGGCTGTGCCCAAGGCCTCTCTGCAGCCTCGTTGCCCTTCAGTTACCTGCAGAAAGTCCTCCAGTAATCATAGAAGCAATAAAGTTGGAAAAGAGCTCAGAGATCATCAAGTCCAACCTGTCACCCAACACCTCATGACCACTAAACCATGGCTTCAAGTGCCACGTCCAATCCCCTCTTGAACACCTCCAGGGATGGTGACTCCACCACCTCCCTGGGCAGCACATCCCAATGGCCAGCAACTCCTTAGGTGTTAGTGCTGTTTGTAGCACCACTGCAGGCTGTAGTACATCTGCTTTCAAGGGACACAGTTTAAAAGAGGCGCATGCCCTGAGAGCACAGAGAGCACTAAAAATCCTCTTTTGCTCAATTTCTGCTTTTTGGTGTAAATTTCCTGGGTTTATCTATTCAGCCTAGGTGGCAGCCAGGAAGTTTGTGTGAATGTTGCCTTGAATTTCTACCTACCTGACTACAGATCAAGCTAATTTTTCTTCAGTAATTCAGTGCAGCCTTTAAGACATTCGCTTGTCCATTAGATGACTCCCTAGAGGAACCCATCCAAGTGAAGTGGAATCTACCCCAAGGAAAAAACCAGCACAAGTCCCATCTAAAATTCACCTTGGAATACCCTTGATAAGTGATAGCCAGATCCTACTTGGGTAGAGTTATGACATTAATTCCATCTCAATATCAGAGGAGCTCATTTTATGGGATGCTGACATATCACACACATACACAGTTACAGCAAGTTTTGGTTGACCTGTTCTTGACCTTTCCAGCTCTGTGATGAGAGTAGGGCAACTGAGAGACTGCACTGATAATTGCAGCGTTATGCAAGGACAGCAGAAACTAAAATGATTATAATTCATTTAAAAGTGCTTATCTTTTGCCCAAATACATGAATGGCATGGAAAAAGATTATCTGAGATAGGATATTGCTGGGAGATCTCAAATTTTTTTCACTCCTGCTCTGCTCCAGGCAGGGCAGGCTTTTTTTTTTTTTTCAACTCATGCAGTCCAACCTCACTGAGGGAGTAGAATAGAATAGAATAGAATAGAATAGAATAGAATAGAATAGAATAGAATAGACCAGGTTGGAAGAGACCTGCAAGATCATCAAGTCCAACCTATCATCCAACACCACCTAAACAACTAACCCATGGCACCAAGCACCCCATCAAGTCTCCTCCTAAACACCTCCAGTGACGGTGACTCCACCACCTCCCTGGGCAGCACATTCCAATGGCCAACAACTCTCTCTGGGAAGAACTTTCTCCTCACCTCGGGCAGCACTGCACCAGCAGCTCTGTTGATTCCCCAAGTGCCCAGATGCCAGCTTTCTGTCTTCAAAGCAGTGTTCTTCAAAGCTTCCTCTCTGCTGGTTGTCCTGCAAAGCATTGCCTATGGGGAAAGAATGGATGCCAGCAACATCTTTAATTTCTCCTCTCTTGCTCTGTTACCATCAGTGCAGCTTGTCTATAGCTGTCAGTTTCATGACTGCTACACGTTTTGTGTAACTTTGAGGCAAGCCTGCTTTTTGATTGGCTCCTTGTTACTGATAAAGGGTGAATATAGACATTACTGTTGTACATAAAGGGTGAATATAGAAATTATTCATTACTTTGGCTTTGCCTCCCATGTAACTATATACAAAAGTTATTAAAGATTATAAAGGCCTAGCATTCAGTTGACAATATCTTCACAATGTAGGAATGGTTACAAATGGTTTGAGAAAGAGTATCTGGCAAAAGATCCAAAAGCAGCAGATCACCCTACTAAGAAAAGGTAGGAAGTTCCTGGAGACTTTAGGAATGTATCAATTACACTGCTGTGTGCAGACTGTGGGAATTCCTCCTCTCTCTCTTTTCATCAGAGAATCCTTCTGAACAGCTTTGCTGCTTATAATCCTTGTGTGTGGTGGCAAGCACCCGAGAGAGAAGAGCCTCATGCTCTGTAGCTCACCTGTTTTATGCAGCCAGCTATTTTTGTCAGAATTGTCACCAGAAAAAGGCTGGAACCTATAACCCCCAGCTCTCTGCTTAAGCATGCCCAAACATGCCCAAAACATGCCCAGACTTGACCCTGCATGGAGTCGGTGCCTGGCAGGACACACAGCTTGGGGGATAGGCCCACGTGAAATCCACTGATCTGCAGGGCTGGGAGGGGGAGGTCTCTCTCCTCTGGCTCCCTTCATCTCAGCCTCTCTGTTTCCCACCATCCCATCTTCTGGAGGGAGGCGGGCTGGGTGCACTGCCACACTCCTTGCAGATCTTCAGTGCACATAGGTTGGACTCAATCATCTCAAAGGTCTCTTCCAACCTGGTTAATTCTATTCTATTCTATTCTATTCTATTCTATTCTATTCTATTCTATTCTATTCTATTCTATTGCATTCCATTCCACTCTACTCTATTCTACTCTACCCTACTGTACTCTACTCCATTCCATTCCATTCCATTCCATTCCATTCCATTCCATTCCATTCCATTCCATTCCCATGGCAGGAATACCGGTCAGCAGCATAGTGCCAGGACATGGATACAGGTCAGCAGCAGCATCCCGGGGCATGAATACAGGCCAGCAGTGTAGTCAGTGACATGAGACTGGTTGGGAATGGAGTGCACATGAAATATGTGAGAAATTCAAGTTCTCACAGAGATTTCTGCAATGGTGAAAAACCTCAACCTCAGCCAAACCACCATCTGGAGTATTTCAGTGGCCTGAGAGCTTCAGAAAGGAATTTTGGGTTTCTCTCTTTTTTTTTTAACATATTCCCCCCTGTGGTGGCTTAGTGCCCATTCTGAAAACAAAAAACAAAGCAGGGGGGAGGCTTGCAGGTACTTTGCACTCCCTGCAGGGTGTTTCCCCCCCCAGGGAAGCTCTGTTCCACTCCCCCCTCCCTGCCCAGCTAGGGTAAAAAAAGCAGGGCACTGCAACTATTAGCTTGGCTTTTGGCTCCTGCCTCTGCTGGGTGAGAGCTACTGCAGCAGCCCTCCTGCTCCTCTGCCACGTGCTCAGACCTGATCCTTCTCCCTGCTGCCTCCGTGCCTCTTCAGAGAGAGACTGGTTTTGTATTATTCTCTTGGTTTTGTCCCCCTCCCATCCATCCATCCTTGTTCCTTGCCCTTGTGAACCTTTCCTGTTATTGTTTTATATATATATATATATATTGCTTAAAGACAACTCTTTACCTCTCTACTTCCAAGCTGACTCCAAATTATTGTTGGGGGGATTTGCTCCTTCCTTTTCTCCCCTCTCTGTTGGCAGGGAGGAGGGGGGAGTGCGGGAGAGATTCTCAGCCTGACCCCCATCTGAGCTCTTAACTCCCAGTTAAGGCTCAAACCACCACACCCCCCACACCCCCCATCATATCTAAAAACTTTCATTTTGTTTCTGCAAAGTACTTGATGCAGCCAGGAAGAAAACAAAAAACAGTTTAACTACTTGTAAGGTCTGTCTGGGGGATGAGACGGAGGAGAAATCAAGAGCCAAACTCAGCTATGGAAAATGAAACAGGCTATAAAAACTGTTGTTGTGTTCAGAGAAACCTCCTGGGCGTTGCAAGGGCTTGGTCTTCCTAAAAGGACAAATGCAAGCAATCAGAAAATAGCTGTATTATCATGTTTAGGAAAATGGATGAATCCTTAGTTTTCCATGTTGTCACCTGGAAAGGAGACAGCTGTATGATTTCAGAGCTTGGGCTTAGGTAGCTATGCAGCAGAAAAAGTTGTGGGGTTTTCCTGCACTGTTAGTATACCAGAGTCATTTTCCAGAGGCCTCAATTGCAAGTATGAATCTTCCACCTTCCACTTTTGCAGGACATTACCTGGGTTGTAAACAGTGAGGACAAACATTCAGGAAGGGCATGGAGCTGGCAGACAAGTTTGTGTAGTAGCAGCTGGAAATATTCTGGTTGTTCAGAAGGGACCTAAATCTACCCAGAAGGCACTCAGATGCTGAGAGCAAGAGACATCAGTGGATTAGAGAGGAGACCAGTGTGCCCAGGGCTGCACCATCCCAAAAGCAGCCCAGCAAATCTCCCTAACTATTAGGCAGACACAAAATGCCAAAGCTAACTGAAAAGCTGTGCAAGAAGGCAGCGCAGCGGGAGGGAGGCGTTTGCACCGCCTGCAAATGGGCAGCATGTCACGGCAAAGATAACCACTGCAGCCTGATGGATGCTCAGACCAGCTCTACAGGAAGTGCTGTAAGATGGGGCAGCCTCTAACTTTACATGGCTTTTACATCAGAATCCCAGGTAATGCTGGCAGTACTACAAAGACCCTTTGAGAGCCCTCCCTGAGGCAGAACTCTTCATCTCAGAAGAGAGCCAGGAGTGGGAGGTTCTGAAAAAACCCAGGCCAGAAGCACTTTCCCTGTAAATAGCAGCAGTATCAGAAAGCCTCCCGGACCTCAAAGAGGAACTAGTGGGCCAAGGACCTTGTTGTTGGGCTGCACTGGTCCAGGGGATGCTGCTCAGGATATGAATCATGGAAGCAGGGCAGTCACATCCTGTTATGAGAGCACTGTTTATTTTTCCTGCTCTTTCAGCCCTGGACCTGTCTGCATGCCTGCCACCAATGCTGCCAGCTGCGGAGGTTGTAAGGTGGGTGCCTGTCAACAGGAACTGAACTATAATCACCAATTCATTTCACAGTGGCTCCTGAAGCAGCCATTAGCTGGAAATCATTTTAGAGAGCAGCCAGAAACCTGCAAGGCAAAACCCTTTCCTGATACTTTGTGTGGGTTTTTTCTGTCAATAGGAGTACAAAGCATAGGAAGGTACTATTATGAATTGGCAACCTCTCCAGAGCTCCTGGACCTACCTAGGGGTAAATAGTTAGCCAAAAATATCAGTTGAGGAAAACCAGGCTCCCTACTTGGTGCACAACAGCTGTGAGGCAGTTTTGGTGTGTAAATCAGTTAAATGGAGATGACCACCTGTGCCTCCGTATCAGTCTTTAAGACTGTAGGATAGACCCTAGAGCAACAAATACTTTAGGTTTATGTCCAGAAACTCTGTAGGTGATTTTCTGGTCAAAGACAACAGGAGAGTAGCAAGCACAAGATCTAAATTGCATGGTGCAAAGGAAGAACTGTTGCCCCAAACTGTGCTGTCCATTTCATGCTTCTCAGCCAGAGACTAGGCAAGAAAGTTCTGGCCAATTTAAGCACAGTAGGGGCTTCACCAGTATGTTCCATGAGAACAGAATTTCATTGCTGAGCTACACTAACACCTCCCCAACATCTGCAGTTTTGTAGGATGCCAGCAAATAGAATAGAATAGAATAGAATAGAATAGAATAGAATAGAATAGAATAGAATAGGAGTTGAATTGAATTGAATTGAATTGAATTGAATTGAATTGAATTGACCAGGTTGGAAGAGACCTTTGAGATCATCAAGTCCAAGCTATCACCCAACACCTCCAATCAACTAACCCATGGCACCAAGCACCCCATCCAGTCTCTTCCTAAACACCTCCAGGGATGGTGACTCCACCACCTCCCTGGGCAGCCCATTCCAATGGCCAATCTCTCTTTCTGTAAAGAACTTCTTCCTAACCTCCAGCCTAAACCTCCCCTGGCGCAGCTTGAGACTGTGTCCTCTTGTTCTGGTGCTGGCTGCCTGGGAGCTTCGTTAAAAATGCTATTAATGCTCCATTGTGAAATTAGCCATTTGGAGCCGAAAGGCAGTGGGCCTGGTGTAGGGAAGCAGGCTCCATCAAAAGCAGCCTTCGTTTAGTTGGGAAGCACAGCAGAGTGCTGAATAGGGCCAGAGTTTCCATAGGGAAATATCTGTACCCCCTCTGAAACACATTAAGATCCAAGTCTTGCCACTTCCCCTATTCTCAGTAGCATTGGGCCCAGAGGGTGCACACCTTGCAAAACCCTTCAACAGAGCAGGATCAGCTCTAGGTTTTCAGGGACCTCCTGTGACAGCTGTGCCTTCCTGAGGGACCTGGGCAGCCAGCCGGCAGAGAAGCAGCATAGCTATTACAAATTCTGTGTGTATCAAGCCAGAATCACTTTGTTCCCACCAGACCATTCCACAGACGTTTTTAGAGTGTCTTTTGGTCTCTTTGTTACTCCCACTGTTAAGTATCACTCTGATATTTTCTACTTGAAGGCTGGTTCAGCACAAGCCACATAAAGCAGTCCTTTACCTGAAAATTAGTACCTGAAGGACTTTTCAAGGAGGAGTCTAACAGGCTGGAGAGTGTGCTGCCATTGCTTGCCCAAAGTAGTCCATTGGGAAGTAAAGAAATGTCAGTCCTCTGAGGATGCTTTGCCTTTCCTGGGGAGATCATAACACAAGCAGAACTGGGAAATGGCGACATCCAGAAGTCTTGCTTGTTTCACTTGACCTCAAGTAGGGATTGAGCAGCAGGCTCTAAAGCTGAAGGGCTGTTGGAGTCAGGAGCAGCACCTTCACACATGCTGCCTGCTTCACAGGCCAGGCAAGGTTTGTAGCAAGGCAAGCAGAGCAGTGAAAGCGTTCGAGCCCTGCCCGTATCACAACACAAAGCTCCAGTGACTTTTGCCGGGTGATCTTCAAGTCAGTGGAAAGGCTTTCCAAGGACGGAGTGGGACTCCAGGCATTGGTCCAGCCATTCCCAAATTCAAGGTCATCACCCCATGCAGACTGCAGGAACTACAGAAGTATTTACAAGGCTGACTGAAGTTCAACTTTATCCAATATTTTTGCTGGTTCTACAGATCCTAGCAGAAAGGGACCTGGGGGCTCTCATCAACAGGCAGCTGAATATGAGCCAGCAGTGTGCCCAGGTGGCCAAGAAAGCCAATGGCATCCTGGCTTGTATTAGAAATGCTGTGTCCAGCAGGAGCAGGGAGGTGATTGTCCCCTTGTACTCAGCACTGGTGGGGACACACCTCAAGTACTGTATCCAGTTTTGGGCACTTCAATACAAGAGAGATGTGGAGGTGCTGGAATGACTGCAGAGGAGGGCAAGGAAGCTGTGAAGGGCCTGGAGAATAAATCTTGTGAAGAGTGATTGAAGGAGCTGGGGATGTTGGGAGTTGGAGTTAAGAGGAGGCTGAGGGGAGACCTCATTGCTCTCTACAGCTACCTGAAAGGATGTTGTGGAGAGGCTGCTGCTGGTCTCTTCTCACAGGTAATTAGTGATAGAACAAGAGGGAATGGCCTCAAGCTGCTACTGGGTAGGTTTAGGATGGATGTTGGGAAACATTTTTTCATATAAAGAGTGGTCAGGCATTGGAATGTGCTGCCCAGGGAGGTGGCTGAGTCCCCAAGCCTAGATGTGTTTAAAGGTGTTTTGGATGTGGTGCCTGGGGATATGGCTTAGGGGTAAACCTTGCAGAGTAGGGTTATTGTTTGGGCTTGAAGATCCTGAGGGTCTTTTCTGACCTGAATGTTTCTGTGTGATTCTGTGACCCAGAGTTATCCACTCCTACAGGAAAGAGGCTGCTCCTCACCCCACTGGAAGCAGTATTCCCCTGTCTCACCCTCCTCCTGCTGATTTGTAAGCAAGGTAAGGAAGCAGGCAGTGCATGTCTCAAAATTACTATGAGAAACACCCCCATTCATCCCAGGTTCACATCAGTATTGCCTTTACCTCACAAGTGCTTTACCTAAGTGAAGAGAGTGAATATGAGAACACTTGGCTTCCTTCACACTGCTGATGCCGTAGAAGAATGTGGTAGGTGAAAGAGCCACCTATGCAAGCGGCTTTACAGTAAAACAGTCTGTCCCAAATGAGTTACAAGGAGTATGGATGCATAGAAAGTACAGAAACAAATACAATTTCCCCATCGAGTTGCTGCAGAACTCCTCTATGAGGCAACAATCTGGGGCCATATGACAGCAATCTACTTACATACCAGCAATATGCTCTGGTAGGAAGCAGATAAAACAAACATTAGATAAAGGATCAACACCTCCCTGCAGGAATTCACCGTTTCAGCCAGAAATTCTTTATGTACCAGGCCTGTGAGGAGAACACCATTTGAGTTAAAACATATCCTGATAACATCTTAGTGCTAAACAATCCCACAGACTGTAGAGCTGCCTTTCACTCCTGCTTTGCCTTGGTGAAGTCTCATTACTCAGTTTGCAGGGTGGATGGATGGAATAGTGAAATGAGGAAATGGGGGGAAAACAGCAGAGAGAAACAGATGAGAGGGGTATTTCTGCCAGCTGGCTCTGTCACTCCCTAGGAATAAGGAAGGAGCAGCACTCTGGGAACAGCAACAACAAGACCTCAAATCCTTCTTGCTTTTGCTATGCACTTTGAGAAGTTGTCATCTTCTTTAACAAACACAGCTCCAAAACCTTCAAACAAAATCTGCCCCCAGAGTATTCCCCCACTTTTCTGTGTCAGCTACACAGCCATATACTATAACTGTGCTACAGTTAGTTCTCTTCACATGAGGATCTCTTTGGAGATGGGCAAGTGTGAGTACCCTTGGTTCATGGATGCCTGAAGCCAGCAGGATGGTCCTGCTACAAAGGATTTCTACTGTGCTCCTTGGAGGGGAAGCAATAAGGATCCTTAGTGCAGCACAGCTCCTTGTCTTTATGAAGGGATTCATCCACGAAGTTCACGCAGACATATGGAGACCAGGCTGATACTACAACTCAGAGTCCTCATTCTTCACTTTCTTCTCTAATTTGACAAAAATTCACAGCAAATCATCTACCCTAGACAATTTCCACCGTGCTTGCTGTTTAAAATCATTTCAAGCATGTAAACAGCTGAAATAGATTCAGAAACAGGCTGAATGCTACAGTGAAAGAAAGGCTCTCATTACTCAGGCAAGAACCATCCTCACCAGTGCCACCAACTCAAAGCAACACAAATGCAGTGTCTCATCTGCTAAAAATACAGATTCAGCAGAAGTTTGGGAAGAGTGTATGAGGCTCAGCTTGTTACTTCTCATGGAAACACGCTGGGACACAAGGTCCAGGCACAACCCTGATTTCCTTCTAGGTTTTAACACTCACTCATAATAGGGCAAGACAGAAGCAGGGCTGCGGCCTCTTATAGAAACAGAATACAGAATTAACCAGGTTGGAAAAGACCTTTGAGATCATCGAGTCCAACCTATTGCCCAACACCATCTCATCAACTAAACCATGGCACCAAGCTCCCCATCCAGTCTCCTCCTAAACACCTCCAGTGATGGTGACTCCACCACCTCCCTGGGCAGCCCATTCCAATGGCCAATCTCTCTTCCTATGAAGAACTTCTTCCTAACATCCAGCCTAAACCTCCCCTGGTGCAGCTTGAGACTGTGTCCTCTTGTTCTGGTGCTGGTTGTCTGGCAGAAGAGACCAACCCCCACCTGGCTACAACCTCCCTTCAGGTTCAGCAGTAAGGTCTGCCCTGAGCCTCCTCTTCTCCAGGCTAAGCAACCCCAGCTCCCTCAGCCTCTCCTCACAGGGCTGTGCTCCAAACCCCTCCCCAGCTTTGTTGCCCTTCTCTGGACAGATTCCAGCAACACCTCCTCCCCTCCTACCCTGCCTGTCCTTCCTAAAGGGCTTGTACCTGTCTATCCCTGCCTTCCAGCCATGGGAATCATCCCACCAAGTGTCAGTGATAGCCACTATGTCATAGCTTTCCAGCAGCACAGTGCCCTTCATTCATCCTGTTTGTTGCCCAGGCTGTGTGCATTTGCACAGAGGCACTTCGGCTGGGCTGGCAGCGTCACCCTCTTAGGTGAATCCCCCTCGACTCCCTTAGGGTGCCCCAGTGCTCCATGGCTTGCCTCAGGGCAACAAGTTGAGAGCCCTTGCTAGCACTCCATCCCTCTGCCTCTGGTGAGCTGCCACAGGCAAGCATGAGATTAATAACCCTTTCCCCTTCAAATCTAGTTGAAAGCCTTCTCAATGAGCCCTGCCAACTCCTGCCCTGGAATGCAATACCCCAGGAAGTCTTTCTCCACCAGCTTGCTCACAGCAGCAGTCATTCTGCTGGTAGTCATACACAGTACTCCTGTTATTTAATTTCCTTTGCTTAAAAAATAATAAAAGTGAAATTCTATACCACTGTGTCCATCCTATTAAAAAAATCAACCCAACATTTCCTCCCCGTTGGGTCCGGTCCTCATGCACGTTTCTGGCACGAACACACAATGAGCAGGTGATAACAAACCACTTATAATCCAAGATCACATCCACTCTGGTGCAAACCTTGGGCCCAAGGGCTGAAGTATTGACCCAGCAAAACCCTCCTGGGCTTCTAATTGCCGGTTTGATCCACCTCCTGCAGCATGAAGATGACAACATTAGGAGTGGAGACACGGAGAAAATCTGTCTGTGAGGAAGCACAGATACAGTCTTGCTAATGCAAACAAATCTTCTTGTACTGAGGGCAAATTTAATCTATGGTAATGATTTCATTCCCCTCAGAGGTCCAGACAACCATCTGGAATAAATCAGTCTGATTCCTTTGACTTCAGGAGGGTTATAGTGCTCGAAGTCAGCTAGAGATCTCACTCGGTGACTGAAGAATGTTTACTAACTCTCGCTTAAAGCTGACAAATACTCTTAGCTGTGAGTTTCCAACCAAAGGCAGAGGGAACTGAACAAAACATACTTTTTGTAGACAACGTGAAAAGGAAAACAAGAGAGCATTTCAGCTCAGTTTGAAGCAAGTTGCACAAATTAAAATGAAAAATGTCGGAATTACAAATGCTTTTAACTTCTGTCCAAATCCCTCAGCCATGGGGGGGGGAGGAGGGGACAGTCGAGCAAAATCTCTGTGTGTTTCCTGGTGTGTTAAATGGAAAGGTAAAGGTGTATTTGTAAAACACTGACATCATTTCAATTAGGAAACAACAGGGAAAACTGGGTTTGAACAACAACAGGGCAAGTTCTACTCTACTCCCTATTTCCAGCTGGCAGCCAGGCACCAGTGGTGTGCCCCAGGGATCAGTGCTGGGCCCCAGCCTCTTCAACATCTTTATTGATGATCTGGATGAGGGCATTGAGTCCATCATCAGTAAATTTGCAGATGACACCAAGCTGGGGGCAGGAGTTGATCTGCTGGGGGGTAGAGAGGCTTTGCAGAGGGACCTCGACAGGCTGGACAGATGGGCAGAGGCCAAGGGCAGGAGACTGAACACATCCAAGTGCCAGGGGCTGCACATTGGCCACAGCAACCCCAGGCAGTGCTACAGGCTGGGGTCAGAGTGGCTGGAGAGCGGCCAGGCAGAGAGGGACCTGGGGGTGCTGGTTGATGGTAGGCTGAACATGAGCCTGCAGTGTGCCCAGGTGGCCAAGAGGGCCAAGGGCATCCTGGCCTGCATCAGGAACAGTGTGGCCAGCAGGAGCAGGGAGGTCATTGTGCCCCTGTACACTGCACTGGTTAGGCCACACCTTGAGTCCTGTGTCCAGTTCTGGGCCCCTCAGTTTAGGAAGGATGTTGAGTTGCTGGAAGGTGTCCAGAGAAGGGCAACAAAGTTGGTGAGGGGCTTGGAACACAGCCCTGTGAGGAGAGGCTGAGGGAGCTGGGGTTGCTTAGCCTGGAGAAGAGGAGGCTCAGGGGAGACCTTCTTGCTCTCTACAACTCCCTGAAGAGAGGTTGTAGCCAGGAGGGGATTGGTCTCTTCTCCCAGGCAGCCAGCACCAGAACAAGAGGACACAGTCTCAAGCTGCACCAGGGGAGGTTCAGGCTGGATGTTAGGAAGAAGTTCTCTACAGAGAGAGTGATTGCCCATTGGAATGGGCTGCCCAGGGAGGTGGTGGAGTCACCGTCACTGGAGGTGCTCAGGAGGAGACTTGCTGGGGTGCTTGGTGCCATGGGTTAGTTGTTTAGGTGGTGTTGGATTGGTTGATGGGTTGGACATGATGATCTTGAAGGTCTCTTCCAACCTGGTTTATTCTGTTCTGTTCTATGCTATTCAATATTAACCTGCCCACGGGGGCACAAATGTTTCCTTTCGAGCATTAGGTAGTTTGCACTTTTTGTGACAGCAGCAGCAGCAGTGGCCAGGGAATCCTTTGACCTCGTTAATCTCAGCTGCTCTGCTTTCAGCAGTCTGTTCCATACTGTGACAGTTTTAGGCTGTGCCTTTAAGAAAGGACAGATTCTGAGCACTCTAGCTGAATGTTTTGGTGTAAAAAGGAAAGCAAAGACAATTCTAAACGAATTTCATTGGTAGATTAGCAGCAATGTAACTTTAAGGGTTTTTAGTTTGAGTTCAGTCTGTTTTCAGTCTCAGTCTGGACAGCTGCTGTCTTTCTTCTGTTCCTGGCAGTTCTGACCTTGGACTAATGAGATAAGAGACTAATTCTTTTTTCTTCCCTTAACAACTGCTTTGAACTAACAGAATTTCCCTTAATATCCATTTCTCTCTCTTTAATCCTTTAGGGAAGAAAGGAGGAAGGGGGCTAAGGGGTTTTGGGGGGAAGCCTCCTCCATCGAGGGGGGCAGATTTCTGTGCTACGTTCTTTCCTGTATATTTTTGTGTACACTGTCAATCCTGCCTATGGTGTGCATGTGCAGTGCATTTCATCCTGCTTGTCAAAACATAGCCTTATCCATTTTGCTTCTCCAACTGAGTTAGCTGCAGTTGGGGGGGGGGGGGGGAAGAATTGAACTTTTCTCACTACCAGACATACCTTTGTTCCCTTTATTCCACAAAACAGTCTAGTAGCAATCTAGTATTAGCAAAACTGGGAACTGAGTATTTCACTGGAGATACTCAAAACCCATCTGGATATCTCTCATGCAACCCACTCTAGATGAAACTGCTTTAGAGGGAGAGTCGGTCCAGGTGATCCCCAGAGGTCCCTTCCAGCCCCTACCATTCTGTTACTCTGTGAAAACACAGACCCCTTATGGTTCAGCAGCCTCAGGAATAGAGTGTTATGTCCACTTTGAGCTATAGGCTATCCAAAACCTTCTATTAACTAAAAGGGACCTGAATGGCTGGCTCTTTCATCTGTTCCTAGGGTGCTGCTTTTGAGCAACAAAGCCTTTAAAAACTTCTTCTGTTGAAATCACAGCCATTCCCAGTCCAGCCTACCTGTGGTGTGCTGTGCCCTCAGCTTCTGCTGCTTCCTGTTCCCTGTGCCATAGCTGATGTGGTTCTTTATGCCCATCTTCCCTCCCACCCCATGCTCCTCCTTGGGCTGTAGATAGATGCTGCTGCAGAAACAGCTTCTACCTGCTTCTCAGTCCCTGCCTCTCCTGCTCCTCACCCCTGTCAACATCCAAAGTACAGGATGTCCTTGTACATTATGGTCAAAACAAATAAAAGGCAACTGTAGTTGTTCAGAAAGAGGTGAAATTTGGACAAAACTCTTTCTCACCTTGTAGAGACCGTCATGGATTCTCTCCAGGTGTTGTGAGCTCGTGCCTCCAGGGAAGGCACATCCAGGGCCCCGATGGCTTTTGGCTGCTCCTCAGTATTGCTCGATAAAGCAATACTCATACCAGAGTAACGTTCCTTCTGCTACACATTGCAGTCTGATGGC
This sequence comes from Colaptes auratus, assembly GCA_015227895.2. Taxonomy (NCBI): domain Eukaryota; kingdom Metazoa; phylum Chordata; class Aves; order Piciformes; family Picidae; genus Colaptes; species Colaptes auratus. Next base: position 1,239,895 of record CM037640.1, read on the forward strand.
AGCCCCAAAGTGGGCACTCGTACCAAGGACTGTGCAGACCCTACATAGGTGTGGCCCTGAAAGCCACCTGAATTCAGCAGACACAAGCCCCACAGGAGCGGCAGCAGCTGCTCGGTGCTGCCTATTTCTTCTTACAAACAGAGTTTACTGCCTCCTCACAGCTGGTGCCTGGGTGGCTTTGGCCATCTGCAATTTGATTCTCTTTCCAGGAATTTCGTTTTGCTGGTTACATTTCCATTTGATCTTCAGAGTCAGAAAACATGTGAAAACCAAGAGTGAAATATTATCCAGATCCTCCAAATGACACTTTCCATCTGACTCCTACCCTCTCCTTTCTAGTTTTGTTAGGTGTTTATAAGAGGTGGATGTCATATTGCCTTTTCAGAGCTGTTTTCTGACAAGGAATGTTAATCTGTTGGGACCAGTGCAAAGTCCCAGCAGGACTGATCCTGAGAAGTGTTCATCAGGGATGCAGTTGACTCTCCTGGAAGAACAAGACCATCATTCTGAACAGGTGAGGCAGGCAAAGACAAAGGCACCAGCCATTTGGACATTGGAGAGCAGTTTTCACTAGAAACCAAGTAAAACTTGGTATCAGCTTTGAGACTTAAAAGTTACATCATTTTGGAGAAGAGGAGGCTCAGGGGAGACCTTCTTGCTGTCTACAACTCCCTGAAGGGTCATTGTAGCCAGGTGGGGGTTGGTCTCTTCTCCCAAGCAACCAGCACCAGAACAAGAGGACACAGTCTCAAGCTGGGCCAGGGGAGGTTTAGCCTGGGGGTGAGGATGAAGTTCTTCCAGAGAGAGTTGTTGGCCATTGGAATGTGCTGCCCAGGGAGGTGGTGGAGTCCCCATCCCTGGAGGTGTTCAAGAGGGGATTGGTTGTGGCACTTGGTGCCATGGTTTAGAGGTGTTGGGTGACAGGTTGGACTTGATGATCTTTGAAGTCTTTTCCAACCTTGTGGATTCTATGATTCCATGATTCTACAATCTTTTTCCACTTTACATGCTCCAGGTTTTTCATATGTGCTTTCCAAAGCCCCAGCAACACACCAAGATGCTCTGACTCTCATTGCCTTCCACACAGACATCACTCCAATAGCTGCCCAGCCTCTCTGATTTGGGGACCAGAGAAGATGTGTGCATTTGCTAATTTGCTGTGAAGCTGAGCAAGACTCTTGGGGGCAGTGATTCCTGCCAAGCTCCTCCCCACATCTTTCCTGCTGGGCTCTGTGAATCCAGTGTATTTGAAACAAAAGGTGTAGCAAAGTGTACTGAATCTTCAAGCTGGAAGTGCCCCCTTCAGAAGTGCCCAAGCTCTGCAAGGTGTTTCCCAGAATATCCAAAGGGTACAGGAATGTGCCCCAAAGAAGTTGCATGAGACAGTTTGAGATATGTCACCAGGGGTCAGATGAAATGTGCATGGTGTCTGTCTGGTCCCTGAGCATACCAGAGAATCTGACATGTCAGCATCTACACAGAGGCAAACTGCAGCAGGGGGGATTTCATCCTCTTAGCATCAACACTTCGAGCTGAGCTGAAAGCAGAAAAACCACATCAAATCTTTGTCTGGAAAGTGAAATTTGTCCTGCCCACAGTCAGTTTTCAACTTGCTTTTCTGTTGAGACAAGAGGGTCAATATTTGCTGTTCTCTGGTTCCTAGGGGCTTGCCACAAATGCATAGTTGCATGATGCTTTGAACCATGAAGATTACTTGATGGAAAACCAGAAGAGCAAAAATGTACCCAGAGATTTTATAAATGAGTGGGAAACCTCTCCCTGGACTACTGATTCTGGTGGACAATTGTATTGAGGTACTTGCCTCACTTAAGTACTCTGTAAATATGACTTCTGAGGAAGGCTCTAGACCAGCCTGAGCCACATCACAGCTCAAGCGTAGGAACGAACCTCTGCAAAGATCCCTGTGAGTAATGTTTTGCCAAGCAGTGTTGGTGCTGCAAGCCAGGACCCACTGAAGAAATGTGGATTACATCTGCCTCATTGAATCGTGTTGTTATCATTATTACTTCACAGCTCATTTTTCTTTCCCAGTGCAAGGCTCCCCGGCACAGGAGCGCACCCAGCCCCTGTTAACTTGCCACACACTACCAGCGCTGGCATTTACCGCCGCTGGCCAGAGCAACATTACAGCCGCTGCCTTCCCAGGCCCCCTTCCTACGTGAAAAGCCCCAGGACTCACAGGTGGGTGAGGTGAAGCCACACATTGAATACTGCACATTGCCACATTACTCATTTCCCCTTTATCCAAAGCCTTGCCCTCCGGCTTGGTGAGACACGCCGCTTACAGCAGCCTTCTCCCCAGCAAAGGCTGGCAGCCTGCTCTCTACCTCTGCTGCCTGTTTTCCACGGGCACAGCTCTGTTTCCTTGGCTGTGCTTCTCCACCTGTTCCCACACCCTGCAGTGGCAAGCAATGGTGCCTCGGCTGGGCCCACTACTGTCCAGTTCTGGGGCCCTACATTTAAGAAGGACATTGAGACTCTTGAACATGTCCAGAGAAGGGCAACGAGGCTGGGGAGAGGCCTTGAGCACAGCCCTGTGAGGAGAGGCTGAGGGAGCTGGGGTTGCTTAGCCTGGAGAAGAGGAGGCTCAGGGGAGACCAAATTGCTCTCTACAACTCCATGAAGGGAGGTTGTAGCCAGGTGGGGGTTGGTCTCTTCTCCCAGGCAACCAGCACCAGAACAAGAGGACACAGTCTCAAGCTGCTCCAGGGGAAGTTTAGGCTGGAGGTGAGGAGAAAGTTCTTCCCAGAGAGAGTTGTTAACCATTGGAAGGTGCTGCCCAGGGAGGTGGTGGAGTCACTGTCCCTGGAGGTGTTCAAGAGGGGACTGGACGTTGCACTTGGTGCCATGGTTAGTAGTCATGAGGTGTTGGGTGACAGGTTGGACTTGGTGATCTTGGAGGTCTTTCCCAACCTTATTGATTCTGTGATTCTGTGGAATGTAATACCATGAATCCCGATTCTGATGAGCCCCAGGCAGATCTGTTCATTGCATCCTGCAGCAGGCACTCCCCCCAGCTAAGCAGCTCTTGTGCAGATTTGCATAAAAGAGTAAAACGTGGAGCCCCTGTCAGTTCTGGCTTGGCTGGCAGAGTGTGTGCAACACTAATGCATAAACGAGCAGTCCAGCTTCTTGAAAGCTTCACTAGCAGCTTCTCTATTCCATTTTTCCATTTGTGCAATGTGTTCTTTAAAGGTCATATTGTCACAGGCTGCCAGCGTCTGCAGCACGGCTAGTTCCACAGCGGCAGCACTTGGCTTAGCTGGGACTGTCCATCACCGTTAGCTAAGTCTTTCATTTTCTCGTGGCAGTATCAGTGGCTTAATGGGCCACCTTTGTATTTCTGGAGCTTTTGCATTGGGGTACTTTGGAAGGAACTACACAGCTCCTAAAATGTGGTAGAGAGAGATAAACTAGCCATGAAAGAGACTGCCCACTCAAAATCAACTTATTCTTTCTTTGCCTCCTTAAGGGCTCCTTTGATGACATCTGAAGACAAGGTAACTGCTTCCACTAACCTGCAACATGTGGAGTTTCCTTTTTAGGCATCAAGTACTGGGGAGCACTCACAAGTACCATGTCCTGTTGCCCACACCGCACTCTTTGGTCGAGATGAAGAATGGAGTGTGGGGAAAGTCAAGGACAAAGATGTGTTAGCTAGCACAAAAGCAAACCCTGACTCCAAAGAGTAACTTACTCCCAGACTTCTGTTTGCATACACCAAGTGAGGCATGAGGAAAGCAGTGGAGAGAAGGGGGTATTTTCTTTGTCCCCCTAATTGTGACCCTAATTGAAGCATAATTGTTGAAGCTGCTTGAAGACATTCTCATCTTCATCAACTCTTCCATTCCCACAGCTGCACACAGGCTGTGGTATTGGTGAGAAAAGGGAGATACCAGCCCCAGTAATAGAAGAGCAAATCACAATATCACAGAATGTTAGGGGCTGGAAGGGACCTCGAAAGATCTTCTAGTCCAACCTCCCTGCTAGAGCAGGATCACCTATACCAGGCCACAAAGGAATGCATTCAGGTGGGTTTTGAATATCTCCAGAGGGGGAGAATCCACAACCTGCCTGGGCAGCCTGTGCCAGTGTTCCATTGCCCTCACAGTGAAAAAAATTGTCCTCATGTTTCCATGCCTCAACTTCCACACATTGCCCTTTGTCCTGCCGTTGGACATCACCCAGCAGAGCCTGACTCCATCCTCTTGGCACTCGCCCTTTGCATATTTATAAACATGACAGAGGTCACCCCTCAGTCTCCTCCTCTCCAAGCTAAAGAGCCTCAGCTCCCTCAGTCTCTCCTCATAAGGAAGATGTTTCACTCTCCTAATCATTTTTGTGGCTCTGTGCTGGACTCTTTCAAACAGTTCCCTGAGGTCCTTCTGGAACTGAGGGGCCCAGAACCGAACACAACACTCCAGATGCAGCCTCACCAGGGCAGAGTAGAGGGGGAGTAGAACCACTCTCAACCTACTAACCAGAGCCCTTCCAATCCACCCCAGAATGGCATTGGCCTTCTTGGCCACAAGAGCACACTGCAGGCTCATGGTCAACCTTCCATCCACTAGCACCCCCAAGTCCTCTTCCCCTTCTCTGCTCTCCAGCAGGTCAGTCCCCAGCCTATACTGATCCATGGGGTTGTTCTTTCCCAGGTGCAAGACTCTACACTTGCCCTTGTTGAACTTCATCGAACATCTCCCTGCCCAGCTCTCCAGCCTGTCCAAGTCCCACTGAATGGCAGCACAACCCTCTGGTGTGTCAGCCACTCCACCCAGTTTTGTGTCATCAGCCAACCTGCTGACCCTGCACTCCAGGTCATTGATGAATATATTGGACAGCACTGGTCCCAGTACTGACCCCTGAAGGACTCTCCTAGATGCAGGCCTCCAACTAGACTCTGTCCCATTGACCACAACTCTTTGACTTCTTCCCTTCAACCAGTTCTCGATCCACCTCACTACCTGATCACCCAGACCACACTTCCTCAGCTTAGCTGTGAGAATGCTGTGGGAGACAGAAATCAAGATAAACACATCCCTGCTCTACCATCACCTCTCCACCTGGTTATGTCCTCATAAAAGGCTATCATGTTGGTCAGACATGGCTTCCCCTTGGTAAAACCATGTTGGCTGTTCCTAATGACGTTGTCCTTGCTGTGCCTGAGGATACCTTGGGTTCCTCTCTGTTGGAAAATCTGTGGGCTGCTTCCACTTTTTCCACTTATTTTTCTCCTTTACCTCAGCAGCCTTGCACACATAAAGCACACAGCACCTCTCTTTCCTGCACATTCATCTAGCCCTGTAGCAGGCAATATTTTACCACCTTCTCTGTCTTCATCAATGCTCAAGTTTTTAATGGCTGCTTTTCATCCTGCTTTCTTTTCCATTAAGCTGGGGCATGTTAATGTTTGCACATCCTCATGAGCCAGGGTGAGAGGGTCCCACTACCCAACCCATCAGCCAGAGGAAGGACAGGACACACCCCTGTGTGAGCTCTCCTGTAGCTAGCTCTGCGTTCCCTGGTGTCCAGCTCCTGTGGGCTGTGCAAACTTCACAAATATTCTCAGTGGGAGACAGCTGGTGACCAGAAGTACACTGAAATGGTGACTAATGTGACTTTCAAACATTCTCAGTACCCTATTTAGCAAAATTAGATTCCTTCAGAAAATTGTGTTGCTGTCACCTGCACTACTTGGCTTTTTCAAAAGCTCTGAACTTAGGAGCTAAAGCTCAGCATAAACCCTGCTGTGACTTTTCCCTCTGTTGTCAGCCCTGAGACTGTCTCACATGCTGCTAAACCAGGAAGCAACATTTCCAGCTCCTTTCCTTGGCACACAGCTTACCCCATGTTTTAAATCCCTTGTCATTTACATCCTTTAACCCATTCTGCTTTCGTCCTTACACTGCAGTATTGAGTAGCATCCCTAAGCATGGCAAGCACCTTATCCCCAGACAGGCCATGCGTGGATCAGTTATGAACTGAGTCACCTTGCTGTGTGGTGTGGTTTGTACTGGGGTGGGCAGGGCAAAGGCAGGGCATACAAGCTGCAGATCAGCCTAAAGTAGAGCTGAGGTCCCACAGGAGTTTTTTTCAGTGGCTCCTGACTGAGCCTGAGAAAGCTCATTCTGCTGCTCAGGTGGAGCTTTATCATCAGTACTAGGTACAATGCTCTTGTTGCAAGGGCCAGAGGTGCTTCCTGCAGGCTCTGCCTGCCTCGAGGCACCTGGCAGCACCCTGCAGGCAGCACCACGCTGGGAATGATGACACAGTCTGCTGCCTTGCAAGTGTGGCTGCCTGCTCTCAACCTTTGCCAGCATGTTTGTGGCACCTCTACCAGCAATTGTTTTAGAGATGCTCCTGTGAAAAAGGAAAGGCACAACTCTTCAGGCCAGGGTATCCACCACGCTCCCACTGACTGCTCCTGCCACTGGTGCGTGGTTCTGCAGCTCCGAGGTCAGCCAGAGGGAAACCATCAGAAATGTAGTGAAGAATGGGCAATTTTTGTTCTGATGGGCATTTACAGAGCACCCAACAGCAACAAATACTTTTGGGAGAGAAGAGGAGGAGAAGCCTTGCAGTATGGCTGGATTTGCACATAATGCAACACAAAGCTGCAGGTCGTTCCACAGCAGATACTGCACTCCAAAGTTAATCCAACTGCATTTGATCCTCACTGGAGCCTAAGGCTAGAACATTGTCCAGAACAATGGTTTTTTCGCCTTTTTTGAGCAAAAGAAGATGCAAGAAATGTTAATTGAGGTTTATCTCCCACCCATTAAGCTAAGCCAACCCCAATGTATATCCCCTTCCATCAGGAAGAACATTTGTTCTGCGGAGTGAAAATTGCTTTCACACTCCCATCCTTCACAGACTGTTGTGCCTTTAGGTTTCTCTTTTCATAATGAACTTAACTTTCTATTAGTCTCTTGCTGGTTTTTAGTATGTGCTGCAGAAACCAGATGAAGTGAGGCTGCTGACTACATAGACCCAGTACGCAATACCTAGCCTGCCTGTGATATACCAAAATCTCCATTAACATGGCCAAACACTCTTGGGGAGTTTGCCCACGCTCTGTGAACTGACAGGGGGGGAGGTTAACAGTTCTGGGACTTAGGAACTTTAAGAAAGTCTACACCCAGTCTGACATATTTCTGAAATTTCTGATTTAAGAGCTTACAAATAACTTCAGATAGATGTGGGGCAGGCTGTGGATGTGCTCTGCCTGGACCTCAGCAAGGCCTTTGACACCGTCCCCCACAGCAAACTCCTGGCCAAGCTGTCAGCCCCTGGCTTGGACAGCAGCACTCTGAGCTGGGTTAGGAACTGGCTGGAGGCTGAGCCCAGAGAGTGGTGGTGAATGGTGCCACAGCCAGCTGGCAGCCAGGCACCTGTGGTGTCCTCCAGGGATCAGTGCTGGGCCCCATCCTGTTCAGTATTGATGATCTGGAGGAGGGGATTGAGTCCATCAGCAGTAAATTTGTAGATGACACCAAGGTGGGGGCAGGAGTTGGTCGGTAAGAGGCTGGAAGGCCTTTGCAGAGGGACCTTGACAGGCTGGACAGATGGGCAGAGTCCAAGGGCAGGAGATTTAGCTGTCTCCTCCTAAACACCTCCAGGGATGGTGACTCCACCACCTCCCTGGGCAGCACATCCCAATGGCCAATCTCTCTTGCTGGGAAGAATTTCTTCCTAACATCCAGCCTAAACCTCCCCTGGCGCAGCTTGAGTCTGTGGCCTCTTGTTGCCTGGGAGAAGAGACCAACCCCCACCTGGCTACAACCTCCCTTCAGGTAGCTGTAGACAGCAATTTGGTCTCCCCTGAGCCTCCTCTTCTCCAGGCCAAGCAGCCCCAGCTAAGGAACAGCATCAGTCACAGCACTATCAATACTTCATTAGAAGTCACACAAGTACTTTCCTTGTCTGGTATACCAGCCCACAACAGACAGCAGTGCATGTGGTTGACAAACTGTCCAACCTAGCAGACATGCAAAGCACTTGACCCACTGGCTGCCTGTAGGCATGAAACCATTACAAATGCAGTCTGTGCCTCCTCGGGATGAACATGATGCTGCGAAGCGCACAGTCAGGACAAACACCAACATACTGATGGGGCTTAAGGGTCCCATTTGCAAGCAGCATTTTCCTAGTAACACCTCTTCAACATCTCTTCTACATTCAGCTGTGCACAAGGTATTGAACTGGGCCCAAGCCAGTACAAACAGCAAAGCCATCTCTGCCGGCAGCTCCAGCAGTCTGCTCCATCGGTTCCCACACGCCTGCTCAGCAGTGCACAGGAAGGGAGAGCAGCTGCAGCTCTGGCGACATTTCCTCTGGGAGCTGTGCTCTCGCCATTTCAAAATACCCAGTGCTTTACTAAAGCACTCTGCTAAAAGCAGGGGGCCAAAAGAGAAAGAGCCCAAAATTCATGAAATTAAACTTTTTTGTCAGTCACTTGGGAAACTGCAGTCTGTGTGATGACTGCTAAGAGAGTGCATCCAGCGGCCTTGCCAAGCAACTTGGAGGTGTCTGTACGAGACGAACATTCAAACCTTTCCTACTTTGGTTGTCAAAGTGAAGCGAAAATTACAGCTTAACAATCAGGTACACATGCCCCAGCAAACGAGGCAAGCAGGGCACGTTATTTTTAGTTTCAGTGATGAGGAAAAGAGTGAAAAATAGAAGGAGGAAGGAAGGAAAAACTGCCTCTCTCAGTTTGGCTCAGGCTTCAGTTGCAGCTAACACTGGCAGCACTTGGACACAGAATGTCTCCTAATGGCATTCAGGGAGCCTCTTGGACTGAACTATTCACAGAATCATAGAATCAATAAGGTTGGGAAAGACCTCCAAGATCATCAAGTCCAACCTGTCACCCAACACCTCCTGACTACTAAACCATGGCTCCAAGTGCCACATCCAGTCCCCTCTGGAACACCTCCAGGGATGGTGACTCCACCACCTTGCTGGGCAGCACATTGAGTGGCTAACAACTCTCTCAGTGAAGAACTTTCTCCTCACCTCCAGCCTAAACTTCCCCTGGCACAGCTTGAGACTGTGTCCTCTTGTTCTGGTGCTGGCTGCCTGGGAGAAGAGACCAACCCCCTCCTGGTTACAACCTCCCTTCATGGAGTTGTAGAGAGCAATTTGGTCTCCCCTGAGCCTCCTCTTCTCCAGGCTAAGCAACCCCAGCTCCCTCAGCCTCTCCTCACAGGGCTGTGCTCCAAACCCCTCCCCAGCTTTGTTGCCCTTCTCTGGACACCTTCCAGTAACTCAACATCTTTCTTGAACTGAGGGGCCCAGAACTGGACACAGCACTCAAGGGGTGGCCTAACCAGTGCTGAGTGCAGGGCACAATGACTTCCCTGCTCCAACTGGCCACACTGTTCCTGATCCAGGCCACCTGGGCACACTGCTGGCTCAAAATGGGGAGGGGGAAATCTCTTTTCCTTTTCATAATTCTTTCTCCAAACGGAATAATTTCCCAAATAAATTATTTAGTCCTAAATTGCAGCTTGTAACTGACTGAAGAGAGAAAAGAAACCAGTCAGTAGTGAAGAATCAACTCTCTGGCCCCAGCAGAGAAATGAAACAAGAAGGGTTTTCTATTACTGTTTAGCTCATCCTGGGGTATGATTCATGAGTGACTTCATGCTTCATCAGGATATGTTTTGGTCATTCTTTTGATATCAAGGACAGTCTGATCCATTCTTCTGTTGCTTTCTGGACACACACTGCAATTTTTTGCTGCTTCTAGCACTGTCCTAAATGCTAGAGGTGCTTCAGGTTCAAGAATGCACTTAGGGGGAAAAAAAGGGTCAATGAGCCAAAAGGCATGGCTTTGGTGAAGTTCTGTTCCCCACCAGAAAGCAACTCAAAATCCTCATTAAAGTGGACATTTGAATTTCTGAGCAGCTGTCATCCCATGGGTGCTAGCAGATTCAGCAGGGCAGGAGGGTCCTGCTGGAGAGGGCCTGGAGTCCACGTGGGCTATGATCCTGAGCATGGAAAAACGCCACGGGTTGCACTTGCAGAACAGAAACAAGGGCAGGATGGGGTTTGGGCCTGGCAAGAGATGGTTTCCCTGAAGTGCAATGGATGCATAAGAACCTGCAGGTGGGGTGGGAGAGGACCATTTTGTGTGGCTAAAATCTCTCAGTTTGGGGGTTGGGAGATTTTAGCCACAGCTGGCAAACCTCCTGGGAAAAAACCAAGCTTGTCCAGTGTGTGTTAGTATAAACAGGTCCTCTCCCCTGCTCAGCAAGTAAACAGCATGAGCAAAATAGGAAAGTTTGAGAATGAAATTGGAGGCATGGGTTGCTAGGGACTGGAAAAGGACAGCTGAGAGCCAAGTAAACCACCAGAAATACAGTCAAAGGCTTCTGTTCTGCAACTACTCATCTCTCATCTACCCAAACATCACATTTAAGATGTTTCTTTATCTTCTGAAACTCAATGAGTTCACAGACTGGATAACAACTCCGACAGTGATTCTCACAGCCCCATGGCCTGTGTTGCCCTTCGGTGTGTGAGCACAGGAAGTGTAAGCAGAATCTGGATATGGAGGGCAAGCGAGATGCAGATGTTTGGTAACTTGGAGAGAAGCAAGAACCATGATGGACAGAGAAAAAAAAGAGAGAAAAAAGACCTGGTGTGCAAGGAAAGAAGAAGACAGAAGGAGAGGCTGTTGGACACAAGAGCACTCCAAAACACCTGCTTGAAGGCTCACTGGCGTTGGCGGGTGGCCTGACAGGTGAGAGCCTTGCTGGTAAGCATCCCTTTGGAGGCGGATCGACCCAGGACGTAGCAGTGCCAGAGAGAAGCATCTCCCACAGTGGGGCTGCACTGATTCAAAGAGGTTGCCTTGGGATTTTCTGGCTGAGTTGAGTCCTCCTCTTGGTTGCAGGGAAATTCTGTACCTGAGCTGCTTCAGCCACAAGCCTTAATATGAATTGTTGGGTGCATCTCCTTTACCACGCTTATCAGCCTGGAAAATTAGAAGATGAGGACAAGAAGCAAAGCCATGCCATGCTCCACAGGGCCTTCCCCTTAACATGGAGCATTGCTAAAGCCAGATGCAATAAATACGTTAAAAGAAAATGTGGGCAGCTGCTATTTCCACTGCAGCCAGGCTCATTTGTGCCCACTAAAAATGTTGACTCTGACACCACAAAAGCAGGTTGCTTGGATTCATCACAGTTGGAAATAGTTCTGTCCCTCAGGAAACAAAACTACCACAAAGCAGGGGGAGGGGAGGGTGGGAGGATGGTTTGCTTCTCTGCCCTAGCTGGGTTCTTACTGTTGGATGCTTCCATGCTCTCCAGAATAAGCACTGTTGCAACCAATGTCTTTAGTACCATGGAGCCTGGTGCTCTGGACTTCCTGCTCTCAACCCCTGCTTTATTTCTGCTGCTTTTGCCAGGCTGTAACCACTTGGTATGAAATGATCCCAACAGCTCTGCCCAACCTGAAATCTCTTTGGAGTATTTTCAGCAAAATCGTTGGTCTGTTTCCAAAGCAAGCTGTTGTTTGCAATTTTGTGCTTCTAAGATCCTCGCACAAGCAACTCTGAACCACATGCTTTGGAGCAAGGATATTTATCACTGACACAGCCTTTGCATCTAGAGAGTGAAAACTCCTATGAAAATTCCCCTAACTATAAGCCTTTGTGGGGGGGAAGAAAAAGAAACCACAAAGCCAACCCCCTCCTGTAATAGTTTACACATAGAATCATAGAATCATAGTCAGGGTTGGAAGGGACCACAAGGATCACCTAGCTCCAACCCCCCTGCCACGGGCGGGGACACCCCACACTAGATCAGCCTGGCCAGAGCCTCAGCCAGCCTGGGCTTAAACACCTCCAGGGACAGTGCCTCAACCACCTCCCTGCACAGCCCATTCCAGGGCTTCACCACTCCCATGGGGAATGTTTCTGCCCTGTGATCCTGGCTTGGAAAGACTCTCAGGAAGAAAACAAAAGAAATAACAAATTGTAGTACTTCAGGTTTCTCAAAGGTGGTGCACACACCAACTGAAGAGATTCACTTGAAGGCAAATCCCAGACAATGACAATGCAGGTAAAGAAACAAGGGGAGGGAGACATTTAGCCAATAAAAGGAGAAAGGAATTTGCTCTGGAGAAGGACCCTGTTTGCCATGAAGGGTCAATCCACGCTGGTGCATGCCTTCAGACTTCTGGGAATCCACTGAGAAGTGGAGCAACAGAAGTGGGAGGTTACGGGGGCCAGAGGTCAGGCTGCTTTGCCAGCCACTGGAACAAGTAAGTTTCACATTATGCTTTTAGAGTAAGCAAAAGGTCCTGAACAAGGAGGGTGAAGAACCTTTGAACTGCCATACTGGTACAGACAAGTGACCCAACTGGTCTGCTACCCTGGGAACACCTATCCCCAACTCCTGCCTGCATTACAAGAATTTGACTTAATTCCTTCTGGATTACTTTTTTTCTCCACATCTGCAGAAGGAAGGTCATGGCCCTGGTGTACTGATGAAGCAGAAAGTGTCAATGTCATCCACTCTGCATCACCACTAGGCTTCTGTATAGCAGCAATTTCTCTTCCCACAGGAAATCTCTCTTTCTCCTCACCTTTCCTTGATCTAACAGTGACCTGTCTATTAGATTATCTAGGTCTAGCGAGTCTGGTGCTAAAATATGTCCCTTAGCAATACTTCTAGGTGTCTTTGAAACATCTCCAGGGATAGGGATTCAACCATGTCCCTGGAGGGCCTGTTTCAGTGTTTGATAACCCTTTCAGTGAGGAAGTTTCTCCTCATATCCAATTTAAACCTTATTTGGTGCAACTGGAAGGCATAGTATCATAGCATCATAGTATCAGTCAGGGTTGGAAGGGACCACAAGGATCAGCTAGTTCCAACCCCCCTGCCATGGGCAGGGACACCCCACACTAGATCAGCCTGGCCAGAGCCTCAGCCAGCCTGGGCTTAAACACCTCCAGGGATGGGGCCTCAACCACCTCCCTGGGCAACCCATTGCAGGGCTTCACCACTCTCATGGGGAAGAACTTCCTCCTCATGTCCAGCCTGAATCTCCCCACCTCCAGCTTCATTCCATTCCCCCTAGTCCTATCACTACCTGAGATCCTGAGAAGTCCCTCCCCAGCCTTCTTGTAGCCCCCTTCAGATACTGGAAGGCCATAAGAGGAGCAGCTGAGGGAATTGGGGTTGTTTAGTCTGGAAAAGAGAAGGCTAAGGGAAAATCTTATTGCTCACTACAGCTATCTGAAAGGAGGTTGTAGTGAGGCTGGTAACTAGTGATAAGATGAGAGGACATGGGTTTAAGTTGTGCCAATGGGTTTAAGTTGTGCTAGGGAAGGTTTAGATTGAAGATTAGGAAAAAATTCTTTGCTGAGAGCGTGGTGAGGCACCGGAACAGGCTGCCCAGGGAGGGCTGCAGGCTCAACCCCCGCAGGTGCTCCAGAAGCCTGCAGATGTGGCGCTTCAGGATACGGTTTAGTGGTCATGGTTGTGGTTAGACTTGGAGACCCTGAAGGGCTTTTCTGACCTTGATGATTCTATGAAATATTTAACAAAAAGATGCATTGTGTGTAGGTGAAAGTGGGTAAGACTCGAAGGCAGTAAGTCCCCAGCTGTTGCATGCAGAGAAGTAAAGCTCTGGGTGCTGCCAGGGAGATAACAGGGCAAGGGTGCAGAAAACTGGTCAGTCCCATAGGATAAGAAATGGATAAAGGAGCTGGAAAAATAGAAGCATAGAAAACTTGTCTCCTGTGCTTCCCATCTCCACTGGTGACTGCTGGATTTATGCTTCTGCTGAGCCCAAGCTACCATTTGAACCGTTTGGAGTACTATGTGCAGACGCTGGGGGCCACATCTTAATAAATGAAGAATTCATTAACTTTGACTAATGCAACCAGATAGGTGCTGCAGCAAGGCTTTTGTTTGCAATTAATATGACCTGGCACCTGCTTAAAAGACTTACATCAGGACTCAAAACCCCAAGTACTGCTAAACCAGTTGTGCACTGTAATGCTTAGGGCCATATTTTCCACACTAGTTTGGGGAGAAAAAACTCTACGTTGGTCCCATGAACAATTGTATGTTTATGTTCTCTCCAAAGGAGATACCTGCTTGTGACTGGAGAGGCACAGCCTGAAAGCCCACTTCAGGCATTACAAAACAGGGCTTTCAGTAACCAGGAGCACAGGGAATGTTCAGAGTCTGCTTGACAAAACAAACAAACCAACCCCCACAACTTCTGTGAGTACTGGCACTTTTCTTTTAAGAAGGCCTTAAAGAGGTTGTCCGAGCTGACATCATTCTTAATTCACCTGTTGGCCTGTCAAACAAGAGCAGAACAAATCATGCTGCTTCTGTGCAAAAGGAGAAAGTGCACTCCCAGTCTTTCCAGTGCAACAGAGGTAGTGGGATTCCGTGCAGAACTATGCTGCTAGTAAACAGTACCCAAGCAGTGCTGAAATTTCTACAGTCAGACTATTTTGAGTAGAATAGAATAGGAATAGACTAGACTAGACTAGACTAGACTAGACTAGACTAGACTAGAATAGAATAGAATAGAATAGAATAGAATAGAATAGAATAGAATTAACCAGGCTGGAAAAAAACTTTGAGATCATCGAGTCCAACCTATCACCCAACACCACCTAATGAACTAAACCATGGCACCAAGCACCCCATCCAGTCTCTTCCTAAACATCTCCAGTGATGGGGACTCCACCACCTCCCTGGGCAGCACATCCCAATGGCCATTCTCTCCTTCTGTGAAGAATTTCTTCCTAACATCCAGCCTGAACCTCCCCTGGCACAGCTTGAGACTGTGTCCTCTGAGTATTATTTGTGAAGATGAGGGAAGAAAGTGGTTTTATCATTTCAAGCATCTACTTAAAAACACAGCAGACAAACTTCTCAATAAAGAAAAACTTCAAAATTATTCTCTGCCTAACACACTTTTGTCTTAGAGAAGAGTGGAAAAAAACCCTCTCATGCACATCTTTGTCTCTCTTCTCCTTTTGCACTTCCTAAGATTAAGAAAAGCTCTCTCTAGTTCATTGTGCATGCTGTATAACAGGTGTTTAAGGGGAAAGCCAAAATGACCTCTGTGATGGGTTATGCCCATCCTGGAAGCAGGGGGGGGAGGGCTTGTGAGAGCATTGCCCAGGGGTTTTCCCCCTGGGAAACTGAGTTAGTCTGTTCCACTGCCCCTCCCTGTCCAGCAAGCCTATAAAAAGGAGGACACTGCAGCCATTTGCTCTCTTGGCCCCTGCCTTTGCCTGGACAAGGGCTGCTGCTGGCTCCCTGCTTCTCTGCCATGTGGTCAGGCCTGATTCTTCTCCCTGCTACATCCATGCCTCTTCAAAGAGAATACACACACATATATATATATACACTGTTTAAAGACAATTCTTTACCTCTCTACTTCCAAGCCAACTCCAAATTATTTCTTGGTGGATTTGCAGGGGAGAGATTCTCAGCCTTGTCCCCATCTGAGCCTTAAATTCCAATTCAGGCTCAAACGACCACAACCCCATATGTGCCAGCCCTTCCAAGGAGTACCTACGCTGTGCCAGCTGCAGGTGGTGCTGAGTCACGCATTCTGGCCAGCCACAGATGGACAACAGGCACCCCTGCAGTCATTACTGGGGTTTGCTTCCTAAATATCACAGGACAGCTTTGGTTGGTCAGTGTCTGGTGCTTACACCTGTGATGAACTCAGGATCATAAGCAAATACCTAACCACCCATCTCTTCAGGTATCAGCTGATAAGTGCAAACTGTGCAGTGACTCATGAAATACTATGTCACAAAAGCCTACAGATTCGCTCTGGGCTCGGATTGTATTTTACTGCAGTAGTCCTTAGAGCCCTGTGCAATTTCCCTGCAAGGCCTAACTGAAGTGCCAAGGTAGAACTTTATATTGATAATCCTAATATCTGTCCACATCTTGAAATTATGGGCAAGTTTGAAAGGTCAAGACAAATATGGGGCTGGCCCAGGCAGCCAAGAGGGCCAATGGCATCCTGGCCTGCATCAGGAATAGTGTGGCCAGCAGGAGCAGGGAGGTCATTCTGCCCCTGGACACTGCACTGGTTAGGCTGCACCTTGAGTCCTGTGTCCAGTTCTGGGCCCCTCAGCTCAGGAAGGAGGTTGAGTTGCTGGAAGGTGTCCAGAGAAGGGCAATGAAGTTGGTGAGGGGTTTGGAGCACAGCCCTGTGAGGAGAGGCTGAGGGAGCTGGGGTTGCTTAGCCTGGAGGAGACTCAGGGGTGACCTTATTGCTCTCTACAACTCCCTGAAGGGAGGTTGTAGCCAGGCAGAGGTTGGTCTCTTCTCCCAGGCAGCCAGCACCAGAACAAGAGGACACAGTCTCAAGCTGTGCCTGGGGAGGTTTAGGCTGGAGGTTAGGAAGTTCTATACAGAGAGAGTGATTGGCCATTGGAATGGGCTGCCCGGGGAAGTGGTGGAGTCACCGTCACTGGAGGTGTTCAGAAGGAGACTTGATGGGGTGCTTGGTGCCATGGGTTAGTTGATTAGGTGGTGTTGGATTGGTTGATAGGTTGGACGTGATGATCTTGAAGGTCTCTTCCAACCTGGTCTATTCTATTCTATTCTATTCTATTCTATTCTATTCTATTCTATTCTATTCTATTCTATGATTTTAGGAAACAACATAGTCTCCGGGTTATTATGCTTCCTATGTCTAAGATATCTAGGCAAGCAATTAGGCTGATACCTGATGTTCCCATCACTAGTTTCATCTGCTTTGCCCCTAACCAAGTGCTGTGTGTGTTGTGTATGCATTTACACACACTTTGACCCAGCAGCAATGACTCCATCGCTATGAGGGCATTTTTAAGTCACTTTTATTGACGTTCCAGTCTGAAGTCCATAAATCAATGTCCCAGGGAAGGATCCAGTTCACACTCCCTGTGTTGATGCTGTCCCCATTTCTGCTCCTGACAGGATGTCAATTACTTTATGTCTTTAAATACTCAGAATTTGCCCTAGGATTTGAATGGTTGCACAGCACAGTATGTTGCATTGACTTTGCCTGCACTTAATTCTAAAGCCAGGCAGAACACTGACTGCAGTAACTAAGCTTCATTTTACAGACATTTGAAGCTCCTTTAAACTTCCAGGTTTGAATGGATGAATTCCAGCTCTAGTGCAGCCTGGCACATCTTGGAGCATCTCCAAATTAAGTCTTTATGTTCTGTACTAAATACAAGATGCAGCTTTAGGACACAGTCTCAAGCTGCACCAGGGGAGGTTTAGGCTGGAGGTGTATCATAGTATCATAGTATCAGTCAGGGTTGGCAGGGACCACAAGGATCAGCTAGCTCCAACCCCCCTGCCATGGGCAGGGACACCCCACACTAGATCAGGCTGGCCAGAGCCTCATCCAGCCTGGGCTTAAACACCTCCAGGGACGGGGCCTCAACCACCTCCCTGGACAACCCATTCCAGGGCTTCACCACTCCCCATGGGGAAGAACTTCCTCCTCCCCTCCAGCCTGAATCTCCCCACCTCCAGCTTCATTCCATTCCCCCTAGTCCTATCACTAGCTGATAGCCTGAGCAGTCCCTCCCCAGCCTTCTTGTAGCCCCCTTCAGATCCTGGAAGGCCACAATGAGGTCACCTGGGAGCCTTAGTTTCATAGTTTCAGTTAGGGTTGGAAGGGACCACAAGGATCATCCAGTTCCAACCCCCCTGCCATGGGCAGGGACACTCTACCCTAGATCAGGCTGGACAGAGCCTCATCCAGCCTGGTCTTAAACACCTCAAGGTTAAACACCTTAAACACCTTCTCTTCTCCAGGCTGAACAGCCCCAACTC
Source organism: Colaptes auratus (assembly GCA_015227895.2). NCBI lineage: Eukaryota > Metazoa > Chordata > Aves > Piciformes > Picidae > Colaptes > Colaptes auratus. The sequence continues at coordinate 1,257,756 of CM037640.1, forward strand.
CTTCAGTCTGTCCTCACAGGAGAGGTGCTCCAGCCCTCTGCTCATCCTCGTGGCGCTTCTCTGGACACCTTCCAGCACCTCCAGATCCCTCTTGGAATAGGGGCTCCAGAACTGGAGGCAGTACTCCAGGTGGGGTCTCACCAGGGCTGAGCTGAGCTGAGTAGAGGGGGAGGAGAAAGTTCTTCACAGAGAGAGTTGTCATGAGGTGTTGGGTGACAGGTTGGACTCGATGATCCTTGAGGTCTTTTCCAACCTTATTGATTCTATGATTCTAGAAATGCCTTCAATTCCCTAGCAGAGATGTCCTTTGGCCCACATTGAGAATTGCTCTGTCCCAAGAGGAAGCAGTATAAACATTTCCATGACAACCACAAAAATCACCAGAGAGAAAAAGTTTTCTGTTTCATTACCTTTTCTGTGTGGTGATCAATTACAAAGGAAGAACAGTGCAGGTTCAATTAAGTAACTAAATAAAAAGGAATTAAAAGCCACAGGGGATCTTTATTTCACTTATGTTAAAGGAGGGTCTGACTTCAGGCCTCATTGGCTTGTTTGCACCCTCTAATGGGGTTTAATCTCCATGAACCAGCCTGTCAGCATTAGCTGATCATAATTAGGGAAATGGGGTTAGAGAAAACAGAGAGACTGAAAATAGCTTTTCCCAAGTGCAAGCTTCCCTCCTCCCTGCTTCTCTCCAAATGGGATTATGCTGAGCTCTCTGCACATAATACAATACAATACAATAAACCAGGTTGGAAGAGACCTTCAAGATCATCATGTCCAACCCATCAACCAATCCAACACCACCCAAACAACTAACCCATGGCACCAAGCACCCCATCAAGTCTCCTCCTGAACACCTCCAGTAACAGTGACTCCACCACCTCCCCAGGCAGCCCATTCCAGTGGGCAATCACTCTCTCTGTATAGAACTTCTTCCTAACATCCAGCCTAAACCTCCCCTGGCCCAGCCTGAGACTGTGTCCTCTTGTTCTGGTGCTGGTTGCCTGGGAGAAGAGACCAACCCCCACCTGGCTACAACCTCCCTTCAGGTAGTTGTAGAGAGCAAGAAGGTCTCCCCTGAGTCTCTTCTTCTGCAGGCTAAGCAACCCCAGCTCCCTCAGCCTCTCCTCACAGGGCTGTGCTCCAGACCCCTCCCCAGCTTCGTTGCCCTTCTCTGGACACCTTCCAGCAACTCAACATCTTTCCTAAACTGAGGGGCCCAGAACTGGACACAGGACTCAAGGTGCAGCCTAACCAGTGCAGTGTGCAGGGGCAGAATGACTTCCCTGCTCCTGCTGGCCACACTGTTCCTGATGCAGGCCAGGATGCCATTGGCCCTCTTGGCTGCCTGGGCACACTGCAGGCTCATGTTCAGCCTACCATCAGCCAGCACCCCCAGGTCCCTCTCTGCCTGGCTGCTCTCAGCCACTGTGACCCCACCGAACCACTGGGCAAAACAAAGGTCCTTCTTTTGAAACATGGGAAACAGCTCAGGAGAACATTGGATGCTCTGTCCCAGTTTAGCAAGTGCCTGAGCACATGCTCACCTTTAACCACTTGCTTAGGTCTTCCACTGACTTTGGGGTTAGCATTTGCTGAAAAAAGCACTCCTGGACGTGCAGAACTGCAAGTTCTTACTCAGTGGTGAGAGATTCATTTAAAAAGGAAATATGGACTTTTTTTTTAGAGCTTTTACAAAAATAATAATAAATAGCTGTGGGTTTGGTTTGGGGTTTCTTATTTTTGAAGCCTGAGCTCTTATTTTTATCAAATAACTCATGACTTCATTACAGACAGTTAGCTCCACGTGGGCAAAACAAGACCCCCGGAGGCATACGCAGGATTACATTCCTGCAGACAGCCGGATGGAAAATTCCAGCGGAACTGGCACCTACAGGATGCTTTGCCAGTGGGGAGCAGTTTTGTGTGCATCTTGGGCTCACATGCACCTGGATGCTGGTGCAGGCACCATCAGAGGAAAAGTAGGGATTGCACTGAAGACAAGAGCAGAAGTCTTCTCCCAGGCAACCAGCACCAGAACAAGAGGACACAGTCTCAAGCTGTGCCAGGGGAGGTTTAGGCTGGAGGTGAGGAGAAAGCTCTTCCCAGAGAGAGTTGTTAGCCCTTGGAATGTGCTGCCCAGGGAGGTGGAGGAGTCACCGTCCCTGGAGGTGTTCAAGAGGGGATTGGACGTGGCACTCGGTGCCATGGTCTAGTCGTGGGGTCTGTGGTGACAGGTTGGACTTGATGATCTTTGAGGTCTTTTCCCACCTTGGTGATTCTGTGATTCTGTGATTCTTAACCTCCAGTGAAACCATGGTTTCATCCACAACCTTTACACATGTTGGCTGGGACTTGTTGCCCCTAGCCCCTGCAAGTCTCCTGATTGCTTGTCCCGGGCTACCCTAGCCATGTGTGTGACTGAGGGTGGCCCCAGAGGTGGTGGCACCTCTCCAGACACGGTGGAGAGGTTCCTGCTCTGGAAAGGCATGACGTAGCACAGGGATCAAAATGCCTTTCGATCTCTAGGGCTTCTCTTGACCCTGCAAGACAACATTTCAGCCTCAGTGGAGAGTTTTGGCATCTCCATCCTGCCACAGTTCACTGTCTCCCTCTGCAGCTGGGACCTCCAGGGCTTTGCAGCCCTGCGGCCCTCCTTTCCATCCTATACAGCCACTCAGTGAGGAAGACCCAGAGGCAAGTAAGCAGCAGCATTCCTGTTATGGGGGCTGACTGTCCAGCAAGCACTCCACACAGCCACGTAGAGAAAAAGAGAGCTTGTCCTGTCACGTTTCAGGAGCAATAGGTACATCTGTTCCTCTAGGTACAACTCTTCATCTTACCAAGATCTGCTCCTCCAAGGGGAATGGGCTGGGCGGGGGGGAAATTACTCTCCGAGATCTGCTTGCAGAAAGATAACTTAGTATTGCTCATAAATCTGGCCACTTCATTTCACTGCCAAGATACTCAACAAGCTTCTTTTTTGGGCTGCTCGTTTTTCATCCCTTCAGGCCACGTTTAACCAAGTAATCTGCCCATAAATCCCCGCTCCGGCTGCCGCTGGCGACGCAGAGCTCGCGTAGGGATTCTCAGACTCGGGGCATTCCTGCTGCATGACAGCCCTGCAACCTCTTCCTCTTGAAAGAAGCAGGATGGAAATCAGTCCCTACCAAGTTTATCAGAAGGGCAGCCAAACACTGATGTTATAGGGCAAGCTCTTGAACCGGGAGCTAGGCAGCTATTTTAATCAGTGGACTTATTTGAATGTCTGTCAAGGACAGTATATTTAGCACTGGATAAGCTGTTCCTTCACTGCAGCCCTTATCTGAAAAAATGACTCGAGCACAGCATTTCTCAGATGGACTCTGGTGCACTTTGGCAAACCCCTGTGAAAGAGTTTAGATAACACATCAGCTATCTAAAGGGCCAGGATTTAAAAAGTGAACAGAAATGTCCCTGCCAGCGCAAGGACGGAGCCATCGTTGTGGTTTAATAAATCCTAGCTCTTTAATCATGCCTTCCAGGCACCATCAGATTGTTTCAGTGAATCCCTCGGGTCAAGGCACCAAAACAAAACACATTCTTCTACCCCTGCTTCTCTGCCCAGAGCTAAGCGTGTGCGGGAGAGACGCAAGTGATGGCTTCCGGGCGACTGACAGCGAACAGAGAATGAAAACACTCCTGCAGCACTGAGACGGAGGCTGAGGGAGCTGGGGCTGCTTAGCCTGGAGAAGAGGAGGCTCAGGGCAGACCTCATTGCTCTCTACAACTACCTGAAGGGAGGTTGTAGCCAGGAGTTGGGGTTGGTCTCTTCTCCCAGGCAACCAGCACCAGAACAAGAGGACACAGTCTCAAGCTGTGCCAGGGGAGGTTTAGGCTGGAGGTTAGGAAGAAGTTCTTCACAGCAAGAGAGATTGGCCATTGGGATGTGCTGCCCAGGGAGGTGGTGGAGTCACCATCCTGGAGGTGTTCAAGAGGGGATTGGTCGTGGCACTTCATTGGAGTCACCATCATTGGAGGTGTTTAGGAAGAGACTGGATGGGGTGCTTGGTGCCATGGTTGAGCTGATTAGGTGGTGTTGGGTGATAGGTTGGACTCAGTGATCTCGAAGGTCTTTCCCCACCTGGTTAATTCTATTCTATTCTATTCTATTCTATTCTATTCTATTCTTCTATTCTATTCTATTCTATTCTATTCTATTCTATCCTATCCTATCCTATCCTATCCTATCCTATCCTATCCTATCCTATCCTATCCTATCCTCTAAAAGCCAGAAAGGATGAGCTTCTTTCAGGTACCACTTCCCAGCCACACCACCAGTGCAGCAGTGCAGCAGGCTACATCTCCAGAAGAGCACAGCCCCCTCTTTGGGCATCTAAACCAGCAGAAGGTTCTGGAAAGAGCTTGCCTCCAAACTAGCTGTCTTTACCATAATACAAAGGGGAGAAGAACTCAGTGGGGGCTGGTCTCTGCTTAAAAATCAAACTTCTGTTTGATTCCTGAATTAGGAATGAAGCAGATAGGAAAATAGAATTCGTAGTGAGTGCTGGCAGCTTAAAGGGTCTACAGCATCTGCAGAGGTGGCTGGGGTATGCCCAGCTCCCACTCCCAAACCATCCATGTGTATAACCAAAGGGATTCCAAGATGAGGGTAGTACTGTCCAAGATATCCCAACCATGTGAGTCAAAGACACCAGCAATGTTACTCCCTCACTCTCACTCACCTGCTATACATCTTGCATCACCAGTCGAGCTGTGGGCCACAGGAGGAAGAGAAGATGCCTGTGCTGTGATCATGAGGGATCTCTGCAGCCCCTGCACTGCCTGCAGGTACTACAGGTTGTCTGTGACAGCTCAGGTCACAGAGCTGGCTCCAAATGTCAAGGCAACATGCAGGTACTTGAGACTATTATCTTCTTCACCCCCCACTAGCAGCTGGGGAGCCTGGACATGGGACTTCTTGCAGTCAAAACCCTGTTGGTAATAAGGCAGTGAGAGGAAGGCCCATCCTCTGTCCTCCTATCAGCAAACTGTCTGTACCTTCAAGAACTTCTCAGCATGCCTTTAGAAGTCTAAGAGCAGTTAGAACACGCTAGTTAGTACAATGAAATCTGAACCAGTCCTCACCAGGCAGAAGTCTGCAGGGACTTCACTATGCTTTCTACTTCTCCACTCTTGGGTTTTTTTAAGTTACAAAGGAGGACAAAAACCCCAACCCTGTCAGGACTTAGTAGCTCAGAGATGTCTGTGAACCACCTGCTTAGTAAGGCTGAAATGGAGTTACCTGTTCATTCATCACACAGCCACTGGAGCCCAGGGACTGCTCCAGACTCGTCTACCACAGCCCTTCAGGATGCCCCACACTGCTAGCTGCTTAAGGATCACTGTGGAGGGACCACCACAGCTAATCATAAGACAGAAAAAGCAGGAGGATAGAAACAAATAAGCAAACAAACACCGTCCCCTGCCAACAAACCCCCAGACCTATGCCCCCTGCTCTCATCACAAGCCACCACACAATCTTCAAGAGCTCAGAAATTTCAGGGGAAAGCACTTAGATGACCCTCAGGAGTTAGTCTTGCTCCAGGTTGCTGAGAACAACAAAAAGTCCCCTCAGCACCCTGAGGTGAGGAGGAAATCCCATCCTGAGCCAACATCACTGATTACCAAGCACAATGGAAGCATGACAATCTGACAGGCTAGCAAAACGCTTTGCCTGCCCTCCCTTGTACACGGCCCTGAAGGGAAGGAGCAGCTTTGTCCCTTGCTTTGTCCCTTGCCATCCCTTTACTTGCTGTAGCACGAGATTCGGACCTGGACTGGTCCTGAAGTCTGTTCAGCAGGGCCCTGGCTCTGGCCTCTTGGTGGGCTGGAAAGCAAAGCTGCACAACTTCTGCTGCTTTCATGTCCTACTACTCCTCTGCTCCCTCCCCTTTCCTGCACATCAGCTCCACTCCTCCCCCCACATGTTTCTTGCTTTGCAGTCCTGTCTTTCCTCATCTCCCTTCTTATGCCCCAGCTCGGTTTTTGCCCTCCTTTGCTCACATGGGTCACATTTCAGTAATGACAGGAGTTACCCTTTGCTGCCAGATCTTCTCCAACACGGTGTGACACCTACATTTCAGTGACATGGTTTACTGCTGCTGGAAACTACAGTCTGAAGACTAAGAACTGGGGTCCTAACCTCCAACTCCCAACAAACCTGAAGTTATTTAAGTAGTACTTCACTCTAATGCAAGCCAGCAAAATATTATTTCCTCCATTAATGCCTGTGGAGTTACAACATTCTTGCCATAATCTGCCTGCAGATGCAGCATAGGTGTTGAGAAAGGGCTCAGAGACCCAAAAGAACCAGGAAATGACCACTTTCTGGGATACAGATTCAGCTTGTTTTCTGACTGACTGACTCACTAAACCAGACTTGTCTTAGACTTGCCAGCCAAGCACTATGAGCTACTGATGTATGCCTGGAAAACATTTGTGATAAAAAATAGGGTTGCAAAAAAATAGCAAGCAAGTAGCTGATCCAGCTGTCATGCAGACTTGGCAGAGTGTTCAGAGCAGCACGGGTACGTTCCGCAGCACTATCACCTAGTCCTGGAGAGCAGCAGGTAGCCAGGGATCTTCATGACCATTAAGAAGCTGAGGTTCCTGCAACCACCAAAACAAATATTACTCCTTTTTTAAGTAAAATAGGAAAGGGTATTTAACCATCTACCACACATTGGGTGCAGCAACATCAGGACTTCTGCCCTGATGCCCTGCAAGATGGGACATGAGGAACTTATCTTCAGCTGGTATTTCAGGACCACCTCTGGACTTGAGCCCCTGGTACAGAGTAGAAGAATGTGTAGAAAAACTGACCTGATTGGGAAACAGAGCAACTGGGCACCGTTATGAAGGTGTGAGGCACACTCTCTGACAACCCTTCTCTGCCTAAGCAAGCTCTGCACGTTACTGGAGACACACTGCAGCACTGCCAAAAGGACCTCCCAAGATCAGTATTGTGCATGGCCATCCCAGCCTGCTCCAAGTGTGCACTGTGCCAAAGTGCTCCAGCAAAAGGCTGGAGGGAATTGGATGGGACAGAAAGGCCCTGGGACAGGCAAGTTTTGTGTTGATGTGGAAGCCTGCATGCCCTACTGAATCTGCTCTTCTGTGCATTGGAGGAGGAGGGAGGCCCAGCTCCCAAAGGTGTTTTGGAGGGCAATGCTAGGATAAAACAAGGCAGTGCCACTGGGAGCTGCTGGGTTGGGGTGTCCTGTAGCTCTGCCTATGTCACTGGGAGCTCCCTGGTGTGTTCCAGGGCTCTGGAACGAGTTGGGTGAGTCCTCTGCTGCCCACAAGCATGGCCAAGTTTCCACTTGTCTTGGGAGGAGAAGGGAGAGCTCTTTTGCTCAGTCACCTTTTCCAGAAGATTCCAATTTAATATTTTTATCTTGTCTAAAGAATGGCCAAAAGGCAGACTGACAGAGCATAGCCAGACAAACTCATGCTTCCTTGGGAGACCAGGCTAGGAACAACCTGGTAAGGACCCATTGGTTCTGAATAAAACAATTCATCTAGGAATTGCTGCGCTAAAGCACACCTTAATGTTGCTGAGAGACAAGAAACCATTAGAAGCACCAGAGAGCTACGAGTCATGCCACCAAAGAGTGTGATTTCACTCTAAATCCACAAATGTGCTCAATTCCCTGATGGGCAAGGCCTCTCAGTGTAACCCAGTTCCTTGTAGACCTCCCTATTCCCCTATTACAACTTCCCTAGCCTTCTGAGTGCTATTTCTGTCTCAGCATGGCTTGCACAGCTTAGGATCCAAGACTGGCTTGGTGCCCGTTCTGCTCAGGCTGTCTAGAAAGGACTTTGTTCCCGTGCAGGTCGATCACAGTGTAGGACAACTGGACACTTCAGCGTTGAGTAGTTTCCTTTTTCAATGCTGAGTGTGTTTCCAGTGTTGACTCACAGGGTAATTTTTAAAGGAATAATTGCTTCCAGATGTCCTGCCTATTCTGTTCTGAAGGAGTACTGCAACCTTTGTCAAGCTTAGAGAGCTAGAGAGATTGTTTTCCCTTGTCTGAGTGACTCTCTCAGTGAGATTTTGGAACTCTACATGTATCATGTGTATCCTATAAATGAGGGCAATAGTTAGACCCAAGACCTCTGCAAACCACTCTTGGTTGGTATGACCCACTTTGTAAAGCCCAAATGCAGAGGGCATGTCCATGAGAACTTTTGGTCTCCTCTGCACTGCGCTGGGGTGCTGCAGCACGGCACAGGCAAAACCAGACATTCCTAGAAGATGTAGATCTCCTGTTGTACAGAAATATCCTCAGACTAGAGGCAAACATTTGGGACAGTGCCAAGTACTCTTTGACTGAAAAAGATAGAAGTTCTTGAAAAAGAGGCATGAGGTAGGAAAACAACAACTCTGCCACTAGGACCTGCTCAGCCTTTGCTGGCTTTAATCGCACTTCTTTCGTCAGCTGATTTCTGGGCTTTCTTTCTCACTCTTAAAATGGATGCAGACATGGCAAGGTAAAGGATTTGTATGAAATGGTCTAAAGAAATGGTCAGAGCACAGAAGAAATACCATTTTATCCCTTTGGGGAATCAGGAGTTACACTATCCAAACTTTGAGAGCATGCTCTAAATGATTCCTGAGTAGCTTCCAAGTTGCATGTTTGGGTGCTGCACTTACAAGTGCTGTGCTCTGTCATACCATGAAATACCTAGTGAAGGGTCCTGAAGCTGTGACCCTAAATTTCCAGCTCCAGAGAGCATTATTTCCATAAACATAACTGCTTGAAAGGTACAACAAATAGAATAGAATAGAATAGAATAGAATAGAATAGAATAGAATAGAATAGAATAGAATAGAATAGACCAGGTTGGAAGAGACCTTCAAGATCATCAAGTCCAACCCATCATCCAACACCACCTAATCAACTAAACCATGCAACCAAGCACACTATCAGGTCTCCTCCTAAACACCTCCAACGATGGGGACTCCACCACCAGCCTGGGCAGCACATTCCAATGGGCAATCACTCTGTCTATGAAGAATTTCTTCCTAACAAACATTCAATCTGAACCTCCCCTGGCACAGCTTGAGACTGTGTCCTCTTGTTCTGGTGCTGGTTGCCTGGGAGAAGAGACCAACCCCCACCTGGCTACAACCTCCCTTCAGGTAGTTGTAGAGAGCAATAAGGTCTCCCCTGAGACCCTGAGGTCTCCCCCTTCTCCAGGCTAAGCAACCCCAGCTCCCTCAGCCTCTCCTCACAGGGCTGTGCTCCAGACCCCTCCCCAGCTTTGTTGCCCTTCTCTGGACACCTTCCAGCAACTCAACATCTTTCCTAAACTGAGGGGCCCAGAACTGGACACAGGACTCCAGGTGTGGCCTAACCAGTGCTGAGTCCAGGGGCAGAATGACCTCCCTGCTCCTGCTGGCCACACTATGCATGACCAAGATTCCATGCGATGTCTGTTAAGTAGAAAGAAGGATAGGAAGAGATCAGGTGCTGTGGGATGTGTTGAGAAAGTGTACTTCAGACAGACAGATCAGCTAAAGCACAGCAGGGCTGAAGTGACTGAAGATGGAATAGGTGCAGCTTGTTGTCTGTGAAGTCCTACAGATCTGCTCCTTCGCATGGCACCCAAATAAGGCTGCTGCAAGCTGCTGGAAGACGCCGAATGGCTGCAAACAAAATGTGGTAGCTTCGGGGGAAAGAATCCGTTTACAAGTTGATAACAGAGAGCCTTAATGAGATATAAATACCCTAATTCAACCTTTCTGCAAGGGAGTGATCCATTTTCCATTTTGAAATGCAGTTTGTAATTCCATGAAGTGCAGTAAAAGCCTCTGAGCATCCCTTCGTTAGCAAGATTAGTGACATTTCCTGGGGTTTTTTCCACCCTATCTTGAGGGGGAGGGCTGGGGGGGGAGAATAAATCTGCAACTGCAAATCTCCCCACAACATGAGAAACTGAATGATCTCATTGTTCTATGACTAAGAGTGGGTGGTGTTGAAAACTACTGTCCTAATAGCACAGGACAAGGCTGATGGCACTAAAAAAAAGCGCTAGAAAAAGCTACAGCTAGAAATAAACTGTGGTTTCCATCAGAGCACTCTAGAATGGGCAGGAAAACATGTTCCTTTCCCTGCAGAAATAGATGGTGCAGCACTCCATCGTCTTGTGTACAACACCTGCTTCAAAATGCCCCACCAGCTGCAATATTTAAAACAAGGAAACAATCGAACTCGTGTCTATGTTCAGCAAACCTCCGAATTTCATTGTAAGAACACATCAACAGTCAGGAAGCACATGCTAAAATACATTGAAAGGGCACACAGAAACAGAGGTTTGACTTGAAGTGCTGACCGAGTAAGTTCCAAAGACACCTGGGAAAGTTTGTGGCTGCACTAGCAGGTGCTACTGCAGCAGCTGGAAGAGGTGCTGCGTAAAGATCCAGCTCAAACTCACCATTAGGCTGATTTTCATAGCCTTGGCTTTAACATGGGACTGAGTCTCAAAGTGCCCAGTTGTTGCAACATGACTAATTTCAAGTGGCAGAGCTGCTGTGAGAGTGAGTGTTTCACAAAGTTTCCCATCCACACGCCTTCCAGCTTGGGAAGCAATTCAGCACCACAGTGACGGGCGCACAGCCAGCTCCAAAGATACGATGTAGACTAATGTCTATTTTAATCCCCACCTCTCTTCTCCAGGGTATTACAGAGCACAAGGCTTTTGCTTTGCAGCTTCTGACTTATTAAGTTTGGAAGTGATACGTCTTGGTTCAGTTGAGAGCAAAATACTTAATGACCTTACCTGGCAATTAGCTTTCCCTACTTTTCTAACTTGTGTGAAGAACAAGGCATTGCCCTACCCCGACCACATGGATCATCAGAGAGCAGAGCAGAGACCACTGTCCCTCAGGGTGATGTTCCTCTGGGACCTCCCTTTCTCCAGCTGTGACTTCCAAAGTCCTCTTCTCACTGTACCAGAACACCTCAGAAATACTCTAAACCTGGATTTGCTAAGGTGGAAGCAGTAGTTTGAGCACTGCACGACCGCCAGGTCCAGCCACTGACACATCGTCATGCAGAACAGAGCCCTGCCGACATAAGCACTGAGCTCTGCCTGCTGGCACGCCACGTTCTAGCTCGAGACCGACGGAACTTCTTTGTGTATCTTTTGACACAATAGCAGCTTGCTGAGGTTGAATCAGTTTGTGATGAGGGTCTTTCAACTCAGGACACAGCAGGACAACATGAATAAATATATAAAATCTGTTACAGCCTGTAAGATTTTCTGCCACACAGTAGGTTAAGTTGTGGAGGAGCATAACAGTCTCAAGGATGCATCAGTGATTCAGTGCTCCATGCTTAGAGCAAAGATGCCCAGGGCACAGTGCATACCAGTGGTCTGAAAACACCCTCACCCCTGCAGCAAGCTGCCACAAGGCTCCCTTCCCTGACGACTTGGCAAGTGGCATTTTCAGCAAGTCTCTCCAGATTCCCTTCTGGGCAGGGACTTCTGCTTCTAATACATCTCATACAACACAGGTTTCTGAGACCAAGAAGGAGCCTTGGTTTGGCTTCCCTTACATGGCAGCCCCCTGGAAACCTGTCAGGAAAGAAGCCTGCTTTTCCTGACAGCAACCAGCTGCCTAAACCAGAATGCCCCCTGCAGCCCTGCCTGGCCCCAGGGCCATCGGGCAGCGGCTCTGAGGGCAGCAGCCTGCCTCTGCTTCATTCCCTGTGCAACATCTGCTGCAGTGAAAGGTGGTGGGAGAAACTGGGCAGGGGTGGGAAGCAGATCTGTGACCCTGTAGGAGAAAGCTGTGCCATCAGGAACACAGAACAGAACAAACCAGGAGTATTTCAGCTGGAGAGACATACAAAGATCTAGGTCACCTACCTGACCAAACAAGCTGCCTGGCACTCAAAATATTATGCAGTAGCCTCATTCCTGATATTTCCTTACTTTTGAGTCTCAGAACTTGCAATGAAGCCTACTCAAAGTATAAGCTTGTATGTGTAATTTAGTAGATTATTGCAGTCTTGCTCACTGCTGGAGGGTGAACATGATGTCCTTATATCCTGATGCTTATAAATAATTAAGGACAGAGCAGAACTCTTAAAAAAAACACAAATCCAAAACAACAACAACAAAAAACCCAAAACTACTGCAGAGTTTTCCAGAACTGATTTTAACCCTTTCCAGGACAGCTGCATCAGTTAATAGAAAAAAATTAACAGACAAACGAACAAACACAAAACCAAACCGAACAAAAAGCTGATGAGCCTGCTGTAATTTGCACACTGCCTGCCAGGGTCGTAGCCTGCGTGGTCCTGAAAGGGAGGGCAGACCCCCGGCCCCAGCCTACCTGGAGGACCCAGGCCTGCTAGGTGCCAGTGCCTGCAGCAGTGGTTCAGAAAGGACCATTTCCCAGCTCAGCAGAAAGGAGGCAGGGACCCTCCTATCTGGCCACTGAGAATGGGTAGGTGGTGCAATGGGGGAGAGGCTCCTGCACCCCAAGTTTAGGCTGAACGAAGACACAGTGTGGCTGAGCCCTCATTAGTTAGGGCTCTGCACCCTCCCCTCCACTGGACACGATAGTAAAAGACAGCAATGGGCACACGAGGGAACCAGCTGTCAGTGCTCAAAGCAGCAAGCTGGTGGGCAGCAGTTTCAGTGAGCTGACTTGCCAAGAAAACCCACCCAACCAACCCAAAGCACATACAAAAAGCCAGTGCTGAGAGCCGGGTGTCAAAAGCACCTGCGCCCAATCCAGCAGCGCAGCCATTCACACGCCTTTGCTTCTCTTGCTTTGTTATTCCTCGGGTAGATCTACACCTACACTGTCTGCATCTGCTTCAGATCAAATGTGCTGAGTATGAAGATTGGTTTTTTAACTTTCCCTCTTCTTTCCTAGAGCAAATGAGACAGCTGGAGGTTATGTTTCTTTTGCACACTGACAAGCCATTACTGGACATAACGTGAAGCAGTCGACTGCACACGCAGCCACGCAATGTTGTGCTGGGCTGATGCAGCAAAATCGAGGAACTTGTACCTTGCATTCAGCTGTGAATGCTGGAAAGGCTCCTGGATGTCACTGATTTTACAGCCCCTGTCACAGCAGAAGAACTGATCTTCCCTGACAGTGGAAGTGCACAATTAGGTCACATTAAATATTAAGAAAACCCCGCAGTGGCTCCACACGGCAGCTGAAGGTGAGTGACACCCGCTGGCAAACAGCTCCTCTCTGGCAAAAGCCATCCCAGCTTCAGTAGGTACTCTCTGTTTGGAGTTTGCAAGCTAAGCCTGCAGGTGCAGACGTGTGAGCAGTTGTCCAAGCAGAGGGAATCATAACGTTTCCCTCCAAGACAGTGAAGCATCACAGTCAAGCACCCTGCGCAGGCGGGTTTAACCCCCACCCTGGGAAGTCACTGCTACCTCTGCGTGCACAGGAGCAGAGGCTGGGAACCCCTCACTCTCACTACTTGTTTTGATTCACCTCCCAGGTCCTTCAGGAGGGTTTCCTTTAGGGTCAAAATGAACAAATTGAGGCAGTGATGCTCTTGGCTGAGGCTTTGGGCTTGGGTAAGGTTTTATTCTGTCTACAGCACCAAACAGAGCGACTGATGCTCCCAGCTCCACCATGGTAGGAAAAACGTTTGCAATGCCTTTATCAGACACTATGAAGCCTCTCCTTGGCTGGAGGTGGACTAGTGAGCAAAAGCTCAGCTCACTGTGCACATGGGAAGCCTTTTGCACCCTGTCAGTGTCACCTGATTACACTGATTTCAGTCTTGCAAAGCTGAAGTGAAAGTTGGTCATTCTGGCTGTCAGTTCTGTCACAGGTCATTTGGTGCTCACCACAAAGTAATTCCACAGAAAGACTTGGAAACCATCACCACACCAGTGGCAGTTACTTAAATCATTAATCACACAGCATCACAGGATCACCAAGGTTGGAAGAGACCTCAAAGATCATCGAGTCCAACCTGTCACCACAGACCTCATGGCTAAACCATGGCACCAAGTGCCACATCCAATCCCCTCTTGAACACCTCCAGGGATGGTGACTCCACCACCTCCCTGGGCAGCACATCCCAATGGCCAACGACTCTCTCTGGGAAGAACTTTCTCCTCACCTCCAGCCTAAACTTCCCCTGGCACAGCTTGAGACTGTGTCCTCTTGTTCTGGTGCAGCTTGCCTGGGAGAAGAGACCAACCCCCACCTGGCTACAACCTCCCTTCAAGTAGTTGTAGAGAGCAATTTGGTCTCCCCTGAGCCTCCTCTTCTCCAGGCTAAGCAACCCCAGCTCCCTCAGCCTCTCCTCACAGGGGCTGTGCTCAAGGCCTCTCCCCAGCCTCGTTGCCCTTCTCTGGACATGTTCAAGTGTCTCAATGTCCTTCTTAAACTGGTGCACCTCAGGGAAATGCCACACAGGTTTCAGGACGGTGAGTTGGCAGCACAGCTCTCTCAGCACATGAAGCAACACCACAATTCTTTAAAAACTTTCATTTCTTCCCCATGCTTTTTCAGTAGAAACAATTAGGTGTCACAGTCAGCATTCCTGCTGCAACATCTCCCTGGACATCCTTAAGAGCATCACCATGGTTCACTCCCAAACATATGAGCAGGACTTTTATTGACACTTTTAAGTCAGCAGCTGAGAAGTGACTTTGAGTCCTGTGTCCAGTTCTGGGCCCCTCAGTTTAGGAAAGATATTGAGCTGCTGGAAGGTGTCCAGAGAAGGGCAAGAAAGCTGGGGAGGGGTCTGGAGCACAGCCCTGTGAGGAGAGGCTGAGGGAGCTGGGGTTGCTTAGCCTGGAGAAGAGGAGGCCCAGGGGAGACCTTCTTGCTCTCTACAACTCCCTGAAGAGAGGTTGTAGCCAGGTGGGGCAGGCAATGTGTGATAGAGCAAGAGGACATAGTCTCAAGCTGCACCAGGGGAGGTTTGGGCTGGATGTTAGGAAGAAATTCTTCATAGAGAGAGTGATTGGAATGTGCTGCCCAGGGAGGTGGTGGAACCAGGGAGGTGTTTAGGAGGAGACTGAATGGGGTGCTTGGTGCCATGGTTTAGTTGATTCGATGGTGTTGGATGATAAGTTGGACTCAGTGATCTCAAAGGTCTCTTCCAACCTGGTCTATTCTATTCTATTCTATTCTATTCTATTCTATTCTATTCTATTCTATATCTATTCTTTAGCTCAGGCCAAAAGCAGCATCTCATTCTAGGAGCTGCCTCCAGAAAGGTGCAGCCAGGGGCATGTGCAGGGAGCACCATCCTGAGGTTTTGCTGTAGCACCTGTGAGCAGGGTTTGAAAGCAGAGCCACACACCAGCACACACCAAGAACCAAGCTGACTGCTCAGAGGAAACAACCAATCAACCTCCCAAATATTTTGAATTGGGAAACTTCATTTAGGCTCCAGCCCAGAGCAACTAAAAGTTGTTCAAGTTACAACGCCCGCATAAATTAGATCTGATACGGTCCTTCGTGGCACAAGACCACGACGCCGAGTTTCACGTGCAGGGAGGACACGGGGAGGTGAGCTCCCACGGTAACTTTCCTGCTGCGTGATGCCGCCGCCGCGCCGAGCGAAGCTGCTGGGCTGGCCGCGCTGGCGAGCGGGAGCGGGGAGCGGGCGGGAGCGGGCAGCGGGAGCGGGGAGCCGGGAGCGGGAGCCGGGAGCGGGGAGCGGGCAGCCGCCGCCGGAGCGGTGCCGGCTCCCTCTCGCGGCTGCTCGGCATTCTGCTGGCAAGGCGCGGCAGGCTCCCAGAGCCGGTGTCGGTGCCCTCACAGCACAGCCAGGATTGGCGGCGCTGGGGTTTCTTTCTCGCAGGGCAGCAGCCCGGGAGTAGTATCACCGCTGCGGGAGCACCCATTGCCCCTTGTCCTATCAGAACCCACTCCAGACATCCCTCTTGTGCCATTTGTTCAGATCTGAGAAATGTTTTACTATTGCAGTGGGATGTAGGGTTGAGCTCACCTAAGGTTTAGAAGTGTTTGAACCTCAGGTTTTGCTTCAGGTCTGACCCCAATAGTTTGCTCATAGCCAGAATCATCCTGCTGACAATCAGCACCTCCTCTGAGTAGACACAGTATATGCTCACACAACCCTGAAACTAGACAGAGTTAAACAATGTTCTGCCATTTGGGAGACAAAAGTAATATGCTAAGCACTGGGGTTTTCCCCCCCAGGGGTACAGATGCTCTAAGTATAACATTAATATCTGTATTGCCTCTGAGGTGTTCTTACAGCAGAGGGACAAAGTAAGGGCCAGCTACCCCTGCCTGTCCTTCTGCACAAGCTTTCTTCTGACTCAGATTTGTGGAGACACTTTTCTCACACGCTTCCCCCCAGCCACGTGGCCTTCCTCTTGCCCTGATAATGGAGCTTTGGGTTTAGATGCAGTGGAGGGGCACAAAGTAGAGGCTGAGGCTGACAGAGTTGCTATACTTGTCGGCCTTTGCCTTTCTGTTGCTCTCGTCAAAGTCCCCTCCTCAGCCCTTTCTGGCTTTAGACTTTCCTCCCTATCCTCCAAGCCTCCTGGGGGAACGGTCACTCGCTCGCCCTCCCAAGTCCCCAGTTACAGCAGGCTGAAGTGATAACTGACGCCTGAGTTTTGACACACTCACAAAGGAGAGCGAGCTGGAAAAGAAAATGAAAGGCAGAACTCTTCCCCAGTTCTCAAGCTAGTCCGCTGAGAGCAGGACCTCACCAAGCCCCACTTCCCAGGAAATAACTGAGATAATTTAAAGGGCCAACCTTGAAGTAGAACTGGGAGAGAGGAGCCCAAATATCTGCTATCTGGCAAAAGCAGACCAAAAGCAGGTTAAGTGGCTGAATTCCTTCTCTTTAGTGCAACTTTTCCTCTCTTACTCACTGTGCCATCTTCACAGCCTCAGCCTGCTCTGGGGGTTACGCAGCAATTGAATTTGTGTGCCCCGTGTTTCTGACCACACCTCCTGTAAGTGCTGTGCTAACTTCCCTCAGCCAAGTAAGCCTGGAACACCTCCGGCCCAGGCACCCAGGCAAATCCAAGACTTCCTTGCTGTTCACACAGTTTTCTCAGGCTGTTGGACAGAAGTTATTGGTGGCCATTTTTTTTAGTGAAAGGAGTGGCAAGCAAATAACTTTGCAGCATATTAAATTGTTCAGGCATTGTACCAGTGACAACAAATCCTTTAGGATCCCTTGACTGACATCTATAATTAATGTAGCTGTCAAACTTTTCTGAAGCAATTTTGTGCTGCTTTGACAAGCCATTTCACTGGCCAGGGGCTTGCATAAAAAGAGTAATTCACATTACTATGGTGCTGCTATTTACAGAGCCCAGAGGATAGTGGTATCACTACCATATGAATATTAATATCCAGATTTATTCCAAAATACATCATTATCTATGCAACATACACGACGTGCACATATTGATACAGGGGAAGAGGCATTGTTCCGCAGAGAGAAGGGGGCCTGGAGCTGCTGGGGGTTGCTCATTCCCTGACTCATTATATGGCCTTTGAATAGGCACTTAGTCATTCCGCAGTTTAGTGTTTCTCTCTGTAGAGTGGAGAACAAAGCCCCAACACAAACTGCACTCACTGTTATCAGTCAGAGTGGCAGAGGTCACAGAGACGGCGCAGGGTCAAGGAGCAACACTGAGCAGTCCTTGTGTGCGTGAAGCCCAGAGGCACACTCAGGACAGCTGTGCTGCTCTGAAACAGCTTCTTTCTCCTACCAAAGCAGCGGCAGGGTCAGTTTAGGCTACCTAGCGCAGCAGTCGCTTCTTGCCCCTTACCTTGCCTTACTTACAAGCAATAATGCGCCACGAAATCGTGAGCCTTGGAGAGAAGAGGCAGAAAGCTACTGAGAAGGGAAAGGAGAACATCAAGGAGGAGAAGGGGGAAAAGAGGCAAGGATGACTCTCATGCTGTATTTGCTATGCAGTCAAGCCCACAGGGGAACTGCATATTTAAAGGTAGGAAACACAAAGACCTGTCCTGTTCCCTAGGGAAAAAAATAAGAAACCTCTGAATTTGTCTTCGTCTATTATTAGCCTCACACTAACACCGATGTACCCTGTGCCCAAAGCCACAGCATGCAAACACCACAGCCAGCAGAAGAGGCACTGGCAGCTCTGCAGCTCATGAAAGCACTGGGCCCACGCTCTGGTACCAGTATCAGAGAAAACTGCTGAGTAGCAAGCAAAGCTACGGAAAGGACTTGCACAGCACGATAATCTAGCTTGGGGGGCTGAGGTCAGCAGCCACACCATTTTTGAAGAGTATAATAGGTTCCTCTTGTTCAGTCATTTGTTTATTCATTTTCATTTTAAATTACTAAGAAATCCTAGCAAGAGAGGCTTCATCTCTACTCCCAAATAAAACAGTATTGTCTGTGACAAAGCCAGCTTGGTAAGTGCCAGAGCATTTCACAGTCCATTTATGTACCAAAGCATTATCTATCGAATAGAATAGAATTAACCAGGTTGGAAAAGACCCTTGAGGTCATCAAGTCCAACCTGTCACCCAACACCATCTGATCAACTCAACCATGGCAATAAGTGTCTCATCCAGTCTTTTCCTAAACACCTCTGTGATGGTGACTCCACCACCTCCCTGGGCAGCACATTCCAATGGCTGATCTCTCTTTCTATAAAGGACTTCTTCCTAACATCCAGCCTAAACATCCCCTGGTGCAGCTTGAGACTGTGTCCTCTTGTTCTGGTGCTGGGTGCCTGGGAGAAGAGACCAACCCCCACCTGGCTACAACCTCCCTTCAGGGAGATGTAGAGAGCAATGAGGTCTCCCCCGAGCCTCCTCTTCTCCAGGCTAAGCAACCCCAGCTCCCTCAGCCTCTCCTCACAGGGCTGTGCTCCAAACCCCTCCCCAGCTTTGTTGCCCTTCTCTGGACATGTTCCCGGGAAGAAGAGGAGAAGCTTTATGTCATTATGCCTCAGGGCCTAAAAGCAGAGGAAGTAGCCAGGGCATATAGGAAAGAAAAGAGAAGGAGCCTTGTCCTCATTTACATCACAACCCAGCAGGACCTCAACCCAAAAGATAGAACGCTGTGGTGAAACATCCATGAACAACACTCTTGTTTGATACAGAGAGGTTCTGCAGATGGAATTCCAAAGTGGGAGATGAGCACCAGGGTGGCAATATAAATGACCTCAGGCCAAACTCCAATACATTTCTATACGCTCCACATACAGACCCTGCCTCAAGCCCAGGACTGACAAAGAAAGAGAAGAGGGAGCCTGGTGGCTCAGAAGGCAGATTTAAGCAGTTCAAGATAGCTGGGAGCAGTACTGATGCTTCTAGGCTGCTGTGTTCACTCTTTAAGACAAAGGCACAAACCACACAGCACATTGGGCCAGTGACCACAGGGATGGTCCTCACTGGCTTCAAGCTGGCAGCTTCTTAAAGCAACACTTGTTGACTGAAGCTGGCTTGCCAATCAGCAGTGCCACTTCTGCTCCCTTCTGCCATGATGCTCAGCCTGTCAAAGGCAGAAAGTGACGTGTGACTCATTTGCCAACATTTAGCACTGAGAATTTGATTCCAAGCAGTTTGGCTTCTGCTTTAGTCAAAACAGTTCAGCCATTTCCAGGAATATTATTAAGGGGGAAATATACTTCTTGGCACATGTTAAATAAATCCAGACAACCTTTTTATATGCAGATTTCTGGCTTCAGAAGTGGAATTCTGAAGTTTGGACTTTGTGATAGTAAAGTGTCTATCCCTAGTAAAATCTACCCAGCTTTGGCCAGATCACAGAGTAAGGAAACACTGCAGCTAAGGGCTCAGTAAAGGCTTGTGGAAATTGCAGTTACCTGTTACTTCTGCTGTGGGCAGGAGGTTCCTCATCTCTTGCAGAAGAGCCCCAGGAATACAGATTGCTTTCAGCTCTGAAGGAGAATGGACACAGACCTACAGCAGCAAGATACACAGCTGAAAACCAAGGAGCTTGGGAATAAGGAACAGGTAAGGAACAGAGCTCTGGATAGATAAAGAGACCTAAGAGAACAAAAGACAGAGATTTCCTTCCCAAATGGCCCTGCCTTTGGGAGCTAGCAGGGGCAGGAAAAAAAAATAAAGGGAGGGAAAATGGAAAAGGATGGGGAGTGGAACTTGCTGGGGATGAAGATCTGGACTCACAGAGGTGGAAGAGAAGCTTCTGGGTGAGATTTCTGCCAGTCAGTGGCAGCTTGTTTTCATCCATTACCCTGTCTGATTATGCCTGCAAGACATCCATGGCTGGGTGATGAAGGTATGGGGTCAAGGGTGGGCTAGAGTCACCAGAATTTGTGTTTGACATCTCCATGTTTTTCCAATGTGAAACAAGTCCAAGTTTTTGTGACAATTGTTTAGCTGATACACGTTAAGGCAATGCTGAGCCCTGTTCCTCATGAAACAGAGGGCCAACAAGGGCAGCAGTTTCCACCAGTGGCCGGAGGACTGTCAGCGCCCCTGCCCCACCAGCCCCACTGCTGCTCCAGCTCCAGGCTGGTTGGGTGCCTGTGACAGCCCAATACAGGTCTGATAGGACAGGTCTGGAGCCCCTATTCCAAGAGAGATAGGGACATGCTGGAAGGTGTCCAGAGAAGGGCCACGAGGAGGAGCAGAGGGCTGGAGCACCTCTCCTGTGAGGACAGACTGAAGGAGTTGGGGCTGTTCAGCCTGGAGAAGAGAAGGCTCCGAGGTGACCTCATTGTGGCCTTCCAGTATCTGAAGGGGGCTACAAGAAGGCTGGGGAGGGACTGCTCAGAGTATGAATGAGGTTTGTGACTGTTTTTTTACCAGCACCAGAACAGGAGGACACGGTCTCAGGCTGTACCAGGGGAGGTTTGGGCTGGATGTTGGGGGGGGGGGGGGGGGGGGGGAGGGGAAGTTCTTCACGGAGGGAGAGACTGGCCATTGGAGTGGGCTGCCCGGAGGGGTGGTGGAGTCACCATTACTGGAGGTGTTTGGGAGGGGACTGGATGGGGTGCTTGGTGCCATGTTTTAGTTTATTAGATGGTGTTGGATGGTAGGGTGGACTCAGTGTCAAGGGTCTCTTCCAACCTAGTTAATTCTGCTTCTATTTTCAGGCCTTTTCTCGTTTAGTAGCTATGCTCTACATCTGCTTCCTTAAGGCTTGCTACAGGACTTGTCACCTGATGGACTTCAGCAAGTGTGACATTAACATCAGGGGTAGCTAGCCTGACTTGCATGCTGATGTTAGTGAAGCTGCAAATTGTGTGATATTAGCCTTATTTGCTCCCCTATGTTTACTCTTTTTCCCCACAGAAGCTGTGACTCCACTTTTCATCTTTGTTTTTATGCTCAAAACACTGCCAGCTTAATCACCAATTATAACCTTACTCATTTAAAAGCTAAATCAACTGAAAACAATGCAAAAATGTGGCTCCCTTGAGGAGAACTCAAGACTTTGTGTTAATTTTCCTCACATTTTGATTGGTATAAAGCACTTTAACTCGCAGGTGAATCGCCCCAAACGATGTTAATTTTAAATCGAGATGACACGTGCACACTCATGGGATACCAGTCAGAGCAACCTCTCTCCTCTTCCTCCTTCAACTCTGACCTGCTGCACAAAATTATTTCTCCCTGTGAAACTGATAATGGAACCCTACAGCACCCAGCTCTGCCAGCAGCTTTTACTTGTGTTCCATCTTTGTCTCGGTCTGGAGAGGGAGGGAGACTCAGGTTCTTCTGAATATTCCCGTGCTGTGACATGAGAGGCACAAGCGAGCCCAAAGTATCAACAGCCAGGCTATTTATTACATAAATACAGCGGAGGGATCAGAAGGGGAGAGGGAGCAAATAGAGAAGAGGAAAGGAATGATATTACCACACCCCTCACCCCCACCCAAGACAGTTTGAGTCTGTGGAGGAAAGGTGCTGCAGGAGATGTCGGGTCTGTAGAGGAAGGCTGCTGAGGCTTTGGCTGTAGAAGGGATGTGGTCCTCTGGGCAGCCTCTTCAGCTCCAGGAGTTGCAGCAGGCGGAACTTGGGGCACGGAGAGAGGGTTTCCAGAGTCCAGGACCCGTTGTGCTGCCCGTGATGTTCCCAGCATGTGCTGCTGTCTGCTTTCTGCTGCATTTTGCTTTTCCAATTTTCTTCTCCTAAGCCAGTAGTTGCTCCAGTCTTTTATACAGCTTTTTAGTCCTTAGGCACGTGTCCAGGTGTTCTTCCCCAGGATATCCTTCTGGGAAATCATCTTTAGGTAAGTGTCCAGGTATCCCCAGGAAATCTTGCTGTGTATTCATGCGTGTCTGGATGGAGCGGGGGAAGGCCTCTGCCTCCTCCTTCTCCATCTACCTACCCACACACTCATTACACATCAGGAAACAGGTGGTGAATCTATTGTCTCACCATCCTCCCTGCCTGGGGTATCTGATAGCTGGAAATGGTCCTGTCCTGAAGGCTGCTGGCTGGGCCCTTGGGCCATTGATGCAGGCCAGCTGCAGTCCCGTGAGCAAGGTTATCTTTGCACCTTCCAAGAGTCCTTCCAGTGGCTCTGCCCAACGCACAGCAGCCATTGTCTGGGCAAGCAGCAAGGGATTTGATCTTTGTTGAGTCACACCAGGAGAGACAAGCTTTAGTCTCTCACAATCTTTTCTTGATTTATTTCTTAATTGCCTGACCTGTGCTATTTCCTGGAGTTTGGAAGTCCTTTGTGGCTATCTTCTAAATGCAATTTCTTCAGTTTTAGGAAATGAGAACTCCATGAACTTTCACATAGGTTTCATGGGACCCTGTCGAGCAATAGAAGGCCTAATAGTTGTTAGGCTTGATATATTAGTGATTGCCACAAAACATCTCTCCAGTCAATACTGTAAAACTCCTAGACACTCTTTGGTGCCTGAGTGAATTTAAGAGCAAGTGAGGAGCTCTTACTAAGAGTCTCTCTTACTGCAATAAGTGCCAGGATATCTGTAGGAAAAGCAGATTTGTAGAGCTGCCACTATTGTTAATGGAATATTTGCATGTTATAATTCATCAGCTATTTGGAACATGCCACTCTCTGTGCAAGAGATGTTTCCAGCAGCTGTTTTTCACAAATCAAAGACTTTAAGGTATTGAAAAGGTCTCTCTTTTCTCATAATAACCCCATGTGACTAGCAGAAAATACAACAAACATTTGGAAATGATTGCCCATTTGCATTCTGTGTAGACCGATGGAATCACAGGATGGTTTTAGTTAGGTTTGAGATCAAGTCCAGCCATTACCTCCACACTCGCAAGTCTGGTGCTAGGCCGTGTCACACGGCGCCACATCCATCCAGCTCCCGGGCGCTCCCAGGGATGGTGATCCCACCACCTCCCCGGGAGCCCCTCCAGTGTTTGGTAACACTTGGAATAAAGACATCTCCTCCAGTATCCAATCTGAGCCTCCCCAGAGCAGCTTGAGGCAGGTTCCTCTCATTCTATCACTAAGGGGAAGAAACCCACCTGCTGCAACCTGTTTGCAGGTAGTTGCAGAGAGAGATATGGTCTCCCTGAGCCTCCTTTTCTCCAGACTAAACAGCCCAGTTCCCTCAGCTACCTGCCAGAAGTCCTGTTCTCCAGGCCCTTCAGTAGCTTTGTTGCCCTTCTGTGGGCCTGCCCCCAGTACCTTAATCTCTGTCTTGTAAGGAAGCCCCAAAAACTGAGTAGTTCCCTGGTCCTGCTTGTCACAGTGTTCCCGGTACAGGGCAGGAGGCTGTTGGTCTTCCTGGCCACCTGGGCACACTACTGGCTCATGTTCAGCCAGTTGCAATCAACACTCAGGTCCTTCTCTACTGGGCAGCTCTCCAGCCACTCTGCCCCAGGCCTGTAGCGTTTGATGGGGTTGTTGTGACTGAATTGCAATACTTGGCCTTGTCAAACCTCAAGCAACCATCCCTGGCTTATTCATCCAGCTTGCCCAGGTCTCGCTGTAGAGCCTCCTTACCCTCAAGCAGATCAACACTCACTCCCAGCTTAGTGTTACTGCAGCCTTACTGAGGGTGCATTCAGTCTCCTGGTCCACATCATCGTGGCTCAGGTGTGGGCAAAACCCATCAGATAACTCAGCTCTTCAGGAAGACGTAGTTCTGTGCTGGAAGACTATGTGGCCACAGGCATGTCTACAGCTAAGCTGCTCACTCTCAGCTCCTCTTGTGGGCTACAGTGAGAAGTAGGTTCTTTCACAGCCTCATCCTTTGGATGAGATGAGCTGTGCCCCAGAAAACCTGGTTAATTCTGTTCCATTGCTTTTTAACTCCTTTCCTTTCTTATTTCTGAAAAGAAGCAGCAAGGGGGAGAAATGGTCTGTAAGTGAGGCACAAAAGCAGAGATTTGCAGACTGATGAGAGCAGATTCAAGGGGCCTCCAGCTAGAAATAGTGTAATTAGCATCACATCATCCGGCTAAACAGCTCCTACTCCACCACCACCATTCCTGCACCCATCCCAGACCTAAAGGCAAGACCCTTACCAGCCAAGATACCACACAGAGGAGCCCAGCACCAGTGAAGAACCAGCATCCATGGATATTGGAGCAGTCATCAATCATTGCCCTATCTGACCGGGGGGCCACCAGGCCCCCCGGCCTTTGTTGTCACCACCACCACCACCCAGTGCGCACCAGGGGTACTCACCAGAGATGAGAGGAGGATCCTCCAGCCCAGATGGGCTCAGCTTAGGGCTTCTGCCTCTCCTGGAAGGGTTTAAAAAGGGGAGTGGATATGGGGAGGGCAAGGTGGCCACACCTGGGGTGGGAGGAGACTCCAATAGAGACCAGGTGCTCTGGGATTTGAGGGGAAAAGGGGGGGGGGAATGGGGTGGGTGAGGGACTTTAAAGGTGTCAGGAAATTATAGGACTGGGGGGAATGGAAAAAAAAACCCAACAACTAGAAATGGGTAGATTCAGATTGGATGTTAGGAAGAAGTTCTTCCCCATGAGGGTGGTGAGACACTGGCACAGGTTGCCCAGGGAGGTGGTGGAAGCCTCATCCCTGGGAGTTTTTAAGGCCAGACTGGATGTGGCTCTGGGCAGCCTGATCTAGTGTGAGGTGTGGCAGCCCATGGCAGGGTGGTTGAAACTGGATGATCCTCGAGGTCCCTTCAGCCCCAACAATTCTGTGATCCTATGATTCTAAAACAATTTTGCAGTTCAGGCTGGATGTTAGGAAGAAGTTCTTCACAGAAAGATTGGCCACTGGAATGGGCAGCCCGGGGAGGTGGTGGAGTCACCATCACTGGAGGTGTTTAAAAACAGACTGGATGAGGCACTTTAGTTGATTAGATGGTATTGGGTGATAGGTTGGACTTGATGATCTTGAAGGTCTTTTCCAGCCTAGTTGATTCTGTGATTCTGTGACTGCTCAGGCTCTCAGGTAGTGATAGGACTAGGGGGAATGGAATGAAGCTGGAGGTGGGGAGATTCAGGCTGGAGGTGAGGAGGAAGTTCTTCCCCATGAGAGTGGTGAAGCCCTGGAATGGGTTGTGCAGGGAGGTGGTTGAGGCCCTGTCCCTGGAGGTGTTTAAGCCCAGGCTGGCTGAGGCTCTGGCCAGCCTGATCTAGTGTGGGGTGTCCCTGCCCATGGCAGGGGGGTTGGAACTAGCTGATCCTTGTGGTCCCTTCCAACCCTGACTGATACCCTGATACTATGACATACCACAGCCCCCTCTGCTACACAGTCTGGGTTCAACCTCAGCACTATGACCACTGAGCAGGCAAGGGGATGCTGCAGAAAACGAACTGTGACCAAATAAATCAGGGCAGCTATGATACACAGAGACACAAGCAGAACAATTCATGTCAAACAGAGAGTCTCCTTGCTGACGTCTCCAAACAATGAAGGCTGGCCTGTGTTGCCTCAGTAAAGTTCTTTAAATGAGGTTTGTGTGCAACAATGCAGCGAGAATTTCTGGAGGAAATACCAATATAGGCACTGCAAACAGCTTCCCAAACCCAAACTCCGGCGTTCAGGTGCTGTCTCACTGACGGTGATCTAAAATCAAGGCTGCCGCTCCTTTTAAAAGCACAGACAAGAACATCTCTCCAAAGCGATGTTTTGTAACTGCATTTGTTAATCATCCAGACAGCTCTTCTCATATCATGGAGGAACAGTTTGGTTTGAGGACTGGCAGATGAATGCTCTTACATTTGATAGGGAGAAAGCTGTAGCTGCATTATGTCTGTGGGCTGAGTGGGGCCGGTGGTTGATGAGAAGGTGGGCTCGCAGGGCTTCCATTCATCTCTTACAAATAGGGGTTAACAGGATTTACAGCTTGACAATGGAAGCACTCACCCACTTGATAATGTTGCAGCTTTTCAGTAGTGCTTCGGTCCTGGCTCATGGGGAAAGGACAAAGCCAATCGACCTCCATCTGAATAAGCGTGTTAAGTAGAGTTTATCTAGACCAAGTGGTTCCTTCATCATGGCCCCAGGGATTTACAGCCCAGCACAGCCAGGCAATGGTTTCGAGACAAGCAGAAAGATCTATGGAGGAAAGGCATGAAGCAGACAAACAAAACTGCCCCATCTGTCACAGGAGCCTGTCTCTCCTGTGATCCGCGGCAGCCTCTGCTGTCCTTTCCGTGGGACCTCAGAAAGAATTGTCCAAAACAGAGAACTGGCATGTCAGCACCACCCCGGAGAAGGGTTTCGGTTTGTTAACTGCTGCTAGGTAAAGGATTACCATTACAAAAGACTCGAGGGGCTACAAAGGAGGAACCAGAGGAATGGTGAACATAGCTCTTAACTCCTTTGTCGGGACACATCCACCATGCCTTTTCCCCTGCACAAAGTAGGAGCAACACTAGACCTGCAATGTACATACTTCAATACATAAATCACAGAATGTTAGGGGAATCAAGTCCAGCCTGCCTGCCTGTTCAGCCACTGCTCTAAGGGCACAGGCAGAGTGCATGAACTCAAGGTGGCCACTGCTGTGAGAGACAATAACAAGCATTTCTATAAATACATTCATGCTAAAAAGAGGGCAAGAAGAGCCTCCACTCCTTATTGGAGCTGGAGGGGAACACTGCAACTAAAGATGAGGAAAAGGCTGAGGCTGTAAATGCCTTCTTTGCCTCCATTTTCAGCAGTAAAGCAGTAGGACTCCAGGATAACTGGCCTCCTGAACTGGTTGATGGGGTCAGGGGGCAGTAGAGTCCCCCTGAAATCCATAAGGAAGTAATTAGGGACTTGCTGAGCCACCTGGATACAAACAAGTCCATGGGACCGGGTGGGATCCACCCTAGGGTGCTGAGAGAGCTGGCAGAGGAGCTCCAAGCCGCTCTCCATCAGTAACCACCAGTCCTGGCTCACGGGAGAGGTCCCAGATGACTGGCAACTGGCCAATGTGATCCCCATCCACAAGAAGGGCTGGATGGAGGAACCTGGAAAGTCCAGGCCTGTCAGCCTGACCTCAGTGCCAGGAAAGATTGTGGAGCAGATCATCGTGGGGACAATCACAGTGCACCTGCAGGGCAGCCAAGGGATAAGAACTAGCCAACATGGATTTAGGAAGGGCAGGTCCTGCCTCTCCAAACTGATCTTCCATGCTCAGGTGACTGCCTGGTGGATGTGGGGCAGGCTGTGGATGTGCTCTACCTGGACTCAGCAAGGCCTTTGACACCGTCCCCCACAGCAAACTCCTGGCCAAGCTGTCAGCCCCTGGCTTGGACAGCAGCACTCTGAGCTGGGTTAGGAACTGGCTGGAGGCTGAGCCCAGAGAGTGGTGGTGAATGGTGCCACAGCCAGCTGGAGGCCAGGCACCAGTGGTGTGCCCCAGGGATCAGTGCTGGGCCCCATCCTGTTCAATATCTTTATTGATGATATGGAGGAGGGGATTGAGTCCATCATCAGAAAACTTGCAGATGACACCAAGCTGTTAGAGGGTAGGAGAGCTCTGCAAAGGGACATTGACAGGCTGCACAGATAGGCAGGATGGCATTCAACAAGTTCAAGTGCCAGGTGCTGCTCTTGGGGCACAACAACCCCATGCAGTGCTACAGGCTGGAGTCAGAGTGGCTGGAGAGCAGCCAGGTAGAAAGGGACCTCGGGGTACTGATTGACAGCTGGCTGAACATGAGCCAGCAGTGTGCCCAGGTGGTCAAGAAGGCCAATAACATCCTGGTCTCCATCAGAACAGTGTGGCCAGCAGGAGGAGGGAGCACGTTCTGCCCTTGTACCCAGCACTGGTTAGGCCACACCTTGAGTCCTGTGTCCAGTTCTCAGTTTAGGAAAGATGTTGAGTTGCTGGAAGGTGTCCAGAGAAGGGCAACAAAATGGGGAGGGGTCTGGAGCACAGCCCTGTGAGGAGAGGCTGAGGGAGCTGGGGTTGCTTAGCCTGGAGAAGAGGAGGCTCAGGGGAGACCTTCTTCCTGACTACAACTCCCTGAAGGGGAGAGTCCAGTCCTCTCTTGAACACCACCAGGGATGGTGACTCCACCACCTCCCTGGGCAGCACATCCCAATGGCCAATCTCTCTTTCTGGGAAAAACTTTGTCCTCACCTCCAGGCTAAACCTCCCCTGGCACAGCTTGAGACTGTGTCCTCTTGTTCTGGTGCTGGTTGCCTGGGAGAAGAGACCAACCCCCTCATGGCTACAACCTCCCTTCAGGTAGTTGCAGAGAGCAATTTGGTCTCCCCTGAGCCTCCTCTTCTCCAGGCTAAGCAACCCCAGCTCCCTCAGCCTCCCTTCACAGGGCTGTGCTCCAAACCCCTCCCCAGCTTTGTTGCCCTTCTCTGGACACATTCCAGTATCTCAATGTCCTTCCTAAACTGAGGGGCCCAGAACATAAGCAGATAAGTGATTCCATGTTTAATAACTGAGATAAAGATTCCCTCTGCCTGTAACCCCCTGCTCTGCATCGTCTGTGGCTGGCAGTTTGTCACAAGACAAAGTCCAAATTCAGCCACCTTCCAGGACTGCTACTGATCTCTCTATAGCCCACAACAAACCTCTCTCTGCAGTCCCAACAGCTAAATCAGGTCTGATGAGCTGTAGAACGCCTTCTTAAGCAGAGCAGGCGCATGGTACAATTAAGGAACAAATACACTCAGTAAGAGTGTAGGACAAAGAAATCTCTCTGTTCATCACTCAGCTTCTGTCCAGGTGGACAACTATTGTCTGTGTTTTTCCCACAGCTTGTGTATCCAGTGTAATCCCTTTAGGCTTACCAGAAAACTGTGAATCCAAGGCACACATCCACTACAGCACACACTGCCTGCCTCCACAGCAGCTTGCTCCACACACAATTCAGTGCTGGATGGTGGATTCACACGAGTCTGATCCTGCACGATCGGGCCTCAGGTTGTGCTGAGTAGGCACATTTCACACGTACAGTCGAAGACCTCCCAAAGCATCAGGCAACTCACATAGCACTTGGGCCACATTCCCAGCTTAGGCAAGGGAGATTTGACATTTCTTGGACATTTGCACTTGCAAATTCAAATAGACATTAGTACAGACAAGGGTAGCACCACAGAGACTGTTTTCAGACCTACTGCTTGAGACAGCTATTTCTTCACCTTCTGTGTGCCTCAGCACATAACAAAATCAGATGGAAGTGCCCAGCTTCTGCCTTTGGCCAGCTGGTTTCCAGAGAGCTAGTGCTTTGCAGCTGAGCATCTCCCAAAGCACCAGCAGCTGGCCTCCAGCATGACTGACACGGACAGACAGGGTGGACAGTCTTGTTGGCACCGTAGCCACAGATCCCTAGGTCCCACCATTGAGACAATGTCTTGTGGGTGTTTTAACTTGAAGGTGATCTTCCTTCCATTTGATGATTCAGCAGCAGACTGAAGGGCAGGTTCAGCTGCCCAGCCTGTGCAAACATCTGCCAGTGGTCAAGCCAAGAGGATTTTGTTGTAGGAAAGAAGTTTCACTCTCATCAGGAGACAGAGCCTTTGATGCACAGGCTGAGGCATCACGGCACAAGCAGTCTCAAATGTGCCTGTTTATGGTGGCACATTCAAGGTGCTGTGACTCAGGTGCCTGAGCAGGGGTCTCTAATAATACCTTCCAACTACATGTAACATGTAAATATACTGTGTGGGCAGGACATGCATGAAATAAGAAGGCATTTATTGTAATTAAAGGAACTTAAAAATATTTATTTCAACTTTATTTATGTCAACCCCTTTTACCCATCTTTGTGGCTGGGCACTTGGCAACACAAAGTGAATTCCACTCCCAGGGGCAGCTCGCTCCTCTGTTCCTGCTCCAGCTTGGGGCTGTGCAAATGAAGGATGTCTCCAGGCAAACTCCAGGAGAACTATCTGAAAGAGCCACAACGCAGCTGCCTGACCAGAAGGGGACTGCCCAGTAACGGGGCAGAGGATATCCAGAAATACTTTAGAGCCACCTCTTTCAAGAGAGGTTTGATCCTAAGGAATGTTTCTGGACAGTGACTCATGGTGCCCAGTGCACAGCTGGAGCTGGACTGCACATGCAATTACAGCTGTTAAAGTCAGCCAGCTATAAACAACCACTGCTTCAAGGTGGGGTCTCAGAAACCACAATGATTTCCGTTCAAGCTGCAGAAGAATGTGGCATTTTCTGGTACCAGCACACAGCTGCACACGTTCAACTGAAAGGGAAATGACATTTTCCAGTCCCTTCAGTTTTTGATACTAAAAGCCTGGTCAGTGCAACAAGATCCACCAACTATGAAAGATATCCCTTAGAAATGCAACTTGCAGTCCCTCCCTGTCAGGGCAGGCCTTGGACCTGTTGATGTAGTCATATGAAGTAACATTTAGCAAACTCTAGCCTCATCTGTCCCCTCCTTTCTAACTTACAGAGGGAACAGAACTCACCATTAGAATGACAAGGTTCTGAAGAGCAAAATAGATCTGTAAAAGTTGGGCACAGCAAAGAATTAGTAGGAAATAACTGTTGAAGTAAACTGTTGAAGCAGAGAACGCTGTGGGCAGCAACTGTGTCTTCAGAGTCCCACGATGTAAAGACAGGCAACGTGAAGCAAACAGCTTTGTCCTCAGCTCATTTCCAGACATGCATCTGAAGAAATCCTTGGAAGGGGCTGGCATGAAATCTTCATGGCAGGTTGACCACTCAGAGAATAGAATAGACCAGGTTGGAAGAGCCCTTCGAGATCGTGACCAACCCATCATCCAACGCCATCTAATCAACTACAGAGGCTTCCCAGTAAGCACTCCACAGAGAAAAAAAGCTGTCCTGTAACTACCCAGTGATGCAATGAAACCATCGATCTAGAGGAGATGTCAAATGAGAGGATTAATGTGAAGGCACAAGAGCATCCAGCATCCTTGGGTGAAGCTGTGGTGCTCCTTGTCCAGTTGGTAACTGCCCCAGCCCCTTGGGCTGTAGCAGTTTTAAATAGCCAAAGTGAAGTGAGGCAGGAAGGAGTAGTCTAAACTAACAGTTGTACCTGTGTTATGCTCTCAGCCTATTCTGGTACCAAAACGATCTCCTGGAGGACTCACTACTGCTTCTACTAGCTTAAAAACCTGCCTAGGTACAACAGCTACTGAGCTGGGCCAGAATGTGATTTGGACTTGCTGGACTCACACACCTGAAAGGCAAAGAAGGCTTGAAGCTTTGAGAAAGGCTGTTCCAAGGTGCCCACAGGGAGGGTTTCCCCAGAGACTGATGAATCACAGAATGTTAGGTGCTGGAAGGGACCTTGAAATATCATCTAGCCTAACCTCACTGCCAGAGCAGGATTGCCTAGACTAGGTCACACAGGAACATATCCAGGCAGGTTTTGATTGTTTCCAGAGAAGAATATTCCACAGCCTCCCTGGGCAGCCTGTGACCGGTAAAAATGTGACTTTGCTGGAGCAGTACATAGTGCACTCGTTCAGCAGTCCCTGGCTTCCCTCAAGGTTTTTCAAGGGAGCTGGAATTCATGGGGATTTCATTATCTGAGAATCTAGGAAAGAGCTGTTGCCAGCATTCAGCTCACGTAGCCTCGGTAACAGGCAACCTTGCAACAGCACCACTTACCATAGACTCACAGAAGCAATAAGGTTGGGAAAGACCTCAAAGACCATCAAGTCCAACCTGTCACCCAGCACCTCATGACTGCTAAACCATGGCACCAAGTGCCACGTCCAATCCCCTCTTGAACACCCCAGGGACGGTGACTCCACCACCTCCCTGGGCAGCACATCCCAATGGCCAATCTCTCTTTCTGAGAAAAACTTCTTCCTCACCTCCAGCCTAAACTCCCCTGGCACAGCTTGAGACTGTGTCCTCTTGTTCTGGTGCTGGGTGCCTGGGAGAAGAGACCAACCCCCACCTGGCTACAACCTCCCTTCAGGGAGTTGTAAACAGCAATGAAGTCTCTCCTGAGCCTCCTCCTCTCCAGGCTAAGCAACCCCAGCTCCCTCAGCCTCTCCTCACAGGGCTGTGCTCCAGACCCCTCCCGAGCTCTGTTGCCCTTCTCTGGACATGTTCAGCAACTCAACATCTTTCCTAAATTGAGGGGCCCTGAACTGGACACAGGACTCAAGGTGTGGCCTAACCAGTGCTGCTACAGGGCACAATGACTTCCCTGCTCCTCCTGGCCACAGTATTTCTGATGCAGGCCAGGATGCCATTGGCCTTCTTGGCCACCTGGGCACACTGCTGGCTCATGTTCAGCCTACTCTCAACCAGCACCCCCAGGTCCCTTTCTGCCTGGCTGCTCTCCAGCCACTTTGTCCCCAGCCTGTAGCACTGCATGGGGTTGCTGTGGCCAACATGAGAAGCTGAGGTCTTTGCAGTGAGAAGCCAGCTCCAGGATGTCCATGCTGTGTCATCATGAAAATAAACACCTGCAGATGACCTGGGAGCACCAGGGAATGCAGGCATGCAATAGCAGCCGATTTGCTGAGGACAAAGAGCAAACTGAGTCAGCCCTTAACAAGGTAATACAACAAGGGAAGAGTACACAGGCACCAAACAGTACTGCATGTGGCTTCAGCCCCAGTGAGTAAGGGATAATGGAGGCTCAAGCTTTCCTCCACAAATGCACAAGGAAGCTCTTATTTGGATGAATGACCTAACGCTAACAGGGAACAAAGCACAGCTGTGTTTCTAAAGGACTGTGGCCTCACAGAGAGGGTCACAGATAGCAAATCCATGCTGTAGGACATTTTGAGGAAAGAAGTGAGCCTGCATCATCTGTGGCCACTTTCTTCATGTCACAGCTTCCATGCAAATAACATGGAAACAGCCTCAAAAGCTGAAATAATTTGACAAACTGCCTGGTTCTGGAGCTAAGGATGAGGGATGCATCCCAGAAGGTAACCCATGAACAATTAGGCTGGAGGTTAGGAGGAAGTTCTACACAGAGAGAGTGATTGCCCATTGGAATGGGCTGCCCGGGAGGTGGTGGAGTCACCATCACTGGAGGTGTTCAGGAGGAGACTGGATGGGGTGCTTGGTGCCATGGGTTAGTTGATTAGGTGGTGTTGGATTGGTTGACAGGTTGGATGTGATGATCTTGAAGGTCTCTTCCAACCTGGTTCATTCTGTTCTATTCTGTCTCAGTCTGTCTTCCGTTTCTTGGCCAGAATGCACGCTGGCCCTGGACTGAAACTGATGAGATAAGCAGCTAACTTTCTTAACAGCTGCTTTGAGCTTAACTGGAATTCTCCTAACATTCTTTTTCCACTCTTCTCTTTTTGTCTAATCAACTAGAGAAAAAGGGAAGGGGGAGAGAGGTTGGGGGGAACCCGAGGTGGGATCCTCCTGCGAGGAGGATTTCTGTGTTTGTTTTCTTTCCTGTAAATTCCTGTATGTTGTCAATACTGTATAGTTTGTATCTATCCATTCTTTCCATTATTGCTTGTAAAATGCAGCTTCATTTGCTTCTCTGACTGAGTTTAGCTGCACTTTATGTTGGTGTGTGGATCGAACCATCTAACCACTACACCCTCACATCAGCATGCTCCTCAGTAAGGATGCAATTGCAGTTCCAGGTAGCTGTGTTCCTCATCCAGTGCATCAGAGTTGTCCAAAGGCTTTAGTGGGTGCTACTTAAACCACATTTAATATTTCCAGGTTCTCAGTTTCATTATAAATGGTGTCACAAGCAGCTCTAAATAAAGCAACTTCTAGATAAAATAGCTGAGCCCTGGACTTCTGCTGTGGAAGGTCCTTGCAATCAGTTTCATGGTGTGCAAATAAAAACCCAGAAGATTCCTCAACATCCAAGATCAAAGGGGGAGACTCAGATATGAACATCTGCAGTTTTGGAAAGAACAAAGCAATTAGCACAGAAAAAACTCACCTCGAATCAGACAAAAGAGTAGACAAAGGCAAAAGGCAGTTTTGTCAAGACAGAGGAGGGGGGTGGGGAGGGCAGCTGTGAGGGCACGCATTGCTCACCCTTTGCATCAGTTTGACAGCCATCAGAATGGTTGCCACGGGCTGAGAGATTGGATCCTCACAGATGCCTAAACCAGTTTAAACATCCCCTAACGAAAGGGATTTTAAAGCAAGACAGGGAGAGGAAAATGAAAAGAATGAAAGCAAGTTATTTCTAAATCTTTAAGGCTCTGGTTGCAGAATGCAGGAGAAAACCTATCTGAGCAGCAAAGATGGCTCTAGACAAACTTGTAACTAAGCAGCTCAGACACCAAACAGCATGCCAGGACAAAAAGGGAGGAACATGTCCCTAGGGAAAAGAGATGACTAAACTTCAAGCAGAGAATCCAATTACGTGGCTTTAGCATTCATTTCTGCTGTTAATTAGGGCATCTCCCAACAGAACTGCGAAGCCATGATAACACTCAGGACCACATGACTCAGACTGCAGGCAATGAATGGAGCTGGGAGTGGAGAGGCCGATTAAAGAAAGCTGTGAGCAGGTCTGGAACAATGTCAGTCAGTGCCTTCTTGATCGTAGACTCAATGAATCATTAGGGTTGGAAAAGGCCTCTAAGACCATCAGGTCCAATCATCAGCCCCACACTATACCCTGCCCTGAAGTGCCACAGCTACACATTTTAACACCTCCAGGGATGGTGACTCTGTGACTTCTCTGGGCAGCCTGTTTCAATGCCTGACCACTCTTTCAGTAAAGATTTGTTTCCTAATATCGAACCTAAATCTCTGCTGGCATAGCTTGAAGCCATTTCCTCTCATTCTATTGCTTGATATCAGGGTGATGAACACCCATCTCACTACAACCTTTTTCAGTAGGGGTAGAGAGCAATGAGGTCTAGCCTCAAGCCTTCTCTTCTCCAGACTAAACAATCCCAGCTCCTTCCATGCTGCTTATTAGTTAATTACTTAATTGTGACAGGAACTGCTGCTGCAAAACAGAGAAATTATAAGCTATTACTGCTACAATGGACATGATGGAAGCTAAACATGAGCTGAGAAAACAAGAGGAGCCCTTTAAAATTACCTGAAGTGGACAATAACCCTGCAGAAATTTTGGGGTTATTCAGCCTGAAAAAGGCTCTGGGGGGACCTAATAACAACCTTCTGGTACCTGAATGGGACGGGCAAGAAGGGTGGAAAGAGACTGTTTACAAAGGCCTGTAGTGATAGGATGAGGGGCAGTGGCTTCAAACTAGAGAAGAATAGATTTAGAGTGGATGTCAGGAACAAGTTCTTCACCATGAGGGTAGTGGAACAGGTTGCCCAGCAAGGTGGTTGGGGTCCCATCCCTGGAGATGTTCACAGTGAGGCTCAACAGGGCTCTGGGCAGCCTGATCTAGTTGAGGATGCCGCTGCTGACTGCAGAGGGGGCTGGACTAGATGGCCTTTGGAGGTCCCTTCAACCAGACCATTCTATGATTCTGTGAAATTCCCTTATGCAGAACTGAAGCCAGCTTGCAGCTCAGAGTGCAAATTGCTCCTGATAGGGGTGCAGAGACATGATCTCTGTACAAAGGCAGTCTGAGGCAAGCCCTGTTCAGCTACCCTTAACCAGCTTGGCAGAATCTCTTATTTTTCACATGACAAGGACGCCAGAACTGGCTCTGCAAGGACAGAGGGATTTGGTCTGAAGGCTCACTCAGGCAGCAGCCAAATTAGATTTCTTCCCATAAACCTGAGACTCCTGGCTACAGGAGGGTACTAAAAGCTCTGCACCTATAGGGAGTGGAAAGCTGAATTGGCCGTTAGATGCGTTCTCTGAGGTGGTGATCAGCTGTGCTCGGCCTTCTCTTCCCACATATCATAGGACTTCTCAAGCAGCAAAGGAAGGCTGAGCCACACTGAGAGCCACAGAGCACCTTCAGCCATTTTATTAGCTGGCATTGGTCCTGAAAAGGATGCAAGGGTTAGAAATGGGATCTTTGATAAAGTGTCTAAACTGCCAGAAACCAGGACCTCGGGCTGACCTGCTGGAAAGTGACTTCCCAGGCATGCACCAAGAGCCAGAGCCAAGTAGCGTTTCAGGGCACTACTCAACTTTTCTGGGCAACTGTATCTCTGGAGCTAGTGCCAGTCTTAAATTGCTGTAAGAGACACCAGACACCTGAGAAATTCAGCAGGTCTTAAAGCTATACAAATACCAGTGGTGGAAAAGGTTCTTTGAAAGTCTGTGCTGGGATTACTTACAAGTGCCTTTTCTTGAAGCATAGGCTCAAGATTCAGCTAAAATCTTCCAGGAGAAAAAGAAATAGCTGAAGCTGTTGATGGCTCTTTCAAAGTCCTGGCTTCAACCCCCGGCCCAGAGAACGCTTACCACCAGCTTTTTCCTGAACAGCATGAACACTGGCAGCACTCATCTGATGGCCAGCAGCGGCTCTGACACATCTGGAACAGTTTAAAGCCACAGCCTTTGTGCAGAGCCATTCCCATCAAGACCAGAAAGCCAAGTTTTAGTTAAAAAATGTTTGATGGACCTCCAGCTCAACTGGACTGTCAGAAAGGGGGGAAAAAAAGCTGATCTGGAGCTATGCTGAATCTTCTCCACTGGCGGCTCACAGAACTGAAAATCTTTGTCAAGGATCTTTGCTGAAGACAGAAAGAGGCAAAACCAGGGGGTGCCACTCTCTGCTGTTCAGATCCAGCTTCACAGTGGGCAGAAGTGATTCCCTCAGAGCCAGCAGTGGTCTGGGCAGGAGCAGTTGGCTGACCCTTGCCTGGCTGACTTGTAAAGTGTCTGACATGAAGAGAGCAACCCCAGGCTCTGCATCCCAGCAGAAGGACAGAGAGCTGTTGGAGTGAGTCCAGAGGAGGCCACAAAGATGATCCAAAGGCTGGAGCAGCTCTTCTATGAGGATAGGCTAAGGGAGCTGGGGCTGTTCAGCCTGGAGAAGGGTCCACAGGGACCTTAGAGCTGCCTTCCAATACCTGAAGGGATCCTTCAGGAAGGCTGCAGAGAGACTTTTATTGAGAGTGTCTAGAGACAGGACAAGGGGGAATGGTTTGAAGCTGGTTAGACTGGAGATTAGGAAGAAGTTCTTCAGTAGGAGGGTGGGGAGACTCTGGAATAGGCTGTCCAGGGAGAGTGTGGATGCCTCCTCCCTGGGAGTGTTCAGGACCAGGCTCGATGAGGCCTTGACTTGAGAGGTGTCCCTGTCCACGGCAGGGAGGTTGGAGTAGATGATCTCTGAGCCATTCCAGGATTCTCTCTCCCTACAATACCATTCTTTGGCCAATAAAGACCCTGGAAAATGAAAAAAAGAAAAAAGAACAGGGGTGAAAGTGACCTCCAGGCAAGAGCATACAACATGCATGGGAGACCAGGGAGGAGGGAAGGAGAGGACCTGTCGGAACCCTGCCTGCCCAGAAAAGCATTTGGCTTCGGTAGCAAGCACCCGCAGGCCCACGGTACGAATGCTCACACGAGCGATTGCTGGGGGGAAGGCTGCCTTTTTTGTTGCTCCCCCCTTCTTTTTTCCTTTCCCTTGGCTTAGAGTGAAACTGAAGACAAACAGTGTAATAAATGAGACAGGGTGCTTCCATGGTACAGAATGATAACTATCTCAGCAATTCATTGGCTCATGCCAGGAAACTCTCCTCACATGCTGCTTGCAGGTTGTCAGTCTTATCAGATTGGATTAAAAAGAACTGAAAAAAAAGGCAAGAAGGAAAAAATTCTGTCTCCACAACAGAGTTTGCAAGGAGAAAACACTTCAGATGGAAAACCCCAAACTGTGGCCTGTCAGAAGGCTGGGCTATGAAATAAAGGGCATCCAATACCCTACGTACCTGTGTACCACACATACTGTGTCCACTGTGGTCAGTAGCCACTTGAGCAAAACCACTGAGCGGAAAGTACTGAGCAGACACAAACCCACCGCGGGTCTACCACTCAGTGAAGGGTGCCAGACACTCCCAGACAACACAGGCTAGCTCTTCCATTGTGCTTCTCATTGCCAGAGTGCAAAGTATTTCATAAACGGATCGAGTGCCATCCTTCTTCCGTCGCTAAACGGAAACCCGAACTAGCGAGCAGCAGGGTGCCCAACCTACCCCAGATCCAGCAAATCAGATTCCAAGCAGCTCTTGCATCTTCTTACAAAGTTTGTGTCCCACCCTTCAAAGTGAGGGGAACATACATATTCATTCTGACAAAGAGATGAGGCTACTGGCACTATTCACAAGATCAGAGACCCTATAAATCACAGTTTTTAATTCTTTTTGGGCCTGTTTGGAGAGAAGAATTCAAAAACCCTGCCAAAGGTTTACAGCCTTGCCTTCCTAGATGTCACAGGGCACCTGGTAGGAGAGCAAAGTGAGAAGAGTCTTGCTAGCAGGTCATGCCAGTGCTATTTCATCCACACTTGAGCTATGCCATTGGCTGTTGGGACACTAATATGGAACCGTACTAATGCTCCTCACACCATCAGCTACCTCAGATGGGAAGTGATGCTCAAAATGCTTCTTACTGAGTCATCTGTCCAGGTCTTCTGGGTTGAGCAGCAGTAATATGAGGAGAAAGTTCTTCACAGAGAGTTGATAGCCACTGGAATGTGCTGCCCAGGGAGGTGGTGGAGTCAAGAGGGGACTGGACATGGCACTTGGTGCCATGGTTGAGTAGTGATGAGGTGTTGGGTGACAGGTTGGACTTGATGGCTTGGACAGGAGCACACTGCATTGGGTTAGGAACTGGCTGGAGGCTGAGCCCAGAGAGTGGTGGTGAATGGTGCCACAGCCAGCTGGCAGCCAGGCACCAGTGGTGTGCCCCAGGGATCAGTGCTGGGCCCCATGCTCTTCAACATCTTTATTGATGATCTGGATGAGGGCATTGAGTCCATCATCAGTAAATTTGCGGACGACACCAAGCTGGGGGCAGGAGTTGATCTGCTGGAGGGCAGAGAGGCTCTGCAGAGGGACCTCGACAGGCTGGACAGATGGGCAGAGGCCAAGGGCAGGAGATTGAACACATCCAAGTGCCAGGTGCTGCACATTGGCCACAGCAACCCCATGCAGTGCTACAGGCTGGGGTCAGAGTGGCTGGAGAGCGGCCAGGCAGAGAGGGACCTGGGGGGACTGGTTGATTGTAGGCTGAACATGAGCCTGCAGTGTGCCCAGGCAGCCAAGAGGGCCCATGGCATCCTGGCCTGCATCAGGAGCAGTGTGGCCAGCAGGAGCAGGGAGGTCATTGTGCCCCTGTACACTGCACTGGTTAGGCCACACCTTGAGTCCTGTGTCCAGTTCTGGGCCCCTCAGTTCAGGAAGGAGGTTGAGTTGCTGGAAGGTGTCCAGAGAAGGGCAACAAAGTTGGTGAGGGGCTTGGAACACAGCCCTGTGAGGAGAGGCTGAGGGAGCTGGGGTTGCTTAGCCTGGAGAAGAGGAGACTCAGGGGTGACCTCATTGCTCTCTACAACTCCCTGAAGGGAGGTTGTAGCCAGGCAGAGGTTGGTCTCTTCTCCCAGGCAGCCAGCACCAGAACAAGAGGATACAGTCTCAGGCTGCACCAGGGGTGTATAAACTCTGTCCTCTAGTGACACAGAAGAGATACTAGAAATCTTAGCTTCAGATCATGTGGTGATTGAAGACACTTTAAAATAGTGTTGTGCCTCCATCTTCCTCACCTAAATACTTACCATGCACTGTGCATTATGATCTCTGCCATAAGTTTAACATTAGAGTTTCTTAATTCAAGCACACAACAGGCAGTTCCCATAGTTTTAATTTATTAGTCAATTGTGTATTTATTTTAACCAAGTTAAAGAGAATTAACCTTCTGCATCTTTCAATGAAGCCAGAACTACAAAGCCAATCTCTCTCTACAAAGCAACCCAAGACCCCAGTTTAGTTTTCAGGGGGCTGGTTTTCTGTTAGCTCACTAGTGATGAGAAAGACTCCAAAGGAGCCTAGATGAAACATATTTTTAGGAGCAATGCTCTAGAAAATATATAATTGGCAAATTAAGAGGCTTGAAATAGTTCCACAGAACAGCCCACACCACTTCTGCAGTTTGTCACACGGCCGTTGTGCTCAGCTCTACCTCCTCACTAGCAGCGTTGTGCCCAGTAACTACCTCTAGAGTTTGCACCAATTTGCGTTGGGAGTAGCTCCCCTCAGGCATGTCATGACTGTTCCTCAGTTTGTGTTCATGGGGGCTGTGCTCTAGAATACACATTTGTGCCACAAAAATGTGTACTCAGCCCACATCTGGGAAGCAAACCCTTTGAGATTGATGTGAAAAGTCACTAAATTAAGAGCTTGCTGGGATTTCAGAGCGTGATGAAACCTCTAAAGGTGGCAATTATCAATGTCTGGATTTCCTCGCAAGTATTCTCCATGCAACAGAAAAGGAGTGGAAGAAATACGAGTTACTGATTACTGTGACCCAACTACTTATCCCTTGGACACGTAGGACAACCAAGTACTTGCAAACTGTGTGTATTGCCAGTATAAACTCGTTGGAACCACAACTTGTTGCTCCCAAACAAATATCAAAAGAAAACAATATGGTAGTTTATACCCCATTTATTAAGACAGAGTCATCTATTACTAATACACTGGCTGAGTAGCCATAAATCACATTATTTTCTTACTATATTAAGATGCAGGACAGTTTGCCAACCAGATAACAAAGACAAATTAGGCAAGGTGAAGAACATTTAAGCTGTAGTGGGTTAAAAGCCATCCAAGCTAGGGAGACCCAAACAAGTGCAGTTACACAAGGTGCTGGCATCAGGCAACGCTTGGCATGGCACGCTTGCCAGCCAACTCCTCGAATGCCTGGCGGGCCTGCCAGGGCCCCTTGAGCTGGAATGTCGAGAAAAGGTCCGGGGACCATCTGGGTGCCACTTCTTTGGACACCTCCCAAAGAGCGCATTACCAAAGCTACAGTTCTTCTGTGCAGGGATCGCAGAGTTTCTTCCTGTAAGAATGAAGGCTTCGGGTAAGAAAGTTTATAGTGCAATCTGAATTCATTTGTGCCCACAGTGTCATTACTCATTCTCCTAAAACATTTCAAATATAATCGTGTAGGAATTTGCTATCTCTGTGGAGATATTACAAAGTAGTGCTTACACAGTTGGTGACTACATAGATTCACTTGGAATAAATACATCTCTTCATGCTGCTGCAAAACTACAAGTATGAGAGGAGTAAGAAGTGACAAAGCAGCCCAGGACTTCTGTCTCTTCCCAAAGCTGTTCAAATTCTCAGGGTTTTTAGAAGTTAATAACCTTTTATCACGCAGGAAGCACACGCCATGTTCAATTTAACAGCTGCTCAAAGAAGAGCAAAACCTAATCCTGCTTCCTCTTTGCAAATGCACCACCAAATTACAGCGCCTGCTGAGAAATCAGAGGTTGCTTTGCTCCAAACAAGCAAGTTCAGAGAGGTTTCTGCTTGTCAGTGTAGTTGTGTGCTTAGCAAGCAAACCTGCAACACTATTAGCTATACCACACAAACAGCTACTGAAGACAGGGGGGGGAAAGGGTTAAGCACCAGGAGCTTCAGCTCATAAATACATTGTGTTTGCCCTAAGAAACCTGGCTGATAACAGCTGTAGCTTTAATGCAGATTGACAAAGTGAACATTTATTCAGCTTGAACAGCATACACAATGGTTACCTTGATAACAACGGATCTGACAACAAAATCAGGTGAACATCCTACTGATGCATTTATGTGTTGTTTTTTCCCCCCCCCCCCCCCCGGTAAATGGAATATTTTATTAACAAACAAGAGCTGGCAATGCTTCATTGAAATAACAGAGCTAACAACTGCTGTGAGAAGCAACTACTCTCACATCAGAACGGCGTCATGCACCTAAGCGTAGTAAAAGCACCAGATTTCTTTTCAGTCTTTAAATGACTGCAAGGTTAAAGTCATCAAGAGGTGCTTTTAATTGGCTGTTGTTTTTTAGTGGTGGTGGTGGTCCTTTTTAAATGAGTTTTGATTTAAGACATAGTGAGAGGGGTAAAACTTCTTAAAGAGTATCTTTGGGAGAGCCTTACCTCACTGCAAAGTATTTACATATCTTGCTGTGAAAATATCAAGTCTTTCCAATACCCTCATCAATAACTATTTCCATTAAAAATTGAGAGGGGGAAAAAAAAAGGCTGAAAATCCAGGTATTTAGAGTCAACTGCTTTTGGCAGACACAATCCACGTTCAAGCTAAATGGTTCAGTTTGTTTATTTTGAGATTCAGGAAAAAGGTTATGATGAACACAAATTTGTTAATCTCCTTTGATCACTGCCAGGAGACAACTGTGGCAAGTGTGGCAACAGCAGGAGGACACACACCCATCAACTGGCTATAACCTATAAATACAGCTGAAGGTAACAATAAAATACTGCTTTTGCTTGCAATTCATGCCATGCACAGACAGAAAGAGAGAAATTGTGAGAACTCAAATATCTCAACTCTCACCATATAGGCACGCTTCAGACACCTTCAAAAAGGAATGCACACATGCTCGGAGGTGTCCTCCTTAACACGTACACAGGCAGAGATGGGCTAGGGAGAGGCATGAAGACTAAGGTTTGGCACATACCTGATCATTTCACACCACTTTAGGGAAATGAGAATCAAAAAAGGCTTTTGGAAGAGTTTTAAATGGAAATATGTAACATTATTTTAGATAAAGCACCACAGAGGGTTCAGCTCCCAATTTCTCAATTAAATGTTGTATTTCAGGGCAGCTTTGGACAAAGAAAGAAAAGAAAAAGATTTCTGACTCGATAGCTTCAGTCTTGCATGCAACTTTGCAGCAGAAGCAAGCTTTAAAGCATTCTGCAAATATTTTGGCTTGCACATGGAGACTAAAGGAAATCAGTTTTGTATTGCAGAAATACAGAATCTTTGCTTCTCTGCAGTGCAGAAGCTTACATATGGACTTCAGGACGTAAGTGACGGTCAGGATGAAGTCTAGCAAAGGGCCTCAATTCATCTCATCAAACAATATGGATACACAGGCAGGTCTTTGAAAGACTACATGCTGCTGACTTAAAGACTACCAGTTTGCAAGTAAGAAGTCCTCAAAACAGCACAAGATGTAAAGTATCTAAGTGCAAAACATGGCTTTGAAACGTCTTAAGAGAGGTCCATTCTGTGAAGCAAATTATCTGGACAAGGGTCCACATGTCCTTAGGAGTATATTCAGAAGAGTTGTTATGCCTTTTAAAGTGATAAAAAACCCAACCCCTAGACCTTTACATACAGTCAAAACATAGCATAAT
This sequence comes from Colaptes auratus, assembly GCA_015227895.2. Lineage (NCBI taxonomy): Eukaryota > Metazoa > Chordata > Aves > Piciformes > Picidae > Colaptes > Colaptes auratus. Next base: position 1,301,347 of record CM037640.1, read on the forward strand.
TACTTCCCTCAAATTCCATAGGGAGATAAAAATAGATTTCTAAAAAGATTGACTTAATGCCATAGCTTTTAAATTGTGATTCTGTTCTACAATAATCCAGCTCACAGGAAAAAACCCCTCCATGCCCTGTAGGCCACTGCATTTATGACATTATTTACACAATAATTATTCAATGCCAGATAACAATTTATATGGAAGTCATTTTAATTTCCCTATGTTTTCTAATTGGAGCTGTTGCAGGCTTCCTACAACACGTGTGCATTGACACACAACAAACCCACCGGGTTCCGCTAGGTATTCAGAGAGCTTTGTTCCCACCTAAGCACCACCTGCCCTGCTCTTTGCAAATATGGTCAAAGAGCTTCAGAAGATTTTGTTTGCATAACAAGCCTACCAAAAGTGAGCCCTTTCTATAGAAGTGAGAATCGCCTCAAAGGAACACCGAACAAGACTGAGGCTTCAGTATTTGTCATGTAACCAGATCAGATTAGAATCGTTAGCGTACTTTACCAGCTTGATTTATACTGGTTTTTAGCACTAGGATTCAATCAGTGGTTTGTGCAAATCTTTTGAAGAATACATGTGAAGAGGTTCTTAAAAATACATAAATAAATCAGAAAGTTAAAGCATATTGCTCAAAGAAAGAAGGAATCAACTCGAGTTCTCAACATGCTAACATTTCAGTGTCTTTAGAAGGGGAAATGTATTTGTCAAGAGATACACAGCAACTTGAGCAGCCACCACTCGAGTCCACAGCAATCCCAAAAGTAATTATTTTTAGCACTAGCAAGTTATTCTGTGTATTTCAGTGAAGCAAAGCTTTAATAGAAAGTTGCAGAGAAACAGATCATTCCTGCCTTGTGTGTTTTGGAGGAGCAATAAATCCTCTCCATACAGACTTCTTTTTTACCCAAATGCAAGAGCAAACTTGCTCAACTAAGGATTGTTTTGCATTTCTGCACCCCCCCCCCCGCAGATTTCACCACATGACAAAAAGTTAAATGAATGTGTATTCCAGACCACACTGATAACATCACAGCTAGAATCTCCTCGGTTAGTTTATGACAAACCACTGGAATGGGAGTAAACAGCAAATTGGACACTAGGACAAAGCTTGGTTGCAGATTGACTGTAGGATAATCGTATTGAAAGCAAGGTTTAAAGTAAACTCATCTGGAAGTCAGATGCAGCTGAAGGAATAGTGAAAATAACAGAGTGAAGGTACACTTAGGTGTAATTTCATGCTGGTGATTTTTTTTTCCTCTTTTTATGCTTAGAACAGATTTTAAACCAGAAGTTGCATATCCAACGACACACACGATTGAAAGCAAGTGATCATTAGCACATTGGTACACGGACTTGCACAAACTTAGTATTTACATATTCTAAACAATGTTCTGCTTAACAGCCGAAGTCTTTCAACACAGGAAAGAAGATAAATTACTACAAACAGTGCATAATGGGATCACAAATTTTCCACAAGCATATAAAGACTCGTTTTTAAAGTGCTTTCTAGGTGCTTCAGATTAACCCTTTGTAGTACAAGCTTCTATGATGTAGTGCTGTTCCAGTCGTTACAAAATTAAACCATTCCCCTTCGGGTGCATTTTGAGCTCGAGAGAAAAATGACAACACTGCTGATGTAAAAGTTTTAGGCTCCACCAACATAAATGTATACATCACTTAAAAGTTCAGATGAAGTTGTCAAATACTTTGGTTTAATCATAGCTTGGGATAAAGATTTGATAGAACAGAAATTGCACCTCTCCACTGTTTTTCACTTAAAAAGAAGGAAAAAAACCAAACACGTCCCCCAGGATAAACTGACAGTATTCTTTGGTAAAAACAGGACATTTGACCAGTTTGGGTGTACATCTATCTGTTAGTCTAAAAGTGAGCAAATGCCACTGCTGTACTGTCAATTTAGAGGAACAGCCATTCCTCACTCAGTGGGGAGCATCAAACCATGAAGCTTAGCGGTTAGCTAAGTGGCAAGCTGAACCATCTTCCGCAATCGTCACAGGGGATCAACAGTGCTTTAGAATATCTTGCTTAAAATGTATCCCTTGCATTACAAAGCCTGTGAAACGCTCTATGCCTGCAGACAAGTCCAGTACTTTACAGTGACTACAGAAACGTTATTCAATAGTCTACACTGTTAGGTTTCTGAACAGCACGCAACAAAACCCGGTAACAGGGTGTGCTGATCGACCGATACTCAACCGCACAGTATTTGTGCATTAGCTATACTAAGTACCAAGAAAAGCCTATAAAAATTCAGTTAACTGCTACAAGTTACGTGAGTATATAAAAACAGAGCAGATATACAAGTATAACACTGAACATACTGTACTTTATTAGCACAAAAAGCCAGAACAAGGCACAGCAAGCAGAAAAATACATCAATAGAAGGGTTAGTGTAGCATACAAGAATAACGTTTATTGTACTCGCAGCCAAAATGTTCCCTACCTCACTCAGGTCACTGCCGTAGAGAAGTAAGTAATAACAAACTGTAGCAGCTGGTAAAGAAACTAGGGAGCACTTATAATTGGTACAAAACATCAAACAGGGTCAGGGCATTCCAACAGAATTTTAGTGCAAAAATGTCTGAGACGGGACTACTTTAAGCTCCGCCTCCAAATAAATAAGCAAACAGAACTCAGAATCCTGTTTCCAAGTAATCTGTTGAAACTATAATCAGTGCATATTACTTTCTAAACATTTTTAAAAGCACAAATGGAAAGATTATTTACAAATAAAGTGTAACAGTACCTTTGAGACCTGACATTTCCTCCAGATACGTCAGATTTTGTATTCTAATTCTTGTAATTTTATCCAGAAAAATACCAGACAACTTCAAACAAACATTTTTTTCCCTCTTCACTATTGCCTCCCATGTAAGCCACTAGCAGCCAAAACACCAAATTCTGGTTTAGAAAAAATGGTAACCTTTACTTTCATGTCAGTGATCTAATCCCACGTCCTGCCACTGAACCAGTAAGTCACCCTAGAAGGTATTTATCTGTCCGAGACAGAATTAGTTTTGCTAACAATGCCACTTAAATCTCCAAGTGTTTAAAATAGAATTACAGTACTGAGCAGGCAAATTCAAGTCTTAATGATTAGGAAACCTTATACACTGAGAAAAGCATGAGTCATCTGTTAGCATCAAAGCACCATTAACTGTTAATGGACTGCTTCTAATGAACTGCTCCTCATTAAAAGAAAATACTCTTGTCCGCTGCTGTTTGGAAATTTGTTTGTGAGCTAAATTAGTACTCTGAGCAGTGGAAAGCTTTCAGGAAGATAATTTAAAAAAATAGTTCAAATATTACCAAAAATGCTCCTTTAATAGAGTCTTGTCTTTATTAGTATCAGATGAACGCCCCGTGGAAAATGCCACATAGTTTCTTCATCCAATTACTACAGCTAGAAAAGGGAAAACAAAATATTCATAAATTAGCAAAAATATTTTCATTAGGTCTTAATGAAAAACATGCAGAATTGTCTGCTTACTGTTTCCAAGAGGCATCACGACTTAGTTTGATTAACAGCAGGCAGCATCTGACAGGATACTAACACTCAGCTTAAATAGGATATTGCAGAGAAGCTAGGACATGGTTGGTGCACTTGCTGCAGTTAAACTGTAACACACACCAAAAAAAAGTAAGAAAGAAAAAAAGCATATTCTAGAAGCTTATTCTGATTTCCTTTTACTTCGTTTTTATAGGTTCCCGCTCCAGCCATCGCACCCTGACTTTTTGCTTATAGTGATACTCCTTTAGAAAGTCTTGCAACATTGAGGGTAGAGGAAGGTCATCGATCCCATCGTACGTAGTGCACCTGCAGATTACTGCCCGGCAGATATACTGCAGACTAAAGGGGAAAGTCCTGTTCAGAGATACAGTAAGTAACGGTTCAAAGAACATGCAAGAGCTAGGGTCTTTGTAGTGTTCCAGAAGCCCTGTAACAGTGGAGGAGTGAAACACACAGGGATCGTGGGCATCAAAACTAAAGTTGTGGTTCCACTGCTCAATGCGTGCGTGCAGCGATCGGTTGTAACGACGGAAGCTCACGGAGAAGAGGTAGTCCTCTTGCGCGGAATCCCTGAGCAGAAAAGTGCCTTCGGGTTTACCCTCCAGAAGTGCTTCTGCTTCATAGCGGTCCATCACACCCCAGTAACACGGGTTACCTGTGATCTGAAGTAAGTCTGGCACAAGGCAATGAATATAATCAATCTGAGTATGCACTTTCCAAGCCCCCTGCCTGCTGATGTGGCCGTGGCTCTCTCCAGACATCTGACGCTGCTTCTGCCTGCGTGACTGCAGACAAAGCGTTGTCGTGTCCTCTTCGGAGTCACAGTTCCCCGGAGGTGTTATGTTTTTGTCCCCCGTCAGCTCAGTCATACCAGGGGCTAGCTTTGGTCCCAGTTTATACAACGGATTAACCTGTGCTGTGGCTTCAAAAGTATGTATTTGGGCATTGGGAGGGGGATCTACCCCTTCTTCAATACTAAGTCTGCGCCTCTCTCTGAGCCTGTCTTCTTCATCTTCTGTGGAAACCAAGGAAGGATCAAACGTGTCAAAAAAAGTTGAATGAGGACTCACAGGCGCTGTGTGTTGTTTAATCAGATGCCACTTCTGAGCCAGATCCGAGCCTGCAGGAAAAGGGCATTTCTCAAGCATTAGTTCAGAGAGATGGATCTTTCTTTTGTTAGAAAACAGAGGTTTTGACTGTTTGCTGTAAGTTCTCATGGGAAAACATAACCCAACAGTATCCTGCAGACGCTGTCGCAGGGAACGGCTACCTACTGTCCTGTTTGAGACCACATCCATATCATGGACAGAGCTGACCCCATACCGTCTCTCCCTCCTCTGCAAACCACTTCGTGTTCTACCAAACCTTTTTTCAGTATCCAAGGAGCTCTGGGTTTTGGTAGAGCAGGAATGTTTCTTCTTCCCACCCCAAGGAGCATGCCGAGAATAAGAGTCTCTTCGAGCGAGCCTAGCTCCTGCGGTGACACATGAATCGTTCTCTTTCTCAAGGCTTATTTCAACAATCTGAGGAATTTCTGTGACACAGTTTTGGCTGCGCCTTGCTGAGTTTTTTGAAGGACTTAAACCTAATTGGAAAGCAATGTTTTCTCTCAAAGGGCTGTTGGGTTGTTGTTGGGCCAAGTCAGTTATCTGGACGTTCTTTTCGTTAGCAGGTGAGCAACTACTGGAGTTCACAACTACATTTTCATTTTGGCTTCCACCCTCGTGGCTGAAGAGATTCTGGCACCTGTATTTGAAATTGTTCCACATCTTTCCCACTTTATCCATGGGTTACGTTATCTAAATTCAAGAGGAGAAGAAAATATTAAAATAAACATAAAGCTTAAAAAAAAAAGGACATATCTTCAGTTAGCAATTGAGTTAAAGACACAAGACGACTGTTAACTGGAAGAGCATCCACGTGTTTGCATGGTTACGTGGAGGTGAGATGCATCATACTGTTTTGATATCCACAAAAATCACCACGAAGAAAATGCTTGGGAAATGACAAACTTGGGGTTCCCTCCCCCCAGACAGGCCCTCCCGTTTTTCTGTAGGCACAGAGGTAGGTATGTATAGCTGCAGCTGATGGAAAGCAAAAATGCAGTCTAAGAAAAAAAAATAATCTTGATTTTAGGAAAAAATTGTGAGTCACATCTTGCATATGACCCCTGATAAGCTTCCAATAAGCAGCATTAAACACATCCTAGAAAAGAACTACTCATGTCACTGCCAACTGTGAGAGCAGTTAGTGAAATCCAACAAGTGTCCTGCAAATGTCCAGATAAATCATCTGACAGCAAAAGCTCCAGCTGCAGGTCAGATAAATTCTAAACTCAAACTGACAAAGTGTGGGGGGGGAAGGCATGAAAATAGAAATTAGGGGCAAAGCATTCAGCATTCTCTGGATGAGGCAATCACCAAAATATAAGAAAGGCCAGCAAGAATTTTAGACTTCTCTGTCTGATTTCATGCATGTGAAATATCTGAAAAAAAAAAAAAACCCTCCAAAACTGTCTGGCTTTATTACTTAAGATGTAAAGCATGAAAGAGTCCCAAGGAGCTTTTCTAATTGTTAGTAAGAGCACTTAAAAAGCAAACAGCTTCACAGCAGAGACATAATGACAGTGAATCATAAAGATACAGTAAAAAGATAAAAACATTAGCAACATGTGTTCTGCAAGTACTTCTTCAGAAACAGAGTCTCATAACTGGAACACGACTGCCTAAACCAGGACTGCCCTAGGACAGAGAGAAGCAGGCTAGTTCTGTGCTAAAAAACAGTCCGGCAATGCCAAGCTCAATTAGATCTAATTAACTTTTGGAAGAAGCGCTAAACTTGAAGGACTAAAACATGTCAAGTTCTCTAATTTAACTCCTAATGGAAACTACTCTGTTCTTTTGAAACATTGTTTTGAAGCAACATTCCTCTGTTGCTGTCCTCCTGCTCACAGCTAGAAAGCACAATCCTTAAGGCACAATCCTCTGGACTGGGGAAGAGCCAGGGGTATCTCTTTCGTGAGAACCACGAAAGGATGATAAACATGAAACACTTATATCACTGCAGGAACAGAAAGCAAAAACAACACAAGCTTTCTTCCCTGCCCTCTCCTCAGATAATTTGGCAGCCCAGCCATTCAATTCTACACTCAATTGCATAAAATAAAACCTTAAGAATTGAGTGAGGATGCAGGAAGGTGTGGAGGGGAAGAGGAGAAATGAAGCCTTCAGAGTCTCTGAAGATTACTGGCAAAAGTTACCTAGAACAGCAGAGCTAATGACAATCTGAGCAACACCTAAAATAGTTATTAAGGAGGCAACCATCTGCAGAGCAATGCTTTACACAGAAGATTCTACAGAGTTCTGTGCATACATTAAAGTGAAAGTGTCTAAGCAAATGAGCAAGACAAGAAAAATGATTTCTTAAATTTGAGTTCTCTGGAGTTCTTTGGACCACGCTGGGGAACTGGGGGTGTTCCAAGAGCAATGGAATGCTTAAAGACACGGACAGATCCGCAGGAACCACACAACCGGGTACCATGGCACCACAACAATCCCAGCTGCCTGCGGTGCCTCAGAATATCCACACTGACCAGCAGGCAGCATCTGTTTGCTAGCTCCCAGCCCATCAACACAGTACACAGAAGGTTGACTCCTACCCATTCTTCTGTCAAGTTGAACATTTCTTTCTCTTCCTAGTCACAGAGATGTTTAAAATCTGGGGGAATGGAAGAGAGAGCATGTAGGCACCGTTCCCTTGGGAAATTAGGCTACAAGCAGTCCATTGTCTTTGTGACAATGAACTGGAATTACTTTTCTAACCAAACCGCCATACCCTCTTCAGTGGTGTCTTTTATTTTAGAACTGCTCATTATTGCTCTTCCTTTGCACTATTAGTCCAGAGTGTCTTTAGGCTGTTAGATGGGTAGAAAGTTCCCCAAGCTTTCCTAGAATGTTTCAAGAGTAAGTCGAAACCAACACATGCACAAAATCCCCACCGTACTGGTTTGACAGGCTGTAGTTTCCAGAAGGTAACTGAAAAGGTTAACTACTTTTTGCCATATTCGAGAGAACACAGATACCCTTCTTACCCAGAAAAGCATATGAGTCACTGTAGCTTGTCTTGAGAATATACCTCAGCATGAGCGTGCTACATTCCTTTTCTGAGTTGTGGACATGATTACTACAAAGAAAAAGATGGTATTTTTGTTAGTTGTTAAAATACCTTTTCACTTCGAACTTTACAATCAATCACCAGTATCAAAGGGATAATTTACTAATATGTGCACCTGATCATCAGGTATTTTAAATGCCTATTAACAAAAAGCCTCACAGAATTTTCTATTTCATCCATTAGCAACATTGACAAATAGAGTTCAGGGAAGGCCTCCCAAATGAAGCTCTTGAGAATGAAAAGCAAAGCCACTGTATCTAAATCACTGAAGTGCCAGGCACAGTGGGCATACTTGGGCCTTCAAAAACTGTTTCTCTGTGTTTTGGTCTCAAGTCCCCAAGCAGTGATTCCCAAGCTGTGGTTGGTAGTGCTGTCAGATCACCTCATATTGCCTCTCCTTGTTTCCAGCTGCTACATCACATCAAAAGGCAGCTAAAAATACACACTTTTCTAATATTACTTTTCCAGGTAAGCAACTGCTGTACTTGCCACAAGGATGTTATATGATTGTGAAGCAAGAGGAATATGAACCATCATTCTAAAAATGGGAAAGTGGAATACAAGACAGGTTCTTTATTTAAAGAGTAGGTCAGCACCTCCCTAAAATAATCATCATTGTTTTCCAAAAATCCAAGAGGAGCTGAGGGATTTAGGATGCCTGCACCACTGTCAGAAATGTACCAATAACAGGCCAGAGGAAAATACTTTGCTTCTCCACACTATGACCAGCCCCACAACAGCAGTATGAATTAAGAGAAAACGTTGGGAACTCAGGCTAAATTTTACATGGGGAAGAGGAAGAAAAATACTCAAATGTGATGCCTGTGTGTCTGAAGAACAAACAATGGGGTGGAGCAATGCATACAAAAAAATTACTATTCCTAGGTAGAGACTTCAGAATAATGTCAGAAAAGTAGTAAACATTTTTTTGTTTCCATTCACCTCTGGGAGAACTAAAATTGCTGAAACACTTTGAAAATCAGGCTGCACTACCACTGAAAAAGTCTCTAAACGTAACCTTTCCAGAGAGCAAGAGTTCCAAGTACAAGACAAAGACTAAAGCAAATGTAAGCTTTTTTTTTTTAATTGTAGCATTTACATCCATTTCTTCCTTTCCCCCCAATTATTTTCCTAGCAAGTCTACAGAGACAAGACAGTAAAATTACTAAAATTAGTTCAGAGAGAGGCCTGAACAGAATAAATGAAAAGTTGGTAGAGAAACTTGAAAGTGTCCAGAGAAGGGCAATGAGGCTGGTGTAAGGCCTCGAGCACAGCCCTGTGAGGAGAGGCTGAGGGAGCTGGGGTTGCTTAGCCTGGAGAAGAGGAGGCTCAGGGGAGACCTCATTGCTCTCTACAACTACCTGAAGGGAGGTTGTAGCCAGGTGGGGGTTGGTCTCTTCTCCCAGGCAACCAGTACCAGAACAAGAGGACACAGTCTCAAACCGCACCAGGGGAGGTTTAGGCTTGAGGTGAGGAGAAAGTTCTTCACAGAGATTGGCCATTGGAATGTGCTGCCCAGGGAGGTGGTGGAGTCACCGTCCCTGGAGGTGTTCAAAAAGGGACTGGACGTGGCACTTGGTACTGTGGTTTAGTAGTCAGGAGGTGCTGGGTGACAGGTTGGACTTGATGATCTTGGAGGTCTTTTCCAACCTTATTGATTCTATGATTCTAAAGGGTATACCATTTTCAGTAACGCCTTACTTTAGCCATTAGGTCATTCAGGCCTCTGAAGATATATCTGCACTCCAAATAAAAGCAACAGAGCAGAACAGGTTGGAAGAGACCTTCAAGATCATCGTGTCCAACCTATCATCCAACACCACCTAATAAACTAAACCATGGCACCAAGCACCCTATGAAGTCTCCTGCTGAACAGTGGTGCTGGCAAAGGGGGCATGCACACTAACCAATCTAACTCATTAAAAGTACAAAAGGACTTGGAAGCTTGCCTTGAACGTTCATGCTTAAATGGTCCTTAACTTTACACATCACTGTTCTTCAGAAACACGAACAGTCAGTTTGCCACCTATCACATCGCCATTGCTATCCAGCTGACACAGCCTGTTGGACAATGGCTCTAGGAGGGAGTGGCTGCTTTGGAACCAATCTTCACTAATGGGAAACAGTTTACCAAATATTGGTTACTGTCTCAGTCAAACCTCTTGACTTTGTTTTACAATAAGCTTGGACAGCTGGTCAAGCACTTAGTATTCAGTCAAACATTTTTTAATTAGTTTAAACCAATGAGTAACAAATTGTACAAATTTTATTGGTGGCAGCACTAAGGCTGATGAAAATACAAATTTCTTCTGAACTGGCCCTGAAGTCCCCCTCATTTTACAAAGGAACACTGCCAGCTCCTATTTTAGCCTAAACTGAAAAGAAATTTAATTCTACCAATATCCACAATGTGAATTCATCAATTTGTAGATCTTCTAAGAAAAAGAAAAGTGATACAGGCATCCCTAAACCAGTATCTTTTCAACTAAGAATTGTACCCATCTACTTCAAACTGGCATAAGTTGTCTGAAAAAAAAGTCAACAAAACAAGAAAGGGGGAAACCCCCAGCCACCCAAGCAACAGAACCACCCCAAAACACACACCCACAAAAACCCAAGCAGTAAACACTCTACAGGGATCCCAGAAGCGATGAGCGTCAGTGCTGGGCCCCATGCTCTTTAACATCTCCATTGATGATCTGGATGAGGGGATTGAGACAGTCATCAGCAAATTTGTAGATGACACCACGTTGGGAGCAGATATTGGTCATTTAGAGGGCACAAGGGCTCTGCAGAGGGACCTTGACCAACTGGACAGATGGGCAGAGTCCAGCAGGATGGCATTCAACAAGTCCAAGTGCCAGGGGCTGCACTTTGGCCACAGCAACCCAATGCAGAGATACAGGCTGGGGTCAGAGTGGCTGGAGAGCAGCCAGGCAGAAAGGGACTTGGGGGGACTGGGTGACAGCTGCCTGAACACGAGCCAACAGTGTGCCCAGATGGCCAAGAAGGCCAATGGCATCCTGGCCTGCATCAAGAATAGTGTGGCCAGCAGAAGCAGGGAAGTCATTCTGCCCCTGGACTCAGCACTGGTTAGGCCACCCCTTGAGTCCTGTGTCCAGTTCTGGGCCCCTCAATTTAAGAAGGACATTGAGACACTTGAAGGTGTCCAGAGAAGGGCAACGAGGCTGGGGAGAGGCCTCGAGCACAGCCCTGTGAGGAGAGGCTGAGGGAGCTGGGGTTGCTTAGCCTGGAGAAGAGGAGGCTCAGGAGAGACCTCATTGCTCTCTACAACTCCCTGAAGGGAGGTTGTAGCCAGGTGGGGGTTGGTCTCTTCTCCCAGGCAACCAGCACCAGAACAAGAGGACACAGTCTCAAGCTGTGCCAGGGGAGGTTTAGGCTGGGGGTGAGGAGAAAGTTCTTCAAAGAAAGAGTAATTTGCTATTGGAATGTGCTGCCCAGGGAGGTGGTGGAGTCACCATCACTGGAGGTGTTCAAGAGGGGATTGGATGTAGCACTTGGAGCCAAGGTTTAGTAGTCATGAGGTGTTGGGTGACAGGTTGGACTTGATGGTCTCGAAGGTCTTTTCCAAGCTTATTGATTCTAGGATTCAAGTATTCTGTGTACAAATGATGAAATTATAAATAGGGACAGGAAAAAAACATTTGTGCAGTATTATTTAAATGAAGACAACAGTTACAACCCATTTGCTATCCTGAAATAACACATACTAAGAGATTGCTGTGAAAACTCAGACCACTCTTTCCAGAAGTGCCACAAGGTGCAGCCAGGGCTTTCTGCCTGTGACTTCCCAGGAGGAACACTCAGGGCCAAGGTTGTGCTATGCTTTAATGAGAATACACTTGTTTTGCTCTCAGCACTTCCCATTGAAAAAATTAGTTGAAATGGTAATTTCACTCCAAAAATTCACTCCTGTAATTGTGCCATCTTCACAGAAGTGGATACACTGCATAAGGCAGGGGCACCTTACAAAACATGTAGAGCATGCTTATATCTGACACCCATTGTTTTGGTACTTTCATATCCTAATAGCTTCAAAACATGAAAGACAAGGAAAAACCATTGAAGCAAAACAAACCAATACTATTCTTACAAGCAAAACACCAACAGGAAAAGGGGAGAGGAAAAGGGGGACAGGGAGCATGTAGAGAAAGTAGAGTCTCAGTTTTTCTTGCATATTAGTTCAATGCTAGCACGAGCCTAGGCAAGCAGGCAGGCTAATGTAGTCAGTGACACTGGCACACATCATCTCAGACCATGGAGGTATAAGTAAAAGAACCAGAGGGAGACTACATCTCTGTATAGATTGTTCTTTACTTTAAAATTATTCCGATAACAGTGAGAAGAGACTCCATTATTAAAGACATGAGCTTCCATTTCAGTGTGGTGTGTGCTGAAGAGGTTAACACCCAACATGTGCACTGCCAAATGTCTGCTATAGGCTACTGCTCCTAGGGATGCACTGACAAAGCAGCTCACACAAGCACTCCTCAACCCTATTCAAGTCAAAATGAATAAGGCTGGCAAACACCTACCTTTTAAAAAGTAACCCACTTGAGGAAGGAAGAAAAGGCAATAAACTAAGAATTACAAAGCAATCTCCTCCTTCCCAATACACATTCCAGAAATGAATTACCACTGTAATGCTTTTTAGAAAGGCTGTCTCTAGCAAGGGGTATGTTGGCTTAAGTGGAATTGTGCATTTTCCTACACACACACACACAAATGTGCTCACTGCAGACAGCCTGAAGAACTGATTTGGAGGGCTGGAAGAGGCCAACGTCAGGTTTTTTTAATAGAAGAAAGAAACAGGCCAAGCATCTCAGGTATTCATGAAAGCCTCTTCAGAGCAAAGGGCTACTGTTTTTCTCCTACCGGGCTCTGGCAATTTGGAAGTGCAGTTGTGCAGGGAGAGGAACATGAAGGTCTAAACCCCTCAATCGAAACTCAGACCTGCCAAGGTGAGGTAAAGGATATCAAACTGTAAAGCCAGAACCAAGCAAAATGTGCATAGGTCAACATTGCAACCAAAAGAAATGTCATCATCCTCTTCCTGGCCACCTGAGCTGGTGCAGGGGGAGCTCTTCACACCCTGTGTCTGCTCAGTTAACCAGCTCAACAAACTGATCCCGACTAAAAGTGAATGTTCAGAAAAAGTCTCAATCATTGACTCCATCTGGTTTATGACTGCTGTATAAACATTCATGTTAACACAAGGGAGGAGCAGATGAGGAGGGAGGAAACAGCAGCCAGGGCAAGACTGCTTCCTTCCACAGAAACACTGGTTAGTTCAGCTCGGGGTATTAAGACCTTAAATGGCTACTTTGAAGAGAAAGCTCAATTTGAAGTCAAACCTGGGGCTCTGACTGCAAAGAGAGAGATTAGGTCTCTATTTCAGCTGCTGCTTTGAACATTCATACTAAAAGTTCAGCCTCTGAAAATGTTTACTTCAAAAATCAAGTGTTCAGCTGGCTTGATGATTCCTGCTAAAGCAGAAGGAAAGCTGCAAGTTTTAAGGACTTAAGCTGGCAGGTTGTCAGGTCAAAGAAATATGGTATCTTGCCATTGTTCCAACTTAAAAGTAAGAAGTTATCTCCTCCCCCGTGTACATTCACAATGAGCAAAAAGCAGTCAGCTCAGAGAGTTGATGTTGTGCCAGTTTCTTTCCCAACAGCTACACATTAGTAACTTCAGTTAAAAAACATCTTTGCAAGTTATTTTGAAAGTGTGATACATCCTTGTAGCTCCTTACTAGGCTATGGGGTTCAAAAAAGTCAAAGTCAGGACTACATGTATTTACATATTACATTGAAAAAATATTGTACCATTGCTATCCCTTTCTCCTCTGCTCAGCAAATCCAAAATCCCTGAAACAGAAAAACATCAATGGAAGAACGGAATGTGAACAACCCTGAACCAAAAATAGACAGTTGTGCCTGAAATACTCTTTACCCTTAACTTACATGAGTCTAGTGAATAATACAACTGCCACGAACAAAGTTGGTTGCTTGGTTTAGTTGATTAGGTGGTGTTGGATGCTAGGTTGGACACGATGATCTTGAAGGTCTCTTCCAACCTGGTCTATTCTATTCTATTCTATTCTAAAGCTAGCGTTTCTAGTCAGATCAAGATCACAGACCTACACATAGCAAGCACAAGCTTCAAGTATCAATTCAGAAACAATGCTATACAGATCTACTGAGAACTCCACATAGTGGCAGACACCTATGGTAGAAGCTCAAGACAATGACGCTTATCAATTGCAAGTAGAATAAATGGTCCAGTCACTGTTAAGTACAACAGCCCTCTTGATGAACTCTGTGAGAGCCCTAAGCACTCTGAGAAAAGTTATGGAGCACTCCTCTAGCAGTGCAGAATTTGTTTGTCCTTTTAAGAACACTAATGAAGCATATCCTTCTCTATCAAGTCCTAAAATATAAATAGGTCTCAAACTGATAATTAATATTCATAAGCAGTACTTGGGATTTCTGAGTTAAGGAAAAGCACACTTGACTGAAAGCAAAGGAAATGTGAAGCAAAGTTGAAAAGATGGGTCAATCACATCCCATTTCCTTGCTAGCTTCGTAGGAACAGCCAATTTAAGGTATTCTGTAACTAGAGAATTTCATTGGATTGCTATGTGGCTAATTCACCAAGGGCAGCTCCCCTATGCTTGAATCACCTTATACAGATTTAAGTCTTTCTTTTCTTCTCGCTTGATACTCCGCATTTTTCTAAACTGCAACAGTCTCCCCCTCACCATAGCACCCTTGCTGCCCCTGAGCCCACAAGCATCTCCTTAACACACGTGCACCCAGCTACTTCCCGTGTGTCCTTTCTACCTGAGCAGATACCATGTTCTCTAATGCACACTAGCTAGCCTTCACCTCTTACAACTGATAAAAACCAGGGGTTTTGTCCTTCTCTGGGGATGTACCCACACTGGTGGCTAAAAAGGAAAAAGCAGCATTACTATTTGGGCGATTTGCAAGACACAGTAAAGCAAGCTGCCTGCCTTTCACATTTAAGTGACCCAGACCCAGAAGCTCCTAGAGTCACAACTGGTAAGAGTGATAGCCTCAAGTGTAATTTCTTAAGAACTTAGAAATTAACAAAGTTAGAGTTAACCTGAAGACTAAATTCTGCTATGTGTACTTTAAATAAAAAAATCATTAAAACCAACCAAACCAAACAAACAACCACCAAACAAAGCAACAAAAACCCATCTGAAGCTTTATGGCTAGCATCTGTATTTTTTGTTCGCTGGAATACCACTGAAGCAAAGCACTCGTTAATAGCAAGGTCAAAGATCTCCAGAGCTCCCTTCCAGCCCCTAATGTCCTGTGATATGCACATGAAAGACAAGTAAACGCAGGAAATTCCACTGGGAAAAATGAGCTTCTCTTTGCAGCAACACAAATTACTTGGAATGTTTTAAAGCATGAAAAACGTCATTAGCATTGGTAGTACAACTATATTAATGATGACCTGTAACTTGGCTAAACTCCCTTGTGCCACTGCAATACTGAACAGTGATTAAACTTCAGGCTACTGGAGAGAAAACTGCTGGACCAGCCTGGTGTCTTATCCAGCTATGCACTACCTGGAGCAGAAGGTGGCTTCAGAGTGACAGTTCTGATAGCATCCACAGATTTTATGAAGCAGCCTTCATAATGACTTAACTCCCAGCCTGTGTGCTTTCATGCCAGAAGTTTGACAAGTAAATGCTATCACTATAGCACCACTGGCAATCTTAGATAAGTTCCTGTATAAAACATGTTTTCATAAAACAACATATTTGAGTAACTGAAGAATTAAATCAGGGGATTTCATCTGCAAAATACTTGGCAAGCAAGGAGTTAAAATACTGCCTAAGACTACCCCCCAGCTGCTGTCAGCAGTCAGGCTTGTCAAGAGAAGCTCTTGGCTGCCCTGACAAGACTAATTGGCAGCAAGCACCTGGTTCCCTAGGCTGGGCAGGGTAGGTAAAAGAATATAAACCCTGCAAAGGAGAGGAAACAGCTGGAAGGCTGCCAGCAGGTCTAGCCTGCTACATGCTTTCAGCTTTGATCCACAAGCAGCTTTACCCCAGACTACAGCCAGTTAGAGCTATCAGAAACATTTTCCTGCAACTGAAAGGAGCCCAAGCTTTATGGTTCTGTCCCTGCAAGCTCTGCCACTGAGCACCCACCAAGCCTTGCTGTACAGGACCACACTGTGGCACAGCCAACTGCAGCATCAACTCTATTGATAAACTGCACAAGAACCAAATTTTTTTTGTTTCAATTGCTAATAAAAAAGTAAATAAAAGGCATTACTTTAACTTTGAAATGACAGATTAATGTGCCAGAAAAGCAAAACTAAGATTGTCCTGGATCTTCTGTATATTGGATATATAAAACATGTGCAATGACAGCTTATGACCATAACAAAGAAGGGGGGGGGGGGGGAAGCAAACATATCTCCAACATCATGGAAACTATCCAGATGTAGGCTATGCAAGGAACCTCAAGTGGAGTTTACAGAAGTGTGAAAAACACACAACACTGGTCAGGCCACACCTCGAGTCCTGTGTCCAGTTCTGGGCCCCTCAATTTAAGAAGGACATTGAGACACTTGAACACGTCCAGAGAAGGGCAACGAGGCTGGGGAGAGGCCTCGAGCACAGCCCTGTGAGGAGAGGCTGAGGGAGCTGGGGTTGCTTAGCCTGGAGAAGAGGAGGCTCAGGGGAGACCTTCTTGCTCTCTACAACTACCTGAAGGGAAGTTGTATTCAGGTGGGGGTTGGTCTCTTCTGCCAGGCAACCAGCACCAGAACAAGAGGACACAGTCTCAAGCTGCACCAGGGGGCGGTTTAGGCTGGAGCTGAGGAGAAAGTTCTTCACAGAGAGAGTTGTTAGCCAGGGAGGTGGTGGAGTCCCCATCCCTGGAGGTGTTCAAGAGGGGATTGGACGTGGCACTTGGTGCCATGGTTTAGTAGTCATGAGGTGTTGGGTGACAGGTTGGACTTGATGATCCTGGAGGTCTTTTCCAACCCTATTGATTCTATGAGCAGATCTCTACTTCCACTAGGAATGATGATTTTTGGTGAATCTCAGACTTTCCAATTCTGCCCTTTTCCTCCCCACAATATTAGAACTCAAGGGGGGGGGTGTGAGGGAACAAAAACAAAACCACCAAACATATTAGCCTGACAGCTTCAGCCCCTGCAATAGGGAGATTTTTTTATGTTTGTTTGTTTGTTTTTTAACCAGCAAGGGGGGGAAAATATCAGTTGGTTTGCTTAGTAGAGTCTTAGGGTACTGAACTCAACACTCTCAAATTATAAACAGGGAAATTTGCACGTTAAACATATACATGACAAATTGATATTTTAACTTCTTTTTGTGCAAGACAATTTAAGTATAAATATTGAAAAGTCAGAACTAGATGTCTTTAAAGCAAAGTGCTCAACATTTTACTTCCAGCTCACTAGTCAAGATTTCCAACAATGTACAGCAGCATGAGTATTTCCATAAGTTAAATAACTGGAGATGTAGAACTGTTGAAAGGCAAAGTCAGTACTTGTACACAGTCACAACATGAAAGATGTTTTGATCAACAGACATTGATGTAGAATTATGGTGCTTGTGAAAACGACTTTGTATGGAACTGCTTGATAACTGAACTACTGGTATCAGTAGAACAGCATTGCTCTAAGAGCAAGGGAGTATGCTGCTCTGTTTTCAACTGACCATTTACACCACTGCTTTAACTGATAGTGATACTGAACAGTACTAATACAAAGACCCACTAGCAGTCCTTAAAAAAGAAAGAGCTCAGAGTAATGAGATTATAAATGTTCTGCCTTACTGCTCTGATGACAAAAATGTTCAGAGTCACAGCACAGCAAAGGGCCCCACTCTTTGCAATACTGGATTTTCTTTACTATCCTGCCCCCTTACACAAAGAAAACTCATGAGTAAGTTTAAAGGCTCTCTTGGTCTCTATTCATGAGGAAGGAGACTCCCATATTGATCAACTCTTTTTTAAGTAACACTTTTCTCATGCCATGTGAAAGAGGATTGCTAATGATTCAAAACAGTATCAGGATGCACCATAAAAGCTTATAGAATCAGTAAGGTTGGAAAAGACCTCCAAGATCATCAAGTCCAACCTGTCACCCAACACCTCATGACTACTAAACCATGGCACCAAGTGCCACGTCCAATCCTCTCTTGAACACTTCCAGGAATGGTGACTCCACCACCTCCCTGGGCAGCACATCCCAATAGCTAAAAACTCTCTCTGTGAAGAGCTTTCTCCTCACCTCTAGCCTAAACTTCCCCATAGAATCAATAAGGTTGGAAAAGACCTCAAGGGTCATCAAGTCCAACCTGTCACCCAAGACCTCATGACTACTAACCATGGCACCAAGTGCTTCAAGCAAAAACCAACCAACCAAACATAATTGCCTCAGTCCATTATAATGAGGTGTTAACTAGATTAACTTACTATCTTATCTTTAGGGAGCTCCATCCTACTGCACAGTAAGAGGTGAAGGAAGTGGTACTTTTTGTCAAGATACGACTGCATTTTGGTTCTTGGCCTTACACAATGCAGCCCATTGCATCATCACTATTTGAATGAACTCCTTATTCTAGCAAAGCAACACCTGTGTATATTAATTGAGCTCTCATAGGATGAGAATTTTCTAAGAAAAAGTGTGCATGTACCTATTAGCTCCTAAATTATTCTGAAAATAAATATGAGGTCAGACTGAAAGACTTGGGGCTGTTCAGTCTGGAGAAAAGAAGGCTCCAAGGTGACCTTATTGTGGCCTTCCAGTATCTGAAGGGGGCTACAAGAAGGCTGGGGAGGGACTTCTCAGGCTATCAGGTAGTGATAGGACTAGGGGGAATGGAATGAAGCTGGAGGTGGGGAGATTCAGGCTGGACAGGAGGAGGAAGTTCTTCCCCATGAGAGTGGTGAAGCCCTGGAATGGGTTGTCCAGGGATGTAGTTGGGGCCCCATCCCTGGAGGTGTTTAAGCCCAGGCTGGCTGAGGCTCTGGCCAGGCTGATCTAGTGTGGGGTGTCCCTGCCCCTGGCAGGGGGGTTGGAACTAGCTGATCCTTGTGGTCCCTTCCAACCCTGACTGATACTATGATACTATGAAATGTTTTGCGTTCTGATGTCACCCACCTCGTCCTAAAGCCGATTCCAGTTTTCACTAAGGATTGCTGCACCAAGACCTAGTCACAGACCAATAACTCACTAGTAGCAAATATACATTCCTACTAATCAATAGGAAAATTACTTATCTGAAAAAGGCAACTTGCCACCCTGTGGTACCACTCTATACCCACACACAAGAGCTCATTCATATTGGAAGTGACTAAGTACCTATGGGCTCCTGTCTGATACAGTGTAAGTCTAAGTTACAGGCTGCAGGAACTCCAAGCAAATGCAGCAAAGGAACAGACAGGAAAAAACAATCTTTACAACAGCACCATCAGCTGCAGGAGACTAATTAAACTAATAATCCTCTTTTGCAGTTAACGAGATCAATGAGAACAGAGACTCGGTTGCATGAATGGTTTAAGAGACGGTATTTCATGCAGAGAGTTCGTAGCACCACACAGAACTGAGCAAGCCTCACTCAGACCGTGAGTGCTTACTGGATGATGAACTTGTCAGGGCAGGTATTGAGAAGGAGGGGAAAAAAAAAAAAAGAAGAGGTAAAACACGGCAAAAGCTCCTTTACCATACACGAAACTAAACTAAACCCAAACTGCAAGAGACAGCGAGTAGCCGGTGCTATTTCCCCGTGTCAGCTCGAGGTGGCAATTTACCATCCCCTGCACGGACAGACAAGTCCTCATGGGCCATTCTCATTAAGGGAATTCAGTCACAGCCAGGGCAACCCCAAGGGTGATAGCCCATGATGACCTACCGCTGTTTTGCTGCTATTAGAAGAGACATTCCTGCTTCCCTCCCATTCCTTTGCATCGGTTCCAACATTCACCTGGCCTCTATTTTCACAACAAATTAATTAATGGAAGCGCCAGACAAGCAGCACTTCAGCAGGAAAAAAGCCGGAAGAGAGAGGAATGAGCGCAAAACTCTGGAGCTGAGGCACCCAGGGCTGCCTCACACTCCCACCTGGCATTGTGCTGTAAGACCCCTCTCAAGCCCCCAGTTAGCTTGAGACAATTATGGTCTCCACATTCTGCACAGCTTACTACAGCCCAGAAATGAACCTGCAAGAAATATCCTGCTGAGCACAAAGAATAGATAGCCTCCAGGGAATTCCACAAGGAAATGTTGTGTTGTCTCGATCACAAATTTTCAAAGAGAACTGTCTCAATTTTGGCAGACTTGCATATCAAACTAAAGCATTTTATCTAAGCCAGAGGTCACCAACTGACCAATTTCAATACATGTTCAAAGGTGCACCACAGTATTTTCGAGAAGAGACTGCCACAGAAAAATGGCAGAGAATTATTCCAGTTTTGTTTCTAGAAACAGATGAAGACTCGTGGCAGAAAGCTTTATACAAGAAAATCAAACTCCGGGCAAAGAAAAGGCATAAAGTATTTCAGTCCAAAAGATTAGAATTCAGCAAAGTTATAAACAACTGAATACAGCATCTCTGAAAAATTTTCTAACACTTCCTATTATATGTGGAAGTAAAACAGATGAAGGAAGAATAGTAGTGGGAACAATGACTCATGTGAGCTCCCATTCTCACTTATGCAGCCATGCACTTTAAGAAGTTTACAGCTGCGCAACAAAAATGGGACACTTGGTCAAAGATACAGCACCACAACTACTCAAATTGTTCAGAAAGAGTCTGCAAAATGATGGGGGAACGAGACGCTCTCAGGTTCAGTGAAATGATCCAGCAAACAAAACATAGTTCTGTCTTCCTCTAAAAATTCCAACTATTTGCCTGGGACAACTATTGAGATCAGGTAACATTAACACTATGACATCTTGTTTTCTCCACAGAACACCCTATAAAAGGCAAATCGGAGCGACCCTTGCAAGCCTCAGAGCGATTACACTGAATTGCAAGACTATACTCCACCCTAAGATACTGAGTGGAGGCAGCAAACAAGGAAGTGAAGCAACATGGACATACACAGAAGACAATTTAAAGTTATTACAGAAAATGGAGACCCACAGTAAGCAGGAACTAAAGTCCCCAAGGACCTCATAAGAGTACTCAGAGTCTGAAGAGTGGAAAAAACTCTGCCACAGCAGTAAGAAAACACAATGATCAGGAGAGGTTTTTCTTGACTCTTCTGACTCTTTGAAGCAGTCTTGAACAGTCTATTTAGCCTCAAATCATATATAAATAAAAACAGAAACAGCCATAGCCTGTATTTATTTCCACTTACCTTTGCTCAGCTTCCACTACGGGTCATTTAAAGCTATTTGAAGTATCACAAGAGCAGCACTACATGCAGCCAGCCTAAAGATGGAACACCTTTGAATATAGCTACATCTGGTCCAAAGTTACACCTTAGTCTAAACACTGCTTGTTTGCTCTCAGGAGTTTTTTCAGTCTATTTTATAGAACAGAATCTTTTAGTTGGAAGGGACCCACAATGATAATCTAGTCCAATTGCCTAACTAATTAATTGATGACCAAAATTAAAGCATGTAATTATGGATGTTGTCCAAATGCCACTTAAACAGCCTTGGGTCATCAACCACTGCTCTGGGAAGCCCATTCCAGTGTCTGACCACTGCCTAACAAAAATGGTCCCTAATGTCCAGTCTGGACCTGTCCTGATGCAGATTTGAACCACTCCCACACATTCTATCACTCGATGCAAGTGAGAAGAAATCAGCACATCCCTCTCTCCCCCTTCATCTCCTCAAAAAGCTGTAGAGCAATGAGATCACCCCTCAGCTTCCTTGACTCCACACTAGACAAGCCCAAGGACCTTACTTGCTCCTCACAGGACATTCCTTCCAGACCTTTCACTAGCTCTGCTATCCTGCTCTGAAGGCATTCAGTGACTTTAATGCGTTCACCCAAAAGATTTCCCCGGTCATCTGTCCCTTCCACCTGACAAGAGGGAATAAAGATGCAAGAGCAGCAGTGACTCCTACGACAGCACCACCTGTTGGCACTACATTACAGCCTGGGGATTGCACACGAGTTTGGTACCACCATCACCAGCTGTAATACTGCTACTGCCAAGCTGCAAGCTTCAGATCTGCGAACTCCACACACACAGAATGTGATTTCACCTCTTTCTCCTCCCTCACTTTATGATGCTGCTATAGGTTGAGGACAAAGTGTTCTATCAGAGAGATAAAAAGTCCTTCAGAGTACCAGAGAGTACCAAGGGGCTGGATGCTCCCCAGGGGTGGACACAGGAAATTGTAATTTTTTATTCCATGCCATAATCCTGCAAACTGTGCATAACCAGACATCACAGCCTATTCCTTCTCTTTCTACCTCCTCTCCTGACGTGTGCAGCTCCTGCTACCTCTCTGGGTTGTGGGGGAGTGTGGGCTTTCACAACAAGGGGACATTTGAGGCCTAGTAGACCCAGGAGAACTGGGCCAAAGCTGATTCTGATTTTTGTGTATATATTTCCTTTGTGCCTTTACAGCTTTTGTAATTTTGGTTACTTTTGTTAGTAGTATTTTCCATTCAACCTCAAATTCTGTGTGAGTGTTTTATTTACTCCTTTCACCCTGGGCAGCTCACGGCTCAACCCAGGACAGATACACTCCTTTGCTGCTGCTCCTCACCAAGAGGGGTCAAGTCTATCTTCTTAAGGACCATTCCCTTATGACAACCACAGTGCCTGAATACAGAGTTTACTTCTATCTGTTTCATTCCTGCAGGTTTAGGATAGGTATGCTTGCAAAGCCTTTGGAGTAGCAATTTTCTACACCCATTTATTTGAGGCCCAGGCTCAGCTCCTGCATGGAGGCATTTAACTACCTACGCTGCCTTGAATGTTGAAGTACAATCACTTCCCATTAGAGCTAAATGCATGGTTCAACTCCAAAATTACTGAGAAGATTGTAAAACACACATGCAAAACTAAACGAGTAGGAAACAAGGACCAGAAGCACTGGATGCTTAAGGGATTCGCAAATGGTGCCGTATCAGTAGGCCTAGCTCCTAAGATTTTGTAAGAGAAGTAGCTTTGTACGTTAACATTCTTTTCCTGATTTGGCTTCCATCACTGTCCCAAATCAAAGACTACTATTTTCTTGCCAACACAGTTATATCTGCAGCACCACAACTCCAGCTATACACAAATCATGAGAGTTTCTGAAAGCACAGTAATGACAGCTATGATCAAGACTGCTTTTTCTTCCATGCCAATAACGAACTCAGCTATGCTTGCAAAGCGTTTCCCTCTAGATCATTCCTTACACCAGCAGTATGGTGTTTTTATAAAAGAAAAGTGCATACTGAGCATTAGGAAAACTTTGTGATTAATGAAGCTGCAGAACTGAAATCTCTTTCAGAGGAGAGGCATCAGCGGAACACTACCCCACACTATTCACTGACTAAAACACATCACCCTGCCGCCACAGAGCACCACTGTTGCCTCCTCAGCCCTTCCAGGATGCTAAAGGAACGCACATAAACAAGGCAGAAAAGAAACTCCGTTAGGTATGTCATCCACGATGTCAGCATATGCTTAAATCAACAACTGGTAACTTACTGTCCTCTCTGAATTCAGAGTAACTTGAAAAAAGACAGGGTACCATGCTTCAGAGATGACAGCCTCACTGTAGGTGGGAAGCTTGGAGACAGTAGGCTTTAAAGACGCCTTGACATTGACCTCTAAGAGTGAAAATGTAAAGATTTCCACAAAACTGCTATCTGTTTTACAAGCAAACTCTGCCCCAATAACTTTCTCATTAAATCAAATCAGCCTTATACTTCTGTGCGTAACAAGTCACAGTAGAGCTACAAATTACCTAGGTAACAGTTCTGAAAACCTTACTAGCACCTACTTCTATGTTTGCCTTTGGCAGAAAAAGGGTTTTGACTCATTTTTATGTTCAATTAATCTACAGTCACATTCTTCATAGAAAGACTGCTGGAAAAGAAAAAAAACTCAACTTGCTGGAAACAGTAACTGTAATTCCTGACCCTCTTCAAGCCAGCCAAAATTAAATTGCAAAGTAGATTTTCTGGCATTAGAGCTATAATTCATGGCACAAAGAAAAGTAAGTCTGTAAGTAACAAAAGAATCCAAGCCCAGCGTTTGTGAGAACTCAGGAGATGCAAGCAGAGAGATTACACAGGGGGGAAAAAAAGTTAGAATGGCTCCTGCACATGACTAGCTTCTTTCTAGCTATCCCCTACATAAGAGAAGAGTAAAAATATTTCCTTCCATGGTTTGCTGAATCAAACTTTTGTCAAACAAAATTAGCAGTAAAAAGGAGGAATATATTTTTATTGGATTTTATACTACTGAACAAATTGTAAACCAAAGCTGTATGGCATTTTATCTCCTTACATAACAATATCCTCTTCCCCCCCACCCCGCCCCTCAGGTTTGCTTCCCTCACTGCCGAGAATCATAGAATCATAGAATCAATAAGGTTGGAAAAGACCTCAGAGATCATCAAGTCCAACCTGTCACCCAACACCTCCTGACTACTAAACCATGGCTCCAAGTGCCACGTCCAATCCCCCCTTGAACACCTCCAGGGATGGTGACTCCACCACCGCCCTGGGCAGCATATTCCAACAGCTAATAACTCTCTCTGTGAAGAACTTTCTCCTCACCTCCAGCCTAAAGGTAAGGAAAAAAAATCCTAATGCCTCTGTATTTCTCAGGAAAACATAAAACACCATTGCTGGTATCCCATTAAGAAACTTGATGTGAAATTATACATGCCTCTGCCAATGCAACTGGCAAACAGATCCTTTTCACTTATTACAGGTTTCAAAGCCCGTACAGGGATGGCATATTCCTCAATGACGACCAGAGACACTATCAGTATGGCATGTTAACTTCATGAGCACGGAGACGACTGGTTTATCATGGTACAAAGTTATTTAATGTCTCATATTTGACTAAAGCTTAAAAAATATTACAGAATTCACGGGTTACATAGGTATTTTGCAGTCTGTTTCTACTGCTACACAGTCAACATAAGGGAATTATTTGCAGAACTGAAACAAAATATTATTTCAGAACATGACTGGTTTTGAGTCTATAAGCAACAACTTACAGGACTGAGACCAAAGTAATTTGTATCTTAAGAATCATTTACAAAATAGGCATAACTGCAAATCTTCAGCTTATCTATTGTCACCCACGATGATCAGGGAGAATATTTTCTACCCAAATAAACCACCTCTACTGCTGAAAACAGGGCTTACAGTTCCTCTGGAGCTAACCACCAACATGGACTTCCATATATTAGTTAAGGATAGATAGCCTGAAAAGGACAACTGATGATATGCTAATTTTTTCCCATTCTTAAAATTCTTATCAAACCCAGTTGCAATAAAAGCCAAACAGCACTGACTGGAAAACAAAGCAAAACACACACCACCACCACCACAACAACTGTGATCAATAGATTCAAGGCAGAAGCAAACAATACTGTGCACAAAAGCAGAGAGATTTCAAACTTTCTGATCACTTAGAAACTGGCCTTTAGAAGCTGGATTCTAGACCTAGTCCTGGAAATAAACTGAAGTTTAATCAACAGAAGGTCAGTTTTGCCTGAATTATCTACATTTGTACAGCCTACAGTAGAACAAAATGTTTTCCCATAATCACATGCTACATTGAATCCAATTCCAAACCTTAATCTAAAAAGCAAGATGACCAGCACTTTTTCAGGTATCATTTACTATCCTCATCTAGACCTTAAGGCTCCACAACTTGTTTATTCTTTTTTCAACTGTTAGATGAATATCAGAATAGCAAACTTGTCCCGTGCAGTGGTCAGCAGTCACCTACACAAGAATTCGGAGCTATGGATGCATGTAATTACTTGATAGGAATTTTGGTCACATTCCTTCCGACAGAAGCACTGAAAATCCTTTAGCAGATGCTTCACTCCCAAAGGAGTCTGAGAGAACAACAACATGTCATATGCATATAAGGACTAACAGTTCTACCAACAAAAATACTAATTCCTCTAACAGATGCTTCAGACCCCAAGGAATTTAGGAGAACAAAACCACATCAGCGGCACAGAACGGACACTGGTCAACCCAGGCTCTTGAAGCAAAGCAGTTCTCTCACTTCTTACAGCACAACTATTTCAGCATTAGGAAAATTAAAACTTCCAGCAGATTCCCAGATTTTCTCTTTTTATTTCCAGGAAAGGCAAGAGTAGATCGGCAGGTCAATCTGAAAGAGTCCTTTTATTTATTCAAAGAAATTTTGCTAGAATACAACTCAGTAAGGAATAAAAATACCTCTGTAACAGACTACTGAACTTGAACACATTTCAATGGAGACATGAAAGCACTTTAGCAGGCCAAAAAAGAAGGTATTTAGCAATTAGTCCTGCAATGTGTCAATTCCAAAGTTATCTTTACAATATAAAGAAAAAAAAATGTTCGTCCTCAAATAGAACAGAAATTTCTTCAGTAGGGTGGATGCCCCTTCCCTGGAGGTGTTTCAGACCAGGTTGGATGAGGCTCTGGCCAGGCTGATCTAGTGTGGGGTGTCTCTGCCCCTGGCAGGGGGGTTGGAACTAGCTGATCCTTGTGGTCCCTTCCAACCCTGACTGATACTGTGATAAACCACATATATTTTTGAAGATAAAGCTGGTGTGATACTGAAATTTTTAATCTAATTTATTCTCAAATCTACCCAGCACTGTGACACTCTGCATGGAGGCCTTGGCTTTCTATTAGTGGACAAATAAAAACAAAGCAAAAATCAAAGCAGATCACATTTGTTGCCAAAGTTGTAAAGAAAGTCAAATGAGTTAACTATTGGTGAGAACTTGCAGGAATACCTAATGAGATCTTGGCAATAGAAACTTTGCTCAGTGGATCCAAGAGATTTTTCTTACATTAAAAGCATGGCCAAATGACACAGACTTAAGACAGAGCATGTCTTCACACAGCATGGACCACTCCTGGGCCAAGGGTGACATTCAGAGTTGGTCTCTCTCACCAAGCTACCAACAAACCCAGAAAAGAAGAGAAAGGAGAACACAGTGGATTAACACTGGTTGAATAAAAATTGAGAAACTCTGTCAGAAAAGCTGGAGACTCCAAAGGTGTAATAATGCCAGTACAATTTAGGACAGGTCAGACAGAAGCTTTATTAATTACCATCACAGTAAAAGAACATTAACAGCATTGCTCCCAGTTCTCTGCCAAGTGATAAAAGAGACTCAACCTACATACTGTTTCAGAAAACAAGAAAAGGTGAGGAAAAACACTTTCAGTGTTAAAGCCAGCTATCCACCACTGGGAAGGGTGGACTCCTTAAGTCCCTTGCTGAACAGCCACACTAAGGAGTCCTCAAGCAGCAATATGATTATATGGAGAGACGGTTTCTGGTGGAGCCCATAGGAGTGGTACACCCCCTGGTATTAGCCTAGATCACAAGTGGGGAGTCAGAAACAATTGCAGGATGCAAGCTTTTTGTTGAAAGGAATCTTCTTTTGGTAAAGACAGTATTTTACCACAACTGCTTGGCAGCTTACAAATACATGTTTATCTTCCTCTTCCAAGCCATGAGCAAAACCAATGAACAGTTAATGAAATTCCATTGTCTGTAGAGGTGAGATTCAGCATGTTTCAAAAGTATGCAATCCACCACTCCCCCAGAGGAACGTGAAAATCAAAAACTCAGAAAACAAATCATCCACAAGGCAGGGTAAGTCTTTAACCAAACCTGCCACAAAGATTCCAGTCAACCTCAGATTAAAGATAATCTGCAGTCCAAAATTAATTTATCAATATGCCACTTCAGAGAATACAAGACCTCATCATTGCACTAATGGAATGATTAAAATACTTCCTTATTCACATGGGCCACATGCAAAGCTCTCCAAAATCCAGGTTTAGTAATGGGTACTTCGTCCATAAGCAGGCAAGTAAAAAAAACAAAACCAAACAACAATAAACCCACAAAACCAAAATAAACAAAACCACCACAAAAAAAAATTAATCCAGACTGCTACACAAACCTTGCTTCAAAACCAAAAACCGAAGGTACAGAGGCAAAGTGTACAGTCACATATAAAAGCAGATGTATGCTAGCAGATAGAATTTAGGATATCAGAAGTTAGAGACACCTTGGAGATGGAAATCTGGAGTTCATGCTCTTTTCAAGAAACAGGGTACTTTGAACTGTACCCTCTTAAAAATATGTCCATTCTTAGCTAGCCAAATTCCATGAAGAAAATAGCAGTCAACTGGCATAAACAATCCCTACAACCTAAGCTGTTGTTATTAATGGCCAAATACTCTAAGAGAACATCTCAGTCAGTTTTTACCAGTCTTGATCAAGCCCTAATTCATTCAACTGCAGTCCTGGAGTCTCTGCTAGCCTAATGGAAATATGTAAAAGGTGCTATAGGCCAGACCATTTTATCCCGGAATTACAATTCTTAATTCAGTGATTGACAGTTGGGCCTTGAGCAATGAGACCCAAATGATTTCATCTGGGAGCTAGGCTGACCGTTGAACTACTACCAGAATTCATTCTGCTGAGGAGGCCAAAAATGTTTTCCCATTTGGTAGTGCAGAAAAACTCTTTTTGATTGCTTCTACTATAGTTACATTTTTAAACAAGCTTTCAGATTTCACCTCGGTAAATGTATAAGAAACTCATGCCTGTCACAAGTGTTGCAACACAAGGCTATTCTAACAATGCTCCAGGCATCTTCAACAATAACAATACTCATTATAAAAACCTTGAGTTTACAACAAGGCCTTATGCATTGCACTGATATTTTTTTTTCCCCTCAGCATGAAAAGCAAACTCCTGACCAACTGGATCTCACTACTGTAGAGACCCAAACTTTCACAAGAAAGCATTAGTGATTTAAACACTTCAGCCACAGAACATCATCAAGTACTATCAAGCTAGCTAGGTCCACACCGTATATGGCTACATAAAGAAAATACTTTAGAGTCCTCAAGAAGTATTATCTGGGCAGCCTCCATTTTCCCTCCTTCTTATCCCAAGCTTTCAAAGACAGGCTTTAAATGCTTTGCAGCTGTCCAGCATTAAGGCTCAAGAATTCAACAGCCATGGCTGTGTAAAAGCGTAGGATGAAAAACTACTGGTTACCCAGGAATTCAGGAGCAGTTACGGATCCAGAAGAGGTTCCTGACTGCAAACTTCTTCACCAAAATCTGGATAATGTCCCAAGAGCAGGTAAACCCGTAAAAATATTCCTTCTTCCTTCCAGATAATTCTTCAAAGGAGTTTCTACCACATGAACTAGTGCAGACTATGCAAAACTACATTGAGTTTTAGCCAACCTCTCTCGCAGCCAAAAATATCAACCACCACCACTGCACACATTTTCTCACTGAGATTTTCAGAAGGTCTGCATAATCTTATAACCATGAAGTTAGTGAGCCATTTCATATTTCCTGAAACTAAACTGCACATTAGATGATTCACCAATTAGTGTATTCATGAAGCTTTAAAAAGCAATCAAAATGTCTTTTTTTTTTTTTTTGGGGGGGGGGGAGGGAATTTAACAGAGATGTCCAGCTGTATGCATGGAGAAAGCATGTGGGCTTTTCTCCTTTATTTAACTTAACCAACAGCTATGTTAGCTGGTGAAAAATATTCAGTGTGTCAGAGTTAATTTATAGAGCTGACAAAGTATAAGGGTATAGCAGAAGGTATGGCATACATTTACTAAACTTTAAATACAGTATTTTAACCAGATATAACACAAAGATTAAAATAAGCTGCCCAACAACCAAGCCCTGCAAGCGCATCTCGTTTCAGGGCACTTTTTATTTAATGGAGTAATTCCATGTTTGTTTCAGGCTAATGTGCACATTATCGGCACCAGAAAAGGGGATGGTGCTTTTGACCCCAAGAGCCATAAAGCAAATTACATTTTTTTTATTAAACCAGGTAAACATCTTTCGAAGACGTCGGGCATCTCAGTACAGTACAGGCCAAGATCAAATGGAGGAGAAGCACTATAGATTGCTCCACCGTAGATTGCTCAACGTAACCAAGCCCTGTGGCCGTAATGAAGCCACTAGGCATAAATACCACAACAGAATACGAAGTGCTAATTTCCCTTTAAGGTTGAAGAAACTACCAAGCACAGCTCTTGGAGGAACAACGGCAAGGAAATCTCAAACAGACAGCTCCTCAAGAACTACTTAACTAGCCAGCCTTTTGCAATATTTTGGAACACGAATCAGTACTTCAGGCACTCTGGTGAAGCCTTTAAATCGAAACTTCTTCCTTTCGTCCTATTCAATCAGAAACGTACATTTTATTGAAGACAAGGGTATCCTGTTTAGATTTTGCATTGTTTCCACCGTTTGTAGCAGTAAGTTAAACACCACCATCACTTTAAATCTTTAGAACAGATATACCTACCATATGAAATTCACGTGGAAGCATCTGAAGCCCATGAAAGATCTACCCACAAGTAAGCAATTATAAACAGGCGATTAAAGCACAAGGTGGTTTACAGCTCTTAAAATCCATCATTACTATCCTTCAATTAGACTAAAATACATCTCTTAATTTTAAGCATAGTGAGTAAGTCCAGACAAAATGCATGTTACACCATTCCAAGGTTATTTCCATCACAGAAACACGTGAATTGCCACAAAAAAACTGATCAACAGTCATTTTTCTAGAGCCTTGCCACAGAGTGACAGGTTTCACGTTTCAAAGGTTTAAAAAAACCCCTTTCTAATAGAGCACAGTTGATTTCTAATCCCTTCCATCTGCTCTTTCTTTCTTAGATGTACCTGCCATCAGCAAAAGAGCAACAGAAGAAAGTTCTACATATTCCTCCAAGGACTAACCTAGCCATTTTCCCAATGGTGTCATACATATGAAGTCACAATAAGCTATGGTACGTTTGAATTGCTTGTATTGCTAATGCAATTCTGAAATCAGAGTGGATGCAACACGTTTAGACCAATGGAGAATCAGAACAAATTGCAACAGCTCAGTCCACCAGGTCCCAAAATTGTTTTGTTTTTTATGTAGTTTGCTTTGGAACTGACAAAGACGACACACTAAATGTATAGCTGATTCAGTCTGCTGTAGTTATTAATGCACAAAACCCACAAAAAGCCAGAATTAAATGCTTGGGCAAAGACCCTATCCCTGTAGCAATTGCTTTGATGCCAGGTCCACTTGCACACCTTGGTTTGCAGATTCACAACTGCATTAATCAGGAGGTTCAATTGGAAACTTGCCTTCTTTCAATATCTCACTACAGCAACTTCATCAGCTGGGGATATTCAAAGTAGCAAGCACAACGTTCAGGATGAAGGCTGCACGACATCGTCAGCAGGGAAGTCTTGAATAACGGCACAAACCCACATGACCCAGTATCTTGAGGTGCGTGATTTACATCTCAGGATTGCTACGGATGTAACACGGTTTAACTGCAGAACTGCCCTAATGTCATCTGTGCGCACAGTGGCACACGAGATTTGAACTCAGAAGAAAAGTTTTGAGATCCAAGTAAGGCAAATGGCAGTTATGGACTATGATGTACTCCACGGTCACCACCTAGTGACACAAGCCCAATTCTCCCTCCTGAAAGGTCATGCTATCCTCAATAATTCACTGGGCTCAAAACCTCCGCACGCAAAGTGCACTGTATTTACGCTTTGTGGGGTGGAATACGAATAAAAGTCTCTTTTGTAAGTTTGAAGAGTACTGTGTCATGGAGTAACATCCCTGAACTGAACTCGGCCAGGTTTAGATGAAAAGAAACTAGGAATTACACTGCATAATCTGGAAAGCAAAATAAAATCACCTCTAGAAAGGCACATTAAGACACTGACTCTATAAAGAAGTTCACACTACAGGGTCCAGCAACTGAACAATCTCCTTCGAGTACTGCATCCTGACTCACATGGTATTAACAAAATTAAAGTTAAATCACTCTAAAGCTACATTTTAAATGACAATGCACTTAAAACCAAGTAAAACATTTATTGTGGCATTTGCGACTACAGAAGGGTCTTTTTTGCCATTCACCCAAAAGGGGAAAAACAAACACACACCCCAAAGTGCCCTGAAACACTCATCTCTCAGGGAATTTTAAGCTTAAAAAATAATTATACCGAAGATACTAAGGTAAAAACTCAAGAAAACAGACTGCTCATATGCGTTTGAAGCTTTAGCTATGCATGAAAAAGCAATTTAGTCTTCTGCACAATGTTTTAAAGCCGGGGGGGGGGGAAAACCACAACTCCCAAGACTCTGCTCTCATGGTGATATCCAATGCACATACTTAGTTCACTTTGTCTTCCAAAAGAGGCAGATCAATTTAGAATTATACTCAGTAAACCTCTGTGCAAATCTGCAGAACGTATTTGTTTTACAATAAATATTACAGAAATGCCAGCTTAGGTAGTATTTCCCATTTACACCCTGTCCATGCAAATAATTCACTGGGGCCACATCTCTACCCAAAATACCTTCTTTTGGTAGGAACATACTGCCCTGACAAAAGCACTCATGAAGTTGTTGCAACTTATGTGAGAAAAGCCACACCTTTACCAAACTCACAAACCATACTGGAATTAGCTTCAGTGGAAAAGCACCGTATTTGTCTTAGGAGGGGCTGTGTGGCATAGTCAGGGATCACGCCTTACATGACGGGATACGGTATCCCATATGACGATTAGCCTAAACCAGATAGATCACAATCAAAAACACTGCAGGAAACTTCAACAAGCTTTAGAGGAGACAGCAAGGCAAGGGGGCAGAAAGTTAAAAAAAAACACCAAACAAAAAACCAACCAAAACAAAACAACCCAAACGAAACCCACCAGGCATTCGGTAACTCTTCAGGAAATGGAAGCACAACTATTGTGCATGCTGTGTTCATCACAACATATGAACAGATGATATACAAACCTGATGAAACGAACATCAGAGATATACTACACGGAATTCAGCTCTTGTGATTCAGTGCCAGCACTGAATTAAAGTTAACAGAAGCAGAAGTAACACAGTTTAGTCTCTACAATTCCAAGAGACCATTCATAACTTTGAGTTGGATGCATAAAAAGATGACTTCGAAAAACTTTTTATGAGTACTGCCTGATGTTTAACTCCACAGAAGTGATTATGTGCCCTGAGGGCTCTCTCACAGCAATTCTGCACGGGTGATTTCTACATGGACAAACACGCGTGCGAACTAAACTTCAGGAGACCGCCGACTAACCCCCCTGATCCTACACCGGCTTCCAAATTACCCTGGGAGCCCAAAGGGAGCCCCACTCTGGCGCTGCCGTCCCGTCAGCTGCCCGACACGGGGCAGCCCTCACCGCCGGCCCTCGGGTGCCGTCACTGGATTCAGGCTAGAGAGGGTTTAACCCCGGGCCCTCGGGCTGCAAACGCTAGCCTCGGCTTCCCTCGCTTCCCTCTGAGGAGTACCCGGGACCGAGCAGCACAGCCCCTCTCACAGTGTGTGCCCTCTTTGCCCCGGGGCGGCCTTCTTCCCCTTCGGCACCTCGCTGCGCCCCGGTCGAGCCCACCCCTTGCCGCTCACCCGGCCCCGTCCCTTCCCCACGTTCCCCCAGGCGCTGGGTGCCCGCGGCCGGGAGACGGCGGCAGCTCTCCGCCTCTCTCACAGAGCCGCGGCCTCGGCGGACAGCAGCGGAGCCGGAGCCGGGGCCGCGGCGGGGAGCGGCCGCCTCTCGCCGCCGGGGGGCGAGCGGCACAGGTCCCGTTCGCCAAACCCGAGCCCCGACCGAGAGGCACCTACCGCTGCGCCGCGGCGGGGAGAGCGACGCCTCAGCGCCGTCCCGGCGGCCCCACCGGCCGCAGCATCCTCCGCCACCCCGCCCGGGCCAGGCCCGCCGCCTGCCGCTCGGCTCGGACGGAGCGAGTCGAAAAATCCCCCTCCCCAGCCCCCCTCCGCCGAATGGAAAATAGTTCCCCGAGCCCTAGAGCAGAGAGAGCGGGAGCGACACCTCTCTAGCCAATGAGAACAGCCCTGGCCCTCTGCAGAGCCAGTAGGAACGGCAGACTGGCTGAGGCGGGGCTTCGTCTAACCTACCGGGCCGCAGCGTTGAGACTGACCCGCTAGGATGTCTTCAGCTAGCCTCCATTGAAGACCATCTTGAAGTCGGGCATGATGCCCAATCTGGCAAGGGGCTTGCCTGCAGCCATTTTGGGTCCGGGCAAGGGGAGCTGGGAGGGACTGTGTCATGTGGCGGGGGCCGACGGGAGGAAGCGGCGCGGGAGAGGCTGGAGGCGGCCGCTGGCGGGGCAGGGGGGTGGTACCTCAGCTCGGCGCAACCCCTCTCTGCCGTGCCGTGCCGTGCCGTGCGTGGTCAGAGTGCAGGAGAAGTTCACCCATGATGCTCGGCGTCAGGATAGGAGCGGCGGTGGCTGCGGAGGGGCAGACCGGGAGGAGTCGCTTCTTCCGGAGCGGAGGCCGATAACCTGCCCGCCGGCATCAGTTGAAGTGTGCTCGGCTGGCCTGGCCTTGCGGGACAGCTCCAGCGGGGCAAAGCCTCCGAAATAAGAAAGCATCTAGCGTTAGGACATGGGCCTGTTGGAGCGGGTCCAGAGGAGGGCCACGAAGGTTGATCAGGCGCCTGGAGCATTCCCCTATGAGGACAAGGCTGAGAGAATTGGGCATATTCAGCCTGGAGAAGGGGGCTCCGTGGAGTCTGTACAGTGGCCTTCAAGTACTTAAAGGAGGCCTACAGGAAAGACTGGATAGAACTCTTGATGAGGGATTGTAGTGATAGGATGAGGGGTAATGGGCTTAAACTGAAAGAGGGTAGTTTTAGATCATAGCAAGAAACTCTTCACTGTGAACGTGGTGAGGTTGCCCAGAGAGGTTGTGTGTGTCCCATCCCTTGAACTGTGCCAAGGTAAGATTAGATGGGGCTTTAAGCAACGTGGTGTAGTGCAAGTCCTGCCCATGGCAGGAGGTTTAAATGAGATGTTTGAGGTCTCTTCCAACCCAAACTATTCTGTCATTCTATAAATCCTGCTGAACATGGGCTTGGGGTGGGGCTTAGGCTGCCGCCCTGCAAACAGTCTGAAGGGAGCCCAGCTGCCCAGGTCTACCAGGCTCTGGCTCTGCTCTGACCCACTGGACTACTAGCCCTTAAAAGTGTTCAAGAAGTGTTCATAGCAGCTCCCAGATGTGGTCTGGTTGTGTGTTTTATAGAGCAGTTACCTGGCTGTCACAACTGCTGCTGCACCTGCTCTAGCCTTGTGTTTGAAGAAGTGAAACAATATGTTGTGAGCAGAAGAGGCTGCGAAATTCTTACAAACTGAGGCTCTTGAAGACGTGGGTGTTGTTGAAAGGGACTAATACCCCCCATTCAAAACTGTTTCCCTCCCTATAATAGGGAGTAAGTTCATTGCTTTGCTGAAGTACAGCAGAAGTATATTTGATCATACCAGACAAAAGAACTGCTCATTGCTGCACCAGTACAAAAGGAGCACAATATTCTAGGGGACAGAGCACACCTCATTTTTCTGCATCTAGCAGACAGACTGGGACATTACAGCATAGTGGGTGGACAGTTAGGGAAAATTTGGTTAGATTGTCAGACTCAAATGTAGGGATCAATGGGCTGTACTCTACTGGAAGCCAGTAGCAAGCAGAGCACTGCAGGGACCAGTTCTTTTTTTTTGTCATCTTAGTGATTTTTGAGGAAGAGATGGGAGTGCATGCTCATCAAGTTTACAGGTGATGGCAGAGTGGGACAGTGGAAATGCTGGAGGATAGTGCTGCCATTCAGAGGGACTGGACTGGCTGAAGGAATGGCTGACAGGAAGTCTTTGAAATTCAGCAAGGACAAATGCAAGGAAATTCAACCAGTGCAGCTCCTTGAAAGGAAGACCCTCTGAAACAGTGCAGCTGGGGACTGGTGGGCAGCTCTGCAGGAAAAGACACAGGATGTGGGACAACAGCAAGTTTACCGCAAGCCAGCAGTGTGTCCTGGCAGCAAAGCAAGCCAAGAGCATCTTGGATCCTACCACCAGAGGCATAGCCAGTAGGCCAGGGAAAGTGATTATCTGCTTCTGCTCAGCCACATTTAGAATAGTGTGTTCGTTTCTGGGTCCCCAAATGCAAGGAAAGCCTCAACAAACTGTAGCAAGCTCAGTGGAGGCCACCAAGTTGTCCAGGGGAAGCTGTGAGGTAACTGGCCTCAATCAGCTTTGAGAAGAGGCAGCTTCAGAATCCTTCTGCATGCAGAACACAGCGTGTGCTTTACCAGCAAAAGTCCCAAAGATGAAATAAAACACTGTATAAGCAATTCTGCATCTTGGAAGAGGATGAAAAATACAATGAAACATACATAATTGATGTTAGTTGCATTCAAAATGATACTGGTGAGGCCAGTGTGTGAGTTTAGGTCTCCAGAACAGGGCAGCGCTCGCGAGGGATTCGATACTGTGATGCTGTGTGCACTCGGTGCAGACGCTGCTGAATTGCCGCTTGGCAGCCCTGCATAAACAGTACAAGAAAGAGTTGGTGAGAGCTTAGTAACAACAGGCAAAATAAATACAGGATGGCCAGGATCTGGTGAGTCTAGCAGTTCAACGGGGGGAAATGCAAAGTCCTTTACCTGGGGAGCAACAGCCTGTACGTGCTGACTGGCTAGAAAGCAGCTTTGCAGAGAAGGACCTGAGAGTCCTGGTGGACACCAAATTGGGCATGAGCCAGCAGTGTGCCCTTGCTGCAGATTAGGGTAGTGGTATGCTGGGCTGTGTTAAGAGTGTTACCAGCAGGTCAAGGGAAGTGATCCTTCCCCTGTACTATGAACTGGTGCAGCCACAAGGGGAGTTCCATGTCCTTTTCTGGGCTTCCCAGTACAGGAGAGATGTGGACTTACTGAAGAGGGCCAGTAAGGTTTGGAACATCATTCCCATGAAGAGAGGCTGAAAAAAGTGGAACTGTTTAGCCTAGAGAAGTGAAGGTACAGTCATGTATATAAATGTCTCAGTGGAAGATGTAAAGAGGACAGAGCCATGCTCTTGACCACAGTGACCAGTGGCAGGACAAAAGGCAGTAGGCACATGCTGAAACACAGGACATAAACACTTTTTCACAGTGAGGGTAACATAATACTGAACAGGTTGTGCAGGGAGATTGTGGAGCCTCCATCTGTGGAGATACTCAAAAGCTCTCTAGACGTGGTCCTGAGCATCCAGCCCTAGCTGATCCTGCATGATCTGGGGTGGTGGGGCCTCCAGAGGTCTCCTTCAACCTCTACCATTCTGTAACTTTTAATATCACCACATCAACTGAGAGCTTTTGCTCCAGAAGCATCACTTACCCTTGAGCTGGTTTTGGCTGGGTTTTACTTGTCTTCCTAGTGGCTTGTGTGGGGCTATGTTTTGGATTTGCTCTGGAAACAGCATTGGTAACACAGGGAATCTTTCATCATTGCTAGGCAGTGCTTCCACAGAGCCAAGGCCTCTTCTGCCTCTCACCCCCCCCCCCAGCAAGTAGCCTAGGGGTGCACCAGAAGCTGGGAGGGGACACAGCAGGACAGCTGATCCCACCTGTCAAAGGAATATTGCACACCACGTGAGGCCATGCTCCACAATATAAAGCTGGGGGAAGAAGGAGGAAGCAGGGGTGGGGAAAGTTCAGAGCTGTGGTGTTTGTTTGCCCAGGAAACATGATGGAGCCCACCTTTCCTGAAATGGCTGAACACCTACCTGCCAGTGCAAGCTGGTAAGAATTAATGGCTTGCTTTGCTTTGCCTGCATGCTCAGTGTTTGCTGTGCCTCTTCAACTGCCTTTAGTTCAACCCTTGAGTTTTCTCACTTCCATTGGCTGTGTGTGGCTTAGTTGCCAGCTGGGGTTAAACCATGACAGTCTTTTCTGCAGGTATTGCTGCTGACTCCATTTGTATAAAAGTTCTATAAGTCAGTTTTAACTTCAGCCAACTGGAACTGATTTCTAAGGTGTAGTAAATATGGTTATGCTAGATGTGTACAAACTTGTCAGTGGAAAGGTTTAGTAACATAAACCCCCAGGTTGGCTGTATTCTTCTTATTCATAGAGCAGATCCTGATAGTACCATTTTGATCAGGATTAAGGTTCATGGTCTTCTGGCCATTCTGGTCTGTTCCTTGGGCAAAGGACTGGTAGCTGAATAGAAGGAAATAATAAACTGCTTTATTCTCAAGAGTGTTATGTTTTGTTTTGGGGACCTGATGGCAGGATGGAGGAGAAGAAAGAAAACAGGCTGCTACTTATCATAGTAGCATAGTATCATAGTATCAGGGTTGGAAGGGACCACAAGGATCAGCTAGTTCCACCCCCCTGCCATGGGCAGGGACACCCCACACTAGATCAGGCTGGCCAGAGCCTCAGCCAGCCTGGGCTTAAACCCCTCCAGGGATGGGGCCTCAACCACCTCCCTGGACAACCCATTCCAGGGCTTCACCACTCTCATGGGGAAGAACTTCCTCCTCACCTCCAGCCTGAATCTCCCCACCTCCAGCTTCATTCCATTCCCCCTAGTCCTATCACTACCTGATAGCCTGAAAAGTCCCTCCCCAGCCTTCTTGTAGCCCCCTTCAGATACTGGAAGGCCACAATGAGGTCACCTGGGAGCCTTCTCTTCTCCAGACTGAACAGCCCCAACTCCTTCAGTCTGTCCTCACAGGAGAGGTGCTCCAGCCCTCTGCTCCTCCTCGTGGCCCTGCTCTGGACACCTTCCAGCCCCTCCAGATCCCTCTTGGAATAGGGGCTCCAGAACTGGAGGCAGTACTCCAGATGGGGTCTCACCAGAGCTGAGTAGAGGGGGAGAATCCCCTCCCTTGCCCTGCTGGCCACACTTCTCCTGCTGCAGCCCAGGCTCTGCTTGGCTTTCCGGGCTGCAAGTGCCCCCTGAGAGCTCCTGGTGAGCTTCTCCTCCCCCAGCACCCCCAAGTCTCTCTCCTCAGGGCTGCTCCCCAGCCAGTCACTGCCCAGCCTGGATTTGTGCCTGGGATTGCCTCCACCCAGCTGCAGGACCCTGCCCTTGGTCTTGTTGAAGCTCCTGAGGTTGGCTTGTGCCCACCTCTCCAGCCTGTCAGGGTCCCTCTGGATGGATCCCTTCCCTCCAGCTGTCTGCTGCACCACACAGCTTGGTGTCATCAGCAAACTTGCTGAGGGTGCACTTGCTATAAGCAACAGAATTTCCTAATACCAGAAGAGCTAGGCTGTAGCTAGAGCCTAGGAAGACACAGGCTGTGCAACTGGTGGTTATCATCCCCAGGTTTAACCAGCATGACCCACAGAGGTGTGGCAGCTGTTTAGATTTTGGGAGGAAGCATTGGTGGGAGGAAGCATGGGTGCAAGGCACCAGCACGGAGAGCTCAGAGCACAATGCTACTTGCTGTGTTATTTCTGTACATTGGGTGGACATCCTGAAGTGTATCAGTGAGACTCTGAGAAGGGTAAGAGGAAGTCATGGACAATTGTGGATGCTCCAGACTATGTGACTCCAATAAGTCTGTTAAAAGGGTTCAGATCACCTCCTTTCACAGGATGGGCACACACCCTGGAATGCAAATCAGTTTTCTGGGGAAACATCCAGGCAATCCCTTTTGTCATAAGGCAATTCATTTTCCTGGTGGAGGGCAGGGATCCATTCGCTGTGGGAGGACAAGGGGACACTGTGAGGAAACAGGGCTTCGAAGGAGGTGACCAGAGGCTGGAAATCGAGCAGGCTGCTCCCTTCCACATGGGTCTGCTTTCATCTTGTGATGCCTATCTCCTGGGCATGCTGCCAGCTCCTGCATGTGCTGCCATCAGCGCAGCACTGTTGGGCATGCCACGCACAGTGCCCTCGGCCTGCCACTCCTGGCTGACGCTGCCCACTTTCTATGCCATCAGCCACCATGGTTGCTTCCCCAGTTCCAAGCTGCCACTGACTGCACTTCCCTAGCCCAGCTCTGCTGGAGCGTTGCTTCTCAGTGTGCCACTGGCTGATCCTGGGGGCTGGTTTTAGGCTATGCCTTTAACATTTTGTTACAGATTTTGAGCAGAAAAGTGCAAAACCATAAATAGATCATAATTGGGTGTTAAAAAGAAAATAAAGATAATTTCTTAAGTATTCCACTGGAGAGATATCTGCCGTAGGACCGCTTGTGCCAAGACATTCTGGGGGCTTCTCTGCTCACTTTGTGGCTTTGGAGAGGATACCAACCCTGCTTCTGCTTGACTTGGCTGCGTTTTCTTGGTGAAGTTCTAACAACTCCTTTCTTTCTGCTCCTTTTTCCCTTTTGGACAGAGGGTGGGGGGGCAGAGGGACAGCTTCCCTGGTCGTCTTGCCTGGGGGGGTTGTGCTGTTTGTCAATTGTCAATATTGTAAATGCTGTATGTTTGGTACATGCTCATTGCATTCCGTGGTAGAGGGTAGTTTTGCCTGTAAATGCAGCTTCCATTTGCTTCCAACTGAGCTGGTCTGGCAAAGTTCATGTTGTGGGGGGAAATTTCAACCCACCATATCCTGGTTCCGCATGAGTGATTCCTTGACCCTGACAAACTCTGCAGCTCTGGCTCTGAGCACCTTTTCCCACTCCCTTCTCCAGGGTTATTCCTCTCTGAAGCCTGGAGTAATTCTGAGAAAGCAAATGCAGGCAGAGACCTTAAACAAAACTTACTAATTCCAAACAGAATTTCATAAAGTTTGATATCACAGTTAGTGAAGGCAGCAGCATCACTCACACACCAAACCTCGGTCAGTGCATCAGGACTTGAAAATCCACTTGGAGTGCAGCAAAGCGAAATAGCACCTTTGCAGTCTGGCTAGTGTAGCAAGCAGCTTCCCCTGCAGACCCAGCATCTCTGCCCTCTGCCCAGAGGTCTGTGTGTGAGAACCATGGTGTAGCTATAGTGGTAGAACTTTCCTGTGCTAGAGTGCTTCTAAGCCATAATGACAGGCAGCCGGAGGATTGCCCCTGCACGTCAGAGTAGCTGTCGGAAGTGTGATATCTGACGCGGCCTCCTTACTTCCAGGCTTTATCCCTTCAGACTGGAACTAGATGAACCCTATCCTTCATCAAGGCAAAGGAAAAGAAATAATGAGGGAAAATCTAAGATAGTAGCAAGGAAAAAGAGCTGGAGTGAAAAACTAACCACTTGCATTATCCTGATGAGGAAATCTCTGTGCCTATGGATAAATCCCGCCAGCAAAGGACGCCTTTAAGGAAAAGAATGCTGAGCACACACTAGATGAATCACTGGACCCAGGAAGAGGCACTTACAATAGTAACAGAGACCTCTGCAAAGCAAGAGTGGACAATTCTGGGGAAGGCAGAGCGAGCTGACACAAGTGTGGAGCCTTGTCTGCTGTCTAATCCATCAAAAATAATCCCAACATGAGACAGATCTAGGATTAAAGAATTGAGGAACCTACATGGGCAAGTCAACCATCTCCATGCACCCAACCATCTCTTAAGCTACCAAGTCCTACCCTGCTTTATCTTCACTACCCCTGACAGGTATGCTTGCATGTAGACTCAGCCACTGCACAGTGATTTAGTTGTTTGCAAGCACAATTTTACGGCACCAAAAGCTGCATCTTGCCCAAAAGCAGAGCAGGTAAAATGGCACTTAAAAAGCAGCAAGTCTCAGGTGTCAAAAGAGAAATATCTTCTTGAAATGTCGACCTGAACGTCCAGCACACCTGCTCTGGCCAGGGACTGCCCTTCGAAGAAGTGGCAAGGCTGCTGACATGACTGGAACCAAGACAGGGAGACATAGGTCCAAAGGTTTTTAATCTGGACTAACTGAGCACAACTAGAGGGAGAGCAGAGTGACATGAGGATAGCCTGGTTTAATCACCATGGCAGAGCAAGAACTTGGGAGCAGTTACTTGTTTTCTTCTTCAGTCTTTTACTTTGCCAGCTCCAGTGCAGCTGAGCTGTGGGAAAGACCTAGAAGCCTTTCTGGAGTCTTCTGAAGATGAGTCATTTGGGTGGGTGAAATAAGAACAGGTATGATGGCCGTTGCACACCTCAGCTGCACGCTGACACAAGGCTGAAGCATCAGCTTTGTGATTCGGTTGCAGGTTCCCCATTTTGCACCGGTGTTAAAAGTGATTCCTCCAGCTGGGTAGAAGACAGCCAGGCTCCAGGGCAGCTTCAAGCGGGCACGACTCATATAGTGACACTCAAAAGTACTCTGACATGTCCAAGCACCGCCCAGGACTGCAGGATGTGGTCTTGGTTTTTCTTTTACTGAGGAATACAAAGCAACTGCTGGAACCGGTCCCCAGGCTACCCTCTCTTGCTTGCAGGCGTGTTCGCTGAGGAGTTTCCAAACACCCCCAGAGTCTCCGAGTCTGTTCTTGCAGGTGCAAGGAAAGTATTATTTTAGACCATTTTCTTTGGAGAGGGATTTATTTGTGACCCACTCTGGTGCCTCATTACTAATTTGTGAATTAACTTTTCCTGATGTTGCCAGTAAACAGCACCTCCCATGACCTTACAATGACAAGGTCTGAATGTTTCAAGAGGAAGATTTGCAGAAAGTCTCTTTAACCTACTTCAAACTGAACACATAAAAGCAGAGAAACCCTGGATCATTAGTTGCCTCAGAAAATTTTAGCCAGGGAACCCTTTTTTAGTGCTGGTTGTGGAGTCATTAATTACCATTGCACAGCATATAATAACAGG
This sequence comes from Colaptes auratus, assembly GCA_015227895.2. NCBI lineage: Eukaryota > Metazoa > Chordata > Aves > Piciformes > Picidae > Colaptes > Colaptes auratus. The sequence continues at coordinate 1,343,878 of CM037640.1, forward strand.
CCAGAGCTCCCCAGCGAGCAGATGCAAGCCACTTCTTTTCTAGATTCATTTTTTTCCCAGCAGTAATGAAACACATTACTGTGCACTTCCAAACAAGAATGTTCTCCAGAGCAGCTCGGTATTCAAACCCAAATCGTCTGACTGGATGAGTTTTCACAGATTGCTGCAGCAGGGCAAGCCAGGAATGTTACCAGAGAGGCCTGAGGCACGGTGCTGTTCCATGAAAACGGGAAAATGTTCCAACATTTCAAGTGTTCCAGAAGTCTGTGTCTCAAAGGGGATTTGCAGCACTGCTGAGGTTAGAGCTGGTCCTACACAAGCAACCATTTTCCTGATGAGATCTTAATTTCTGCCTGTTTTGTCTGAAGGATCTGGTTTCTTTCACCGGGGCAGAATGCTAATGTGGGATGGCAGTTCTGTTGTCTGGGCTTGTTCTGTTTTCCCTCCTTTCTTCAGCAGCAGTGCATTTGCATAGTTTTTCCGGCTACAGCAACAGCAGAAAAAGACTGGAAGCTATTTAATGCCACCCAGATACATTCTGGGTTTGTATTGTCAGTGCTCAGCCCCTTAAGTGCAGGCTGTGCTGCAAGACTGGCAGGCGGTGCCTTCTGCGATTCAACGTGGAAGGCCAGCTTTCAGCACCAAAACATCACGTCTCATGGGCAGAAGGCACGGATGGTTAGGGAGAGGTGAAGCAAATGATGTGTAACTCAGGTGCCTGATAACCAGCATGAACAGGGTTGTCTTGTCTTTCTGAGTTTCAGAATGAAATGCAGGCAAACAGATAAGGAATCCATACTAGAGTCACGGGCCAAGATTTCTCAACATAGATTTGAGTGCCCTACGAAGCTGCTTTAAATCATCTTTTTGTTCCCTAGGTCCCTTGACTGTCAACATAATTCGAGTGCAAACTGAAGCAGCCTAATGGTCCCCAGAGATATCTGTGCAGGCTGTATTCTCCTGTGGCAGTGCCTACCAGGGGGTGGTCTGGGAGACATTCTTCTTGGTGGCTTCCCGGCACTTGGAGATTCCCACACTAGCAGCAAAGAAGTTTTGAACTTGCTGTGTTTGCAGAGCACTGAGGATCAGTGATGTAGCACTGAGGGTTTAGATTCTTACTCTCACAAAAATCTGATTACAGTCAGTAATGTTTGGTGTTAGTGGATACTAATATAGAATCATAGAATCAGTCAGGGTTGGCAGGGACCACAAGGATCAGCTAGTTCCAACCCCCCTGCCATGGGCAGGGACACCCCACACTAGATCAGCCTGGCCAGAGCCTCAGCCAGCCTGGGCTTAAACACCTCCAGGGACGGGGCCTCAACCACCTCCCTGCACAACCCATTCCAGGGCTTCACCACTCTCATGGGGAAGAACTTCCTCCTCACCTCCAGCCTGAATCTCCCCACCTCCAGCTTCATTCCATTCCCCCTAGTCCTATCACTCCCTGAGAGCCTGAGAAGTCCCTCCCCAGCCTTCCTGTAGGCCCCCTTCAGATCCTGGAAGGCCACAATGAGGTCACCTGGGAGCCTTCTCTTCTCCAGACTGAACAGCCCCAACTCCCTTAGTCTGTCCTCACAGGAGAGGTGCTCCAGCCCTCTGCTCATCCTCGTGGCCCTTCTCTGGACACCTTCCAGCACCTCCAGATCCCTCTTGGAATAGGGGCTCCAGAACTGGAGGCAGTACTCCAGGTGGGGTCTCAGCAGGGCTGAGCAGAGGGGGAGAATCCCCTCCCTTGCCCTGCTGGCCACACTTCTCCTGCTGCAGCCCAGGATCTGATTGGCTTTCCGGGCTGCAAGTGCACATTGAGAGCTCCTGGTGAGCTTCTGTCCCCCAGCACCCCCAAGTCTCTCTCCTCAGGGCTGCTCTCCAAAGGCTGACAGCTAAATTTACAGACTGGAGAAGGTGTTGAAGGAGTCCATGCAACATCAAAACACCTAAGTGATTTAACTTAAATGATCTTGTGTCTGAGCATATGCATAAATATAAATCAGTAATCAATAGCAAGGTAGTAAAAAAGGAGAGAACACATGTCAAGTTTTCTTAATGCTTCATCAAGAAACATACAAAACACAATGCTTTTATTCATTTAGGTTTGGGTCTGTTTGGGTTGATGGGCTGTGGTTTTTTTCTTTCTCTGTTGAGGGGAGAATACAGACTAGGATATACAAATAAAGCCATAATTGAAGAGCACTGCACAAATGAAAATTATAGGCAAATGACTGCTGAAGGGAAAGAATATTAATGAAAACTCAATTCATGTGAATCCAGTGGCATTTACATAAGGGGAACAGGATTTATGTTAAAATTAGCACCTATTTCCTGTAACAGGGCTGCCTGGGTTTAATACAGGTTGGATATTAAACAATGTTGTCCGATAGGATAGGATAGGATAGGATAGGATAGGATAGGATAGGATAGGATAGGATAGAATAGAATAGAATAGGTTGGAAGAGACCTTCAAGATCATTGTGTCCAACCTATCAACCAACACCACCTAAACAACTCAACCACGGCACCAAGCACCCCATCCAGTCTCCTCCTAAACACCTCCAGGGATGGTGACTGCACCACCTCCCCGGGTACCACCTCCTTGAAGGGAGGTTGTAGCCAGGTGGGGGTTGGTCTCTTCTCCCAGGCAGCCAGCACCAGAACAAGAGGACACAGTCTCAAGCTGTGCCAGGGGAGTTTAGGTTGGAGGTTAGGAAGAAGTTCTATACAGAGAGAGTGATTGCCCATTGGGATGTGCTGCCCGGGGAGGTGGTGGAGTCACCATCCCTGGAGGTGTTCAGGAGGAGACTGGATGGGGTGCTTGGTGCCATGGTTTAGTTGTTTAGGTGGGTTGGCTTGGTTGATGGGTTGGATGCAGTGATCTTGAAGGTCTCTTCCAACCTGGTCTATTCTATTCTATTCTATTCTATTCTATTCTATTCTATTCTATTCTATTCTATTCTGTCTCTGGGTTCTACTGAGAATAGTCAGCCCCCCTCTTCTTCTTGAGCACCGGAGTCACGGGCTGCAGCGCCCTATGCCGAGCAGGTGTCTGCACTGAAGCCAGCATCAGTGTGGTTATCTTCAGAGCGCTCAGGCTCACGAGGCTGCCTATGAAGGAGTGAACCAGGCTAGGTTCAAGATGGAGGGGGCAGAATTAATTGTAATAGGTGAGTTAAAGCAGTCAAGAAAGCTGTAGATGTGAATGTTACACCCAGAAGGGAATTAAGTTGTCTTACATGTGCTATGTTTTGAAAATATTTCATAGTTTCATAGTTTCAGTCAGGGTTGGAAGGGACCACAAGGATCACCTAGCTCCAACCCCCCTGCCATGGGCAGGGACACCCCACACTAGGTCAGGCTGGCCAGAGCCTCAGCCAGCCTGGGCTTAAACACCTCCAGCTTGACTGACTTTTTAAACAAGGGAAGACTTGTATTACATGTTCAGCTGACTGGAGAGTAGCTATCCATTGTCTAAATCAGCTTTCTAGGCCTTTTCTCCCAGGTTAGAACAGAATGTGTTGCCCTACCTGCCTTGCTATTGACAAAAAGGGAGCATAGGTGAATTGTGTAGGCAAGACACCTGGTGCTCAGGTAATAGAGCTAGGTAAGACAATTTCCTGATCTCCTGCCTCACACAACTGCATACACATACACACACAGTGGTTGGCACTGTAATTAGCACTGAACCAAGCATGTTCATCAAGCACACACTTCTTCCCAAGCCAGCACCCCTACTCTGGCTGTACTTGCACAAGGTAAGGCTAGGCACTGCTTCATTTGTTTCTGTGTGACCCTGCACCGTTGAGGGGACAGTGGAAACAGTGAGCTTTGAGACACTGTTGTTGTTCCCCACAGGCATACCATTCTGTTCAGGAAACTTCTCCAGTTATTCTTCTGGACTTCAAATGGACTGTGAGACTTACAGTGTGAAGTCACTCAGGTTGTAAAATGGGCTGACCAGCACGCTGCACGTCTCATCAGACCTTCACTTCAGCAGTGAGTATTTCCATGAGTGCCATGCTTCGTTGCCGGTTACACAGACCCCTTTTCAATCTAGGGTGAAGTCTGTCTATCAGGACCAACACTGGCTCCAGGAATGTAGACATAGACAGCATCTGACAAGCAAACAGCAAGTTATGGCTGTTTTCAACCTTCTTCTGAGGCAAGAGAAGGCCTCGGGGGCACATCTTAAAGTGTAAAACAGTGACCAGATTAAAGGACATTTAAAGCACAGATTAAAGGAGCTCTTATTAGAGCTCACATTAGAAGAAGTAGGACAAGTAGAACATTTTCTCAGGATATGCTCAAACCCACACAAGAATTGTTTCAAAGAGCAGTGGCTTATGACTAAAAGAGGCAGTTTGAAGTGTTTTTGGACATCACATGTGTCTCATCTTTACCACAGGTTTAGCTGTGCATGGGTAAACAGGCCAGTTCCAGCACAAGGGGCATTTGATTACTTATTAAAAGATGCTATTTAAATTTTGTCTGTTTGAAGCAGAGGTGCAATGCTAGATCTTTATGCTCTGACTATTATGACTCCTCACCTCCACCCCTTTTGTGTTGAAAGCCCATTGGGGTTAACCTGCTATATTGGCTCAGTGGGAACACCACCTGTGGTCAAATAATATTACCAGTTCCAGTGCCTATTTTTTTCTAAGCAGAATCACAGAATCACCAAGGTTGGAAGAGACCTCAAAGATCATTGAGTCCAACCTGTCACCACAGACCCCATGACTAAACCATGGCACCGAGTGCCACATCCAGTCCCCTCTTGAACACCTCCAGGGATGGTGACTCCACCACCTCCCTGGGCAGCACATCCCAATGGCGAATGACTCTCTCAGTGAAGAACTTTCTCCTCACCTCCAGCCTAAACTTCCCCTGGCACAGCTTGAGACTGTGTCCTCTTGTTCTGGTGCTGGTTGCCTGGGAGAAGAGACCAAGCCCCTCCTGGCTACAACTTCCCTTCAGGTAGTCGTAGGCAGCAATGAGGTCTCCCCTGAGCCTCCTCTTCTCCAGGCTATCCCATTTTCTCCCATCAGGCCGTTTCCACTGATAAAGACTGCTCTTGTGGTAAACAAATGTACTATTAGAGTTTCTTTATTTGTAACTGACAAGTAGATGGCCTCTGTTGGCAGTATCCCTAAAGTAAATGCAGCCTTATGACTAGATCAAAATTTACTTGAGGAAACTCACATTCATGCTGATCTCTCCTTAAAATGTCAGAGTTCCTTATCTCTGAAATATCTAACTCCCACCTATTCTAGTCAAAGAGATACTGATTACCCTTCGAGGATCTGAACCTGGAGCATAACAGAAGGCGAAATGGAACTCACCAAAATGCATAGGAGAAAAATAATTATGACATTATAAAAATAACCACTGCATGCTGTTGTAGAGAATAGGATAGAATAGAATAGAATAGAATAGAATAGAATAGAATAGAATAGAATAGAATAGAATAGAATAGAATTAACCAGGTTGGAAGAGACCTTCAAGATCATCACGTCCAACCTATCATCCAACACCATCTAATCAACTAACCCATGGCACCAAGCACCCCATCAAGCCTCCTCCTGAACACCTCCAGTGATGGTGACTGCACCACCTCCCTGGGCAGCACATTCCAATGGGCAATCACTCTCTCTGTGTAGAACTTCTTCCTAACATCCAGCCTAAACCTCCCCTGGCACAGCCTGAGACTGTGTCCTCTTGTTCTGGTGCAGACTGCCTGGGAGAAGAGACCAACTTCTGCCTGGCTACAACCTCCCTTCAGGTAGTTGTAGAGAGCAATAAGGTCACCCCTGAGCCTCCTCTTCTCCAGGCTAAGCAACCCCAGCTCCCTCAGCCTCTCCTCACAGGGCTGTGCTCCAAACCCCTCACCAACTTCATTGCCCTTCTCTGGACACATTCAAGTGTCTCAATGTCCTGCCTAAACTGAGGGGCCCAGAACTGGACACAGGACTCGAGGGATGGCCTAAGTACTGAATGTTGTGCACTTAGATGTTTCCTTTAAAAGGATTTACAAGCCTTACACATCTGATTCTACAATGTTTTGGAACTGAAATCTGAAACAGACCATGCCCTTTAAACTTCAACAACCATCTGAATTCAGCTGAAATCTCTTCAACTTACAAGACAAGAATGACTATTTTTTTTTCAGCAGGCTCTGTTTTCCACTGTATGTATCTGATAATATAAGTTAAAGACTCTCTCAGTTGTTCCTAAAATCAGCTTATTGCAGTGGATATTGTCTATTGTTATAATATATAATACATATAACATATTTATATTATATTGTATTGTATTATATTATATTAGATTATATATTATGTAGTTTATATATATAACATATAGATTATAATATATATAAGGTCTATAATTATAGGTATCATCTATTGCTAGGAACAAGATCTATATCCAGTTTTGATGTAGGAAACATTAAAAATAATTGGCAGTAGACACCATTTACCTCTGTATGATAGGGAATGTAGACTGAAATCTAGCTGATTTGGGCCCACTAAGGCAATTTTTCATTTGCAGGCACAAACTACCTGTTTATACCTGCAGATAGACATCAAACTATTCATTTACCTAGGTGAGACATAACAATTTTGGTGTGTGTTTGAGTGAGATGCTTTTAGGTATGCTGAATCTGGATACCCTGGCCTTGTGTTCAGTAGAGCAAAGCAGGTTTTTCAGGTACCCTGTGGTCTCACTTTGTGAAATGGAATTACTCAGGTAGCTTTCCACACCTTTACCCATGATATCACAGAATCACAGGATCACCAAGGTTGGAAGAGACCTCAAAGATCATCAAGTCCAACCTGTCACCACAGACCCCATGACTAGACCATGGCACCAAGTGCCACATCCAATCCCCTCTTGAACACCTCCAGGGACAGTGACTCCACCACCTCCCTGGGCAGCACAGTCCAATGGCGAAGGACTCAGTGAAGAACTTTCTCCTGCTCTTATATGTGTTATGTGTTATAACACTTACCAAACTACTCAAGGCTATATATTATAACCCTTGTAAAGACTGCTATGCCTCATATTCTCCAGAACCCCCCTTGGCCACCCGAGGAAAATTTAGATGGCCATTCCGAGCTTGGGCCGTGCTTTCTGAGTGGAAATTACTGTAGTGCCATCTAGTGTTACTCTGATCCTTGCACTCGCTGTGCAGCATCTCCAAGGACTTTGCTCTGGATTCATTACTTCTAGCTCTAAACATCCTGAAATATTGAAAAAGGGAATTAACTTCCTCGGGAACATTCCCCCTCCCCTCCATTTTTTCCCAGGCAAGTCATAGTATAGATGAGATACTTTTCTATAACAGACATACCAGCCAGTTATCAAACTTGGCTCTGAGCAGTGTGCCTGTGTGGAAAGGGGAAGGAACTGGGGATGCCCTTGCAAAGAGCACGTGCTCCCCTATCCTCAAAGTGTGCACCTTTTGAAAGAGGAGTGCAGAAGGGAAGTGTGCCCAGAGAAGGGGCCTCATGCCCTCCAGTACGGCCAGTGTGGGAGCGGGACTGAAAAGCACCAGCAAGCAGCAGGGAAGGTATCCTTGCATGCAAAGATCTTGCAGCATCTAGTCCAGCACAAATGCTGAAGAAAAGGTTCTTTCCCCTGTATGTATAGGATGCTATCTGATGAAAAATCCACAGGCATTACCCACCTCAGGAGATGAAAAAGTCTTCCAAGACCTTCTGTGCAATTCTGATACCGAAAATGCACCTGGTGCCTGCAGCAATTGTCCCTGTTGACTCAGGCAGGTCTCCTGCATTCCCAGGTGAGGAGCCCTAGAGGATTTTGACAGGGACACAGGACATCTGCCCTAAAAGCGATTGTAAGTGAAAACCAGTTCCTCATCTGGCAGCTTCTGGCTTTCTGCAGCCTGAACCGAGACAGCATGCCTTCAGACAGCTCTCACTGTCTTTTCAAAGCCTTTTTAAAGTATTACTACAGTCCCAGTGAGAAACCAATGGGAGATAACCACTTAGGTGCTTGTGAAAGTTCTGCTGGGTTCCTGTCTCCATCTGTAGAAGCTTTTAAGTCTGACCTCAAGACAGCTTATGGTCAGATAAATGCGCTTTACTAAATGTGACGCTGATTTTCTGCGCTGTGGTACAACGTGATCTGCGGCCTGTGGGATTGAAAGCAGCTGCCCTTGCCAGGTGTGCCACCTGTTGGCCTGGGCTGCTTAGTTAAAGTGCTGGCAGCATCTCCCCCAAGCAGCCCAGCGCCCAGTGGGCCACAAGACTGTTTCTGTTTTCTCGAAAGGCTGTAAGTCAAAGCATTTATCCAAGGTAGTTTGAGGCCATGCCCATGATAACACCTGGGAGGTAAATAATTTCAGGTTCCACTTAAGCCACTAAAGTCCATTTTATGATTTCCTTCACCTCACAATCACTTTAGATCAGGGACTGACTATACTAGGCCGGCCCTTGAAAAGTCCTGCTGACACTCCTTCGCACTTTCATCATTACGTTGATCTGTCAGAGGGTAGGAGAGCTCTGCAGGGGAAGCCTGACAGGCTGGACAGATAGGCAGAGTCCAACAGCATGAGATTGAGCACAGCTAGGTGCTGGGTTCTACACACTGGCCACAACAGCCCCATGCAGTGCTATAGGCTGGGGTCAGAGTGGATGGAGAGTGGCCAGGCAGAAAGGGACCTGGGGGTGCTGGTTGATAGTAGGCTGAACATGAGCCTGCAGTGTGCCCAGGTGGCCAAGAGGGCCAATGGCATCCTGGCCTGCATCAGGAACAGTGTGGCCAGCAGGAGCAGGGAGGTCATTGTGCCCCTGTACACTGCACTGGTTAGGCCACACCTTGAGTCCTGTCTCTGTTTAATAACACAGAGAGAGTTGTTAGCCATTGGAATGTGCTGCCCAGGGAGGTGGTGGAGTCCCCATCCCTGGAGGTGTTCAAGAGGGGATTGGACGTGGCACTTGGTGCCATGGTCTAGTAGTCATGAGGTGCTGGGTGACAGGTTGGACTTGGTGATCTCTGAGGTCTTTTCCCTCCTTGTTGATTCTGTGATTCCATGGTAAGCAGAATGCTGCCAACCACTTCATAGAAAGCTCCATGTGTTTCTTCTTTCCTCTGGAATGTCTCCAACCAATCACACTCTTAATAATTGATTTTTGGGACCCCATCCTGTGAAGGATTGTCTGTCAGGTTTTACATGCTGTGAAAAGCCTCGTGGATTTAAATGGATCTACTCACAAGCAAGATGTTAAGCATCTGCAAAATTTCACCAGGTGTAGGACTTTGAAACACTTTCCTGTGTTCTTAACCTTCATCTTGGAGAGGCTCCTGCTGCCCACTGTTCAGTTTTTGTGTATCCAACACTTTCTGTGGCTGTTCTGATATGACTCCAGCTTGAATTTGCTGGAGTATTTCACAGGATCTTGTATCACAGTCTCACAGGATCACCAAGGTTGGAAGAGACCTCAAAGATCATCGAGTCCAACCTGTCACCCAACACCTCATGACTAGACCATGGCACCGAGTGCCACATCCAAATCCCCTCTCTAGTTGTAGAGAGCAATGAGGTCTCCCCTGAGCCTCCTCTTCTCCAGGCTAAGCAACCCCAGCTCCCTCAGCCTCTCCTCACAGGGCTGTGCTCAAGGCCTCTCCCCAGCCTCGTTGCCCTTCTCTGGACACCTTCAAGAGTCTCAATGTCCTTCCTCAACTGAGGGGCAAGAGCAACTGTGCAAGAGCAAACTGCAAGTCAGAAGCCTGCCTAGTCTACAGTTTTGACAGATCAAGAGTGAAGTGTTTGATCCTCCAAACACTATTAATAGATCTTTTTGAGTCAGTGACTGGTAAAAGAATTTGAACCAAAACCGAAAGTGTCCAAGATTGACTCAGGAGTAAGGATCTCCCTCTGGGAATGCCAAACCTTTCCCTTTTTTATTAAAAAAATAATTCCTAGTGCTGCTCCTGGAAGCAGAATTCCAATCCAATCTGAGACACAGAGTCTGCAGAAGAGGATTCCAGAGTCTCCACTGCTGCCCAGCACCTTCTGGAATTGCACAGGAGTGGGAAAAACAAAGTGAGAAGACATTTTTCAGATTTTGCCATGTGACTCCCAAAGGATGCCAGCAGTCCCAGCTCCCTCCTGGAGTGCTGGAGCTGGGCGGGGAAGCTGTTGCAGAGGTGTTGGCTCTCGGGCTGGGAGAGTGCTGAAGTGAGAGAACCGGCAGCAGGGATTTATTATTGCCGTCTGACTGCCACCCCCTCGGAGCAGACCGAGGAGCTGTGGGGCAGGCTGATGCTGCATTCAGGGATGTTCTTACTGAGTTTACTTTCCCCTCTATGTTAGCTCTGAAAAGAGGCTTAATTTTAGGACTGTGCTAAAAATGTCTTAGCAGTTAAATATACCAAATGTGCAAGTGAGCTGCCTAGATTTGACTCTCTTTTTAAAGGTCAGGACTGATTCCCATTGCATCCAGAAAACATTTCACACCGTGATGGGTTTAGGCCGTGCCTTTAAAGTTAGTTACAGAATTCAAGCAGCAAAGTAGAAAAGCACAAATAAATCCCTATTGGGTGTGAAAAGGGAAACAAAAGATTATTCCAAACAAATCCATTGGATAAATATCTAGAATAAAACGAGCTGCACCACAAGAATTCTCTCTCTCCTTTCCTGATCTCTGCTGGTTTTGCTTCACTCAGGAGAGATTAACCTGCTTTGGCTGGCCTTGGCTGAGCTGTTAAGTTTAACCCACTGCTTTCTCTCTGCTCCTCTTCTCTCTTGGGACAGGGGAGGAAGTGGGGGCGCAGTGGAATGGCTTCCCTGGTCTCTGACCGGGGGGGTTTCCTGTTGTTTGCTAACTGTAACCACCTGCATAATATTGCAACTCCTGTATATTCTGTTCATATTCACAGCATCACAGGATCACCAGGGTTGGAAGAGACCTCAAAGATCATCGAGTCCAACCTGGCACCACAGACCCCATGGCTAAACCATGGCACCAAGTGCCACATCCAATCCCCTCTTGAACACCTCCAGGGACAGTGACTCCACCACCTCCTTGGGCAGCACATTCCAATGGCGAATGACTCTCTCCGTGAAGAACTTCCTCCTCACCTCCAGCCTAAACCTCCCCTGGCGCAGCTTAAGACTGTGTCCTCTTGTTCTGGTGCTGGTTGCTAGAGAGAAGAGGCCAACCCCCACCTGGCTACAACCACCCTTCAAGTAGCTGTAGAGAGCAATGAGGTCACCCCTGAGCCTCCTCTTCTCCAGGCTAAGCACCCCCAGCTCCCTCAGCCTCTCCTCCCAGGGCTGTGCTCAAGGTCCCTCCCCAGCCTCATTGCCCTTCTCTGGACACATTCAAGAGTCTCAATGTCCTTCTTAAACTGAGGGGCCCAGAACTGGACACAGGACTCAAGGTGGGGCCTAACCAGAGTTCAGGGGCACAATGACCTCCCTGCTCCTGCTGGCCACACCATTCCTAACGCAGGCCAGGATGCCATTGGCCTTCTTGGCCACCTGGGCACACTGCTGGCTCATGTTCAGCCAGCTGTCAATCAGCACCCCCAGGTCCCTCTCTGTTTGGCAGCTCTCAGCCACTCCGACCCCAGCCTGTAGCTCTGCCTGGGGTTGCTGTGGCCAAAGTGCAGCACCTGGCACTTGGACTTGTTGAATGCCATCCCACTGGACTCTGCCTATCTGTCCAGTCAGTCGAGATCCCTCTGCAGAGCCCTTCTTCCCTCTAACTAACATCTGCTCCCAACTTGGTGTCATCTGCAAATTTGCTGATGACTGTCTCAATCCCCTCATCCAGATCGTCAGTGAAGACATTGAAGAGGATGGGGCCCAGCACTGATGCCTGGGGGACGCCACTGGTGCCTGGCCTCCAGCTGGAGGAGGCATTGCATTCATTGCATTCCAGTGTAGAGTGTAGCTGTTGCTGTAAACACAGCTTCATTTGCTTCTAACTGAATTGCTCTGGCAAAGTTAATGCTGGGGGGGAGAAACTTCAACCAGCACACAGCCCTTCTGTGAGCACAATGCATGGAACATAAACATGAGCTGGTCTGCAGGGTCACAGCTACAGACAACTGTATTGTTCTTTTAAATGCCAAACAGATGTTCTGCTCTGGTATACTTCAGTCTGGTTGAGAGATTGAGATGTAACAGGTGTAGAGCAAATTTTCACTGTCAAGCCAAAAACACAGGTTAAGAAACAATACAGAAACAGAAGGCTTTCCATAGGAATATTTCCTTCCCTCGGGAGCTTTACCGAGGATGTCACTGTGATACACCTGGGGAGGTGTCTTCTGGCTTCACATTTTTCCCACAGACATGATGTGGTCTTTGGCATAAAGTGTCCTGGTTGGAGCCACGAGCTGCCCCAGGGCGAGAGGGCAGAAAGTGTGAAACCCCAAAGGAGTAAACTAAACCCTTGCACAGCTTTGTCTGAAGCTGATGCACAGCTACTGTAAGGAAGAGAGTGAAGGAGCTGCAGGTGGCACCGTAAGGCCAGAGAGAGGTGGCATGGAGAGAGGTGGTTAGGAGGCGAGTTGCTTACTTGATTAGGCACTGCCACTCCCAGCAAGTTTTCCCACTCCAAGAGGCTCCTGAGCCATCCAGACAACAGAGCAAGTCACCAGTTGAAAGGTTAGTGTCTCACCTAGAGCAGAGGCCAAGCCAGCTGAGGCAGGACCAGCACAGATCAAGAAATGGTTTTGCCTTCTCTGCTCAAGGCACTGGAGATTGGTTCTGCCATGAACAAACTGCTCTGTGGAATGGCTTTGGCTGGCAAGGTCTCTTCCTTTGTCCATGTCCAGCACTGGGCAGCACAGACAGGGTGGTGATGTAGTGCCTGGAGCAGACATCCAAGCTGTGAGCCAGCACAGAGCAGCTGTGACTTGGGCCCAGCTGTGTGGCTCTCTGAAGGTCTCAGCTCTGTTTCAGTAAGAGCTGTGTGGGGGAAACCCTTAGAGAGGTTCCAGCCCCAGCCTCCAGCAGTCAGGCTGTGCAGCCCAGGGTGCTGGTGGCTGCTGGCTTAGTGAGCAGCAGCAGAGCACAGGTTGTGGCAGGGTTAGAGCCTGTTGCTGCATTTGGGCATGGCCAGTTTGGGGGGGGGGGGGCACTGCTGAGTCCTGTTGCTGCTGCAGGGAGAGGAGCTGCTTTTCCTAGCAAGACAGTTTGCAGCAGGGCTTTGGAGCTGACTTTTGGCTGCTGTGCTTCTTTATAAGCCCTGTTAGACATTTGCTGGATCCTTTCTCTGCTCTGGGGCAGCTCCAGCCTGGCCTTCTTGACTCATGGGGTCTAGGGATCGTTCCCAGGCACTCCAAGCACTGACCCCTGAGGCCCTGTACCTTCAGCCCGGGGCACAGCAGGAGTCTCTGGCTGCAGAGTGAAATGGCAGCCTCAGAGCCTGCACTGCAGTGCAGCCCCGGGGAGAATGCCGGGGGCAGGGGTGGGAGGAGTTGGTTCCCCTTGGATCCCCTCTCCAGGGCCCCTCTGCCCGGCTGCCCCTTGGGCAAGGCTCCTGCCGAGTCTCCCCCTAGCGGTCGAGCGCCGCACTGCGACGGAGAGTCTTTGCCCCTTCTTTTCCGGCTGTGCTTGGAATTGCTTCAGCTGTTAACTGTGGCCTCCAGATTGTACAGTGCCGTGGGGAACAGAGATCCCAGCCATGCACACAACCCAGGAGGGCCTTTTGGGGCAGTTTCTCATGTTCATAAAGAATTGTTCATACTTGTATTACTCTCAGGTGTGCAGAAGAGTCTCTTCCCTCTCTCTCCTTCCCCCTCCTGTCTGTGCTGCCAGGTCAGGAAAGAGAGACAAGGCAGGAAGGCATGGAAGTGGCAAAAGGGAAGGAAGCCAAAAGCACAGTACTGTTTCTGCAACCACTTTTTATGCTCAGGAACAAGCCAGTGAATGAAATGTATAGACCTGTGGTACTGGTCTCTGTCCTTTAGACTGTGCCCATTGTTCAGCTCACAGGCTTGGAGCTGGCAGGTGTCAGACTCTTGGAGCTCCCAGCTGTGAGGGAAGAGCTGCTCAGGGGAAGGTTGGAGCCTGGAGCGGGGCCCAGCTGTGCACGCCCTGCCCCCGGGCAGGCACTGCTTGGAGCTTGCCCTGCATCACCCTGGGAAGGTAAAGAAAGGAACATTAAAAATCAAAGACCCAAAAGCCTGGGGTCTAGGATCTGCCCTAAGCTGAGTTCTATACCGAGAGAGTGATTGCCCACTGGAATCAGCTGCCTGTGGAAGTGGTGGAGTCACCTTCATTGGAGGTGTTCAAGAAGAGGCTTGATGGGGTGCTTGGTGCCAGGGTTTAGTTTTTCAGTTGTTTAGGTGGGTTGTATTGTACTGCATTGTACTGTATTGTATTTAGGTGGGTTGGATTGGTTGATGGGTTGGACGTGATGATCTTGAAGGTCTCTTCCAACCTGGTGTAGTGTATTGTATTGTACTGTATTGTATTGCATTGTATTGTGTTGTATTATACCTCTCAACCTCTTCTTGTCACACAACCCAACAGCCTGGCTCCTGCTCAGTGCTGCAGCAGCAATCCTCAGCAGATGCCCAAAGGACTCTGCTCAGGTCCTGCCCCCAGGCTCCAGGAGGTCTGTGAATTCCCTGGAAGCTGTGTGTGCCAGAGTTGAGTTGAGTGACTCTCACCCCTGCTCCTGCAGAGCTTCTGCCCTTGCCAGAACATAAGGACAGCTCTGACTCAAGAAACAAAGAGCAGCCCAGAGCAGAACACCTTGTGAGGCCCAGCTGGCACCCAGCAGCACGGCTGAACTGCAGAGCCAACCACCTGAGCCTTTGTGCCAGGGCTACCTGAGCACTGCCTGCAGCTGCTGGCACTGCCCCTGCTGAACTGCCAGAGCAGGCAGGAGGGAGAAAGAGCAGCTGCAGAGAATGTCCTGCTTGACAAGCAGCTAGGGGGAAAGCTGGCTAGGAGCTCCCAGAATCACAGACTGCTAGGGGCTGGAAGGGACCTCTGGAGAGCAGCAGCAGCCAGAGCAGGGCCCACAGAATGCAGCCAGGGGGGTTTGGAGGGTCTCCAGAGAAAGAGGCTCCACAACCTCTTCTGGGCAGCCTGCTCCTGGCCTCCAGCACCCTCACACCAAACCAGTGTCCCCTCCTGTGGAGGGGGCAGCTCCTGTGCCCCAATTTGTGCCTCCTGTTCCCTGTCCTATCCCTGGGCACCACTGAGCAGAGCCTGGCACCTTCAGCTGATTCCCACCCCTCAGCTATTGGTAGACATTGACCAGGTCCCCTCTCAGCCTTCTCCTTGCCAGAGTAAACAGCCCCAGGGCTCTCAGCCTTTCTTCAGCACAGAGATGTTGCAGTCCCCTCCTCATCCTCCCAGCTCTCTGCTGGGCTCTGTGGCAGTTTGAGGCTGGTTGCCTTGAAGAACTGCAGAGCTCCAGCAGCTAGAAAGGTCCAGGAGGTGGACCACAAAGTGTCATCTCTGGATTCCATGCCCAGAAGTCCTGCCCCCCTGGAACACTGGCTGCAAAGGTAGTTTCTTCCCTTTTCCCTTCCTCTCTCCTCCTGGGAAGATGTGCAGGTTCTTAGCTGAGGCCTGCTCAGCAGTGCTGATTCTGCCACTCAGGCCTGGAGCAGCTGAACTGGGGCCTGGAGCTGCCAGGCTGACTCTTGTGCTGCATCACAAGCAGTGGTGGAAGGGAGGGTAGAGAGGCAATGGCAGGGAGGGGGCCCTGGAAGCCTGGGCTTGGGGGGCCTGCTAGAGAGGGAGGGGTGTGTGAAGCTTTGGCTTCAGGAGCTTCTGTGTGAAGCCCAGAGCAGGGATTTCCTTGCATTGGCTCTGCACTACACCCCTGCAGCACTGGAGCTGGTGAGCAGCCTCTCCAGTGCAACTTCCCCATCCTGCCCCCTCCTCTCTGGGAGCCCAAGCCCTTCTTTTGCCCCTTTTGCAGCAACACAGCAACCTGCCTGCTCCTGAAAGCACCCCAGGCTCTCTCCAGCAGATCCCTGCCCCTCCTGACCTGGGCAGAGGCCAACTCACACCTGGGAACAAAGTTCCCTGCCCTATGCTGCTGGCTTGGGTCAGGCCCCGAGGCCTAGCAGCACAGGCAGAAGGGCACTCCTGAGCCACGCAGGAGCAGGTTGCTAAGAGGATGCCTGGGGGGGCTGCCCAGCTGCCCCCAGAGGAAGTCACCCTTGGCTCAGAGCAGCTGAAGTGCAAC
Source organism: Colaptes auratus (assembly GCA_015227895.2). NCBI lineage: Eukaryota > Metazoa > Chordata > Aves > Piciformes > Picidae > Colaptes > Colaptes auratus. Next base: position 1,360,059 of record CM037640.1, read on the forward strand.
CCAGTTCTAGGAACACCAGAGGGTGAAAAGCTGTTGGGAAAGTCTGCCCTGGAGTCAGCTCTCCTGCTCAGGGCACCAGGACATGGGAGTGATCACCACTGCCCTGGGAGCTGAGAGCTGGCCCAGCAGCAGCCTTTAGCAGGCCAGGCTTAGCTAGGTTGTGTCCAAGGGAAAACTAAGCCCATGGCTGCTCCCCCTTAAGCCCAGGAGGGGCAGGAAGAAGCCAAATGAACCCTGCCTGAGGAATGCTGCTGTGGGCACTTGAGAAACAAACCCAGAGAGCCAAAGAGAAACCCTGTGGCATGAGAGCAGGAGAAAGCTGGAAGGCAGCTGAAGGCAGAGCTGGGAGAACACAGCCCAGGCAGTGCCAGCTGCATACCTCTTGGGAGGAAGACTTCCCCAGGTCGTCTGTGGCCAGCTGGAGCTCCGAGCCGGTGACAACAGCGCTGAGGAGAAGCTGCACCTCACGGCTGCTGCCCTCCAGCACAGTGTGAGCTGGCTCTGCCTCTGGCTCCAGCACCTGCCAAGAGAAGAGGGAAGAGTCACTGAGCAGAGCCCAGGGAGCCAGGCTGAGCAGGGAGCCTCCAGCAGCAGCCACACACGGGGCCAGGCAGGACACCCCAGGCCTCGGCCCCCAGCGAGGGCAGCAGGAGAGCCTCCTGCTGGAGGCTGTGTGTCGCCTGCTGGCCACGGCCACCAGCACTGCACACACAGCCCTGGGGACTGCCCCGGCCTCCCAGGGCCTGGCCTTGCTTTCCCTGGCCCCTAGAAACCCAGCAGCCTCTCCTGCAGGAGTCAGATTCCCTCCTGGAGCTCTGTGGCTGGAGCAGCCCAAGAAGGAGCAGCTCCAGCAGCTCCTTTTCCTTCCTGTCCGAGGAGCAAGGACTTCCCAGAGAGAGGTCTCCTGGGGGGCAGCAGCCACGCTGCTGGGGGCTGGGAAAGGGCAGGTGGGGATGGGAACCAACTCCTTTGGGAAGTCTCTGAGTGCTGCCCCTCTGCTGGGCCAGGAGATTTGGGGTCCAGGTCTTCCAATGGCTCAGCAGCTGGGGCAGAGGCAGCAGCCAAGAGCAGTGTGTGGGACAAGCAGGAAAGTCAGAGCAGGAGCTGCTGCTGAGATCCCCCCAGCAGAGAGCCCACAGCCAACAGCAGAGGAGGCTTGGCTTGGGAAAGACCTATGGAGGCCAAGCATCAGCCCTGCTCTCCAGAGGCCTGGCCAGCTCTGCTGCCCTGCTTGGTGCAGAGCAGGCTCAGAGCTCAGCCCCAAGGGGCCAGGGAGCTGCTCAGCACACACAGAGAGTGCTGCTGCTGCTCTGCACCCCAAAACCAGCAGCAGGGGCTTGAACTCCTTGGGAGTGCAAAGGCACTGAATCGGAGAGAGAGATCTGCACTCCAGGGAATGGAGATCTGCTCAGTGCTGACCAACAGCTCAAGTGGAGGGGAGGGGATGGGAGGCAAGAGGCTGGGGCCAGACTCTTGTCAGTGGTGCCCAGGGACAGACAAGGGGCAATGGGCACAAACTGGAACCCAGGAGGAGAAGAGTCTTTGGTGTGAGGCTGCTGGAGGCCTGGAGCAGGCTGCCCAGAGGGGTTGTGCAGTCTCCTTCTCTGCAGAGCTCCCACCCTCCCTGGGCATTGTGCTGCTGGGCAAGCTGCTGGGGGTGCCCTGCTTGAGCAGGGGGTTGGACTGGGTGACCTCCAGAGGTCCCTTCTAAGCTGCAGCAGGCTGTGCCAATGTGTTGAAAACTGTGAGCTGCCACCCAACACAGGCTGCAACACTTCAGCTCTTGGCTTAGGCTTTGCCTGTGGCCAAAGCCTCTCTTGTCAGAGACCTCCCCACCTTGGCTGAGCCCTCAGAACCCCCAGCAGCCTCCTCCACACTCTGCTGCTTCCCCTCAGGGATGGAGTCACTGCCAGGAGCAAGAGCAGCTCTTGGTCAGCAGAGAGGGAGATCTGCTGCCAGCAGCAGCTCCTCTTGGGGCAGCTCAGGGAGCTTTGGCTGCTGTGCTTCTCACCTTCTTCTTGAGAGGCCAGCTGGCACCTGGGGTGGCACCTGGGGTGGTATCCACTCACTTGAGGGTGGCCAGGCGGTCGTCCCAGTCAGGGACCTCCTCTGGGGGCAGCTGGAAGCAGATCCTGGACAGCTGACACGTCACAGGGTGCCTCTGGAAGGTGACCTCCAGCTGCGACTGCAAGGTGACTGTGACATCTTTGGAGCAGCCAGCATGGAGGTGTCCCACCTAGGGAGAAGCAGAGAGCCAAGACCAAACTGGGATCCCTGGCAAGGCCAGGCCAGGCTGTGGGGAGCAGCTGTGCCAGGAGCAGCTCTGTGAGGAGAGGCTGAAAGCCCCGGGGCTGCTGAGCCTGCAGGAGAGCAGCCCCAGAGAGGTTCTCTCCAAGCTCAGCAAGAGCTAAAGGGTAGGGCACAAGAGGCAGGGGCCAGGCTCTGCTCAGTGGTGCCCAGGGACAGGACCAGGGGCAGTGGGCACAGACTCATGGGGCACACCACTAGTGCCTGGCTGCCAGCTGGCTGTGGCACCATTCACCACCCCTCTCTGGGCTCAGCCTCCAGCCAGTCCCTAACCCACTCTTAAATAAATGCTCCTTCTTTTCTAGCCCTGCTTTCTGGGCTGCATCCTTTCATTTGTGAAAGTGAAAAGAATGATGCATCCAGTGCTTGCTCTGTGACTCTCCTTTCATTCAGACACCATGGCTTCTGTCAATCTCCTTGATCTTGGTCTCACTGTAATTCATATCTTTGGGAAGAGGTTCCTCTACTACTACATTAAGTATGGAAGACCTATTTTCTCTTCCTCTCATCTCAGCACACTACTTGTAAACAAGGGATTCTAGTTGTATTTTTCAAAGGTTTTTTGATTTTTCTGCACAAGAAATCTACATCGTTAAAAAAAAAACCTTCTCAAATGACCTTATGAGTATTGTAAGACTTCACAGTTCACATGTCACTGTGCCTTGCTTTGCAACCACTACACAAATTGCTAAACAACTCTATCCTAGTAATTTATCACATTGTGGCCAGGACTGAAGTTGGCCAGAACGCAGAATCAATGAAATGTCAGCAACATTCAAATCCAGGTGAAGAGCTCAAGTCTGGAAATGCACCAGAACACCCAGAGCAGAATCATCACTTTAGTGAAGGGAGAGAAAAAAGGAAAGGACAGGTCTGGATGCAAATCCCCACTTCCTCTTAGAACTATTGAGCCTTCAGAGTAACCCCGGAGCTACTTTCAGAGTAACTGCAATTTTTTCTTCATGAAAGCCATTTTTCAGGGCTTGGAATGTACACATTTGTTTTCCATTTGGCAAACTTCTCTTTGGGCTGCATGGCTCATTTGTTGCACTACAACTATAAATCTGTTTTGAGCAGTTCTCATCTCTGTCCTTTTAAGTATACTTAGTGATGACTTCTTGATGAAGATGATGATGAAATTATGGCCATCAATGATATTGACAGGTTCTGCCTTTACAAGCAGCACTTACTGCCCTTCTTCAAAGTTAGCTCTTCTCCATCTGTTTTATGGAAAAGAGCTGTTTTTCAGAGTCTTGGATGTGTGTGTTGAATAAAAGGAACTAAAATGGGAGGTAATAAAGGAGGAAAAAACGCTGAGTTCTTAATGCTCACCAAGGTAAACACAACAAATGCCTGCAAAGTGACATGTAAAACAGTAGCTTGTTAAGAAGGTAGTTTGAGGAGCACGAAACATCAAAGTAATTGTACCTGTGGCATAAAGCGGCCGAGAGCTATTCACTCTTGATCTCCACCTAAAGTGACACAGTTATATTTATTTCTGTAGCCAGACAACTGGATGCTGATGGCCTTTGAAGGAATAAAGCTGCTGCTCTCCTTTAGGCATACTTTGAACCAAAGTGAATAACTCAAGCAGCAGTACTGCTCTTGTAAACACTGCAAACTGCACCAAGGAAGGATCCCTAGCCAAAGTCAGAGACTATTAGAGCCCTATGGAGCTGTATAGAGCCCTACGGTGCCCTAAGGAGCCTATAGAGACATATGAAGCCCTATAGAACCTAAAGAGCCCTAGTGAGCCCTACGGAGCCTACAGAGCCCTGTGGAGCCCTACGGTGATTTATAAAGCCCTAGGGAGGCTATGAAGCCTATGGAGGCCTGTGGAGTCTATAGTCCCAATGGAACCCAGTGCAGCCTACACAGCCCTATGAAACCCAATGGAGAAGAAGAAAAAGAAGAGAACGAAGAGAAAGAAGAGAACGAAGAGAACGAAGAGAACGAAGAGAAAGAAAAAGAAGAAAAGAGTAAGAAGAAATAGAAAATAAGAAAAAAATAAGGTAAGAAAAGAAGAAGAAAAATAAAATAAAGAAATATAAATTAAGAAAATAAATAGAAGAAGAAATAGAAATGAAGGAAAAGAAAAAGAACTAGAATATAAGAAAAAGAAGAAAAATAAAAGAAGAAAAAGAAAATAAAAAGAAAAATAAAACAAGAGAAAGAAGAATAAGAAGAAATAGAAAAAGAATAAAAAGAAGATAAAACTTAAAAGGAGAAAAAGAACAAACGGAAAAGGAAAAAGAAAAGGAAAAAGAAAAAGGGAAAAAGAGAAAAAGAGAAAGAGAAACCAAGCCAGGACATTCTATTGTGTGCTTGCAAATGCCAGCTTTTTAAATACTGAAGCCACATATCTGACTTTTGGCTTGGTTTTCACTCCACTTTGAGAACGATGAAAGACTCCCACTTCAAGATTTGTAACAACAGTTTCGTCTGGAAAGAGGAGAAATTACGGGGACACAGAACCAGGGGCTTTATAATTTAGTAGTGCTGCAAATGAAGTCGACTGCCTCCCTAAGAGGGGTCGCAGAGGCAGAAAGCAATTCTGTTCCTGAGCCGCGGAAAAGAGAACTGCCCGCATGGCTCGGAAGTGCACTGATCCTGCCCACGCTGCAGTCGCCGCGGGGAAGATGTTGAACCGCCCTCGCCCGCTGCTGCGAACACGGAGTCACAGAAGCCGGAGAGCGATCGCCGCTCGCCTCAACCCAGGACCGTGCTGCCCGAAACCCACAAGACAAACGGCGCCGCTAGAAAGAAAAGGCGGAAAGCAGCCTTACCTCCCAGTGCGTCGCCCACGAGAGGAAATCAAGTCGCCCGCCGTGGATTACAAAGTGCGAGGACGTCCCGCTGCAGCCGTGAGCGCCGCGAAATCCTCCACGCCACGTGTTTGCAACGGAACCCAATACGGCACAGCGAGAGCTCGGCTCCCGGAGAGCTCGCCGTAAACCGAGAGCCGAGCCCAGCCGAAACAACGACTCCTCCGATTCGGCTGACGAATCCAAGCCGGCACCGCGCGAATTTGGTCCGCGAAACCGCCGCAATCCTGAAAGCACAGCGCTCCCGAAGTCCGCTCCCGAGGCAAGCTGCGAGCTGAGCCCAGCGCCCATCCATCGTGAGCCGCCGCACCGGCAGCCAGGAAGGAGCCGCCGCCGCAGCGCAGAGGAGCCGAAGCGCGTCCGCCGCCCCAGAGCCAATCCCCGAGAAAAAGCTGTGACCTCTAAGCTGGAAAACGCCTCCATGAAATGGAGCTCTGGCGAGAGAAGCCACTCGGAGGCACACGGCAGCCACCACATGCCGGCACCGCCTGGCGAGACACAGGAAGTGCTTCGCACTCAGCTCGCCCCGCCCGTGCCCCAGCCCGTGCCTTGCTTTCGCCTTGCGCAGAGAGCAAGATGATAAAGTACCAGCCTCCAGTAAAGTTAGTATGGCACAAGTTTCCATCCTGTCATTTGTCTTGGTGTTTTGAAAATGTGGACTTGGAGTTCAAAGAGGTCATCTGAAGAACTGAAGGATACGCTGCCCTAGGATCATAGAATGCACTGGTTGGAAGGGACCTCTACAGGTCATCCAGGCCAACCCTTTTGCAATAGTCGGGGACATCCTCAACTAGATCAGGTCATCATCAGATGACAAAGACTTCAGAAAAAAAAACACATTCCTGCACAAAAATCCTGATCTTACACTGCACAGCACTGAAGTAAATCCAGAATCCTCTAGGTCTGAGGTTAAGTGCCAGACATCTACATTCAGATACAGGTTGCACAGGGAGGTGGTTGAGGCTCCTTCCCTGGAAATATCCAAGGTGAGGCTCGATGAGGCTCTGGGCAGCCTGATCTAGTTGGGGATGCCCCTGCTGACTGCCAAGAGGTCAGACTGGAAGACCTTTGGAGGTCCCTTCTGGCCTCAACAGAACAAGAGGACACACTCTCAAGCTGTGCCACAGGAAGTTTAGGCTGGAGGTGAGGAGAAAGTTCTTCCCAGAGAGAGCTGTTGGCCATTGGAATGTGCTGCCCAGGGAGGTGGTGGAGTCACCGTCCCTGGAGGTGTTCAAATAAGGATTGGATGTGGCACTTGAAGCCATGGTGTAGTTGTCATGAGGTGCTAGGTATTGGGTGATAGGTTGGACTTGATGATCTCTGAGGTCTTTTCCAACCTGGTTGATTGTGTGATTCATATTAAATCAATTGGGTCTTTCAGAACCAAAAGTTACTTGCTGTATCATACAGTTGGTTTCTTGCTCTATTGTCTGCTGCTACAGCATTGAATACTTGAGACAAAGCAGTAAGTTTTAGCACTAAACGGATCACTGAACAAATGGAATGGTCTCCAGTGAGCAGCTTCTCTTAAAAAGATCCAAACAAACACACAAACAAAAACCAACCAAAGGCTGCAACACTTTTACATTTACTCTGCTAACTGCTGAGCAGAAACCTGCCTGTTTCAGCAAGAGGAGTGACTCAAAACAGCCATGACCCCAGGCTGGAACAAACTACAATTACATTACAGCCTATTGATGAAATCTTAGTGGCAAAGATTACCAAAAAAGAAAAATCTGCTCTATGAGAAATACCAAGAACCAGAAGAAAATAGCCTAAGCCACAAGAGAGACAGGGTTGCAGTCTTTATTAGTCTGTGTGGGAAACTTTGGGTTGAGCTTTAAGCCACATTTCAGAAGTTTTGCTTTTCTCCCTTTCCAGCACAGGAAAGGTAAGTATGATCATCAGGTAAGAGCTATCATATCCTGGAAAACAAACAGAAATAGAAGGAGTTGCTTTAAGCCACAAGGTAGGGCTTTCTTGCTCAGAATACAATCTACAGGAGACCATGAAAGGAAGTTCTTTAGCTTCATGGTTGGACTCAACGATCTCAGAAGTCTTTTCCAACCCAAGCTATTCTGTGATTCTGTGGGGCCTCCAGTTTCTGCTCAGGTTGGTCCTGGCTGGAGAATGGGAGGCAGTGTGCTTGGAGGAGTCACAGGAGAGGGCACAGGTGGGAGCCTCCTCTTTGGAGAAAACTAGGGAAAGCCCAGGCAGAGGGAAAAGGCCAGGGCAGCCCCCCTCAGTGTGCCTGGCCCAGGTCACAGAATCCTAGCAGCATGGAATGTTGGAGGTTGGAAGGGAGCAGCAGGTGTCACAATGGCCAGCCTGGAGATCTTGCTCCTGGGGCTGGTTCTGCCTCACTCTCTCCCAGCACTAGCAGGAGAAGGAGGCGGTGGAGAGAGTGTGAGATTGTGGAGGAGATCTTGCAGCCATGAGGAGGATGCTCAGAGGTGAGTGGCTGCTGGGATGGCTGGGGGCTGTGTCCGCACCCCAGCTGGGTGGTGGCAGCTGCGTCCCCTTCACCTCTCATCCTGCTGCCAGGCAGTTCCAAGAGGGCTCTGAGTCCCTCCCCTCCCTGCCCTCCATGGCGCAGCTGGGCACTGTTCAGAGACAACCTGGCTCTAGTGGCTCTGGTGGGGGCTGCCCAGCCCCAGCCCTCCCAGCCTCTCCTCCCACAGCCTGTCCCCATCCCCCAGCCACACTTGCGCCCCTCACTGCTGTTCTGGAGCCCAGAATGAGCCCAGTCCCCCAGGGTTGTCTTCCCAGTGCTGCAGTGAAGGGCAGAGTCCCTCCCCTCACCCCACTGACTGCCCTCTGGCCAGTACAGCCCAGCACAGGTAGTGCTGGGGGAGGCTGGCCCCATGGAGGGGAGGCAAAGCCCGGTGGCTGTCTTCTCTTGCAGCTCTCTGCTCATGTCTGGGCTTCCAGTCCAGACCTGCATGTCCTGAGGATGAAGGCCAGGCCATGGGCACTGTCCCCATGGCCATCACCACCTTTGTGGCCATGGGGACTTCTCTGTTAAGGCAACTGGAAGACCATGAGGTGAGATGGGGGGAGAGTTCTGTCCATGCCCCTGGCTTCCTGGGTGCTGCAGCAAAGGAATCTGCTGTCCCCACTGCTGTCCCCAAGCGCTGATCCTGGCTGCTGAAGCCGGACCAATGGCATCACTCCCTCCTTCCTGTGCCCAGGAGCTGGCAGCACTGCCCTGAGCAAGGCAAAGCCTCTGGCACAGACCCCAGCACCAAGCTCATGAGGAGCAGCTAAGAGAAATGGGGTGGTTGAGGCCGGAGAAGAGGAGGCGAAGGGGAGACCTGGCTCTCTTCAACTCCCTCAAAGGAGGCTGGAGCCAGGCTGGGGTTGGGCTCTTGTCCCAAGTAACAAAGGACAGGACAAGAGGAAATGACCTCAGGTGACACCAGGGGATGTTCAGTTTGGAGATGAGAAGCAGTATCTACCCCCAAAGCCTTGTCAGGCCCTGGAAGAGGCTGCCCAGGGCAGCAGTGGAGTCCCCATCCCTGGAAGGGTTCAGAGGATGTTTGGCCCTTAGAGCCTTGCTGTACTGTGGGACTCAGCCATGCCAGTTAAGGGTTGGACTCAATGGGCTTCAAGGTCTTTTCCACCTCAAACAATGCTGTGAGTCTGGGATTCTCCATCCCATCCCTGCCCACTGTGGTCTGTGCCCAGGGCGACCGAGCGGAGAGCTACCAGGAGCTGGAGAGCCTCCTGCAGGGGCAGGACAGCTGCTTGCCGAGCGGTGTGGTGAACCGGCTGATAGCAGAGGCGTCCAGGGACATGCGAGCAGCCCAGGTCAGCCTGGCCTCTTCGGCGGCCAGCACAGCAGCCTGCCCCCAGCCCTGGGCTTCCCTGGAGCCGTGGAGCAAGAGAGAGCAGCTCGGAGACGTTCCTCAGTCAGAGAGGAGCTAAGGGAGAAGCTGTGGGTCTGGCCTGTGCCAGGGCCTGGTGTCGGGAGTGTTTCACCTGTGTGGCTTTTGCAGGGGGTGAGCGATGAGGTGAAGGTGGCTGCTGGAGACATGCTGCTGGCCCTGGCCCGCTGCCACTTCCACTTCGTCATGGCGGAGCTCCAGAGCCAGCTGCAGGCCATGGGGAAGGAGCCTAAGGAGCCTGTGCTGCTCAGCCTGGGCAGCATGGCCGGCAGCTACGGTAAGGCGCTCTCGGCCTCCCGGGGGGCACAGGGCTGTGTGCCGAGGGGACAAGGAACCCTGCCCCTCCCCAAAGGCTGCCTGCTGAACTGGGGGCTCTGGGGCCGCCCTGCCCCCTCACGCCGTGCCAGGGCCAGCCGGCAGCTCTGCCCTCCCGGCCCAGCCCCAGCGCCCAGAGAGCTAAAGCCGCAGGGTCTCTGCCTGCTGCTGGCCTCCCCTTGTGCGCAGAGGGCTTGCCCGTGCCCTGCCGGGGGAGGGCTGCCTTCCCCGTGCCCTCGGGCACATCCCGTGGCCCAGCAGCGTCAGCCCCGGCACAGAGGGCCGCTGCCGTGCCTCCCGTGCCCCTCTGGAGCCCGTGTCCCTGCCTCCCCTGCAGCCCTGCGGTGCCTGCCCTTCGTGGGGGTGACGCTGCCTGCCCTGCACGCCGCCATGAGCCAGGTGCGGAGCGGCCGGGTGCTGCGCGCCGCCTGCTGCGGTGAGTGTCCCGGGCAGGGGCTGGGCTGGCTTTGGCTGCCTGCCTCCGTGGCATCTCCTGGCTGGGGCTCAGCCCGCAGGCACTGGCCAGACTGCAGCCCTGGGGCTTCGCACAAGGGGCGCTGGTGGCCGGGGCGCTGCTGGCTGGAGGCTTGGACTCGATGAGCTCCAGGGCCTTGCCCGGCCTAGAGGATGCGGTGGGTCTGTGCCCAGGCCTTGCTGCAGCCTCTCACGTGCTGCCTGTCCCTTTCTGCTGGGGCAGCTCTGGAGCAGTGGTCCAAAGGGGTGCAGAGGTGCTTCTGCAGCCCAGAGCAGGGCTCCTTCCCCGCGCCCCCGGGCAGCGCAGCTCTGCGAGGACTTCTACCCTGCCTTCTGCTACACGGTGGCCAACTGGCTGGGCTGTGAGGAGGAGGAGGTGAGAAGTGCTGCTCTCCAGGCCGGGGGCCTTGCTGCAGGGGGGGCTGGGGCGCGGGCTGGGGAGATGCCCTCTCTGGAGTCAGCTCTGCAGGGCTCAGGGAAAGGGCAGGCTGGTGTCCAGGGGCCGCTGAGCAGCAGGCAGAGCTTCAGGCTGCAAGCAGGGCCTCTGCCTTCCTTCTGCAGGACAAGCAGGCTGTTGTCGGGGCGATGGCTGCCATGATGGGGCTCCTTCTGCAGGGGAGGCAGCACCGAGAGCAGGCCTGGCAGCAGCTGCCCTGGCTCCTGCAGCAGTATCGGGAGGTCCGAGACACCTCCCGGGTCACCAAGGTGAGAGGGGGTGCAGGGCCCCGGCATGGCTGCTGGGCTGCAGCTGGGCGAGTACCAGGAGGCACTGGGGAGCTGTGGGGTGCCAGGAGGAGCTGGGAAGCTCTGGCAGAAGGAGGAGGGAGAGCAGAGGACACCTGAGGCTTCCTGGGCTCTTTGGGTGGGAGCAGAGCTGGGTTCCTCCCGTCCCAAGTGCCTTTCGGTGGCTGTAGCCTCCTCCTCCCGCCCCATTCTTTTGTAGAGCCTCAGCTACGTCCTGGGGATCCTGGAAGGGCTTGAGAGCCCCGTGCCAGAGGGCACCTCTCTTGCCATCAGCACTGCTGTGCACCGCCAGGTAAGGGCAGCCCTGGCCCCGCCACCTGCCTGGGGCCCACAGCCCTGATTGCTGTGGAGCGGCCCCTCTGGAACTGGGACCTTGTGCCCACAGCTCTCTGACGTGTGCCAGGAGCCAGGCCTGGCCCATCGGGCGCTGCTGTCCCGCTGCTTCGTGCTGCAGGGTAAGGAGAGCCCCCGGGAGAGGCCCCAGCGTGCCAGGGCGGCTGTGTGCCAGCCCTGGGCGGGCAGAGGCAGCTGCCTGCTCCTGCAGCACTCCATTTGCTCCCTGCAGCCCCAGCCTGCCCCGAGGAGACGCTCATCTTCCTGCAGTCCCAGCTGAGCGCTGGCAGCCAGGCCGGGCGTGCAGCAGCCCTGGGCCTGCTGGGAGCACTGCTGCGCGCTGACAGTGAGTGCCAGGGGCCGGGGGCACAAGGCAGGGCTCGGGGCTGCTGGGCTGAGAGGAGGAACGGGCTGAAGCTGGTGCCCCTGCAGCCCGAGGAGCTGCAGGGAGCAGGTTCCCAAGGCCAGCTGACGCCTGCCACAGGCATGGAGCTCTGCCGGGCAGCTGGCAGCGGCCTCACAGCAGGGACAATGCTGGCAGCTCAGGAAGAGGGCAGGCTGGTGGCTAAAGGAGCTGCTCTGCTTCTCCTGTCACCAGGTGGCCTTGCCTCTGCCAAGAGGCTGGCTCTGCCTCCCCGCTGCCTCCTGTGAAGCCAGAGCCAGGCCCCACTTTTCCATCCCACTGGATGCTTGGGAGCTTGAAGGGATCCCTTCTGCCACGGGGGCCCTGCCTTAGTGGCACAGCTCTCTGTATCTCTTGCAGCACCTGCGGTCAGAGAGAAGGTGCCCTGGATGGTGGAGGCTGTGCAGTCCCTGAGCCATGACCCCAGCCCCGAGGTGAGCTGCTTTGGGAAGGGATGGTGCTGCAGGGCAGGCAGAGAAACCCTTTCCTTGGGCACAGAGCCTGGCAAGGCTGTGGCAGGCAGCAGCAGTTTGGGCTCTGGCCCAGAAGACCTTTCCCTTGCCCTGCTTCTTCCTGCTCCCCAGAGAGCTGCTGGTGAGAGGTGACGCCGCTGCTGTCTGGGGCAGGGCTGGGGGGCCTGAGGGTGCGCTGTGTGCTGGAAGTGGCTGAGTGCAGTGGGGAGGGGGCTGTGCTCTGCAGGGCAAATGCACCTGCAGGCTGCTGCTCAAGGCCACCTGTGAAGCCAGGAGCAACATCTTCTGCCATGGCCTTGTCAGCTCTCTGTGAGACACAGAGGCTGTCCCCAGGCAGCTACCCCCTGGCTGTGGAGCAGGAGGTGGTAACCACCCTGTGCCCTGGCAGGTGCGGAGGGCAGTGCTGGAGTTCATCAGGGAGCTGCTCAGCTCCGGCTGCCAGAGCTGCTGGCCATGGGATGTGCTGGGGCACATCTTCACCGAGTTCCAGCAGGCGTCGGGCAGCCTGGTGAGGGCAGAGCAGGGCAGGGGGGCTGGGAGCGGCGCTGGGCTGCTGCGCTGGCAGCTGCTGCGGCTGTCCTGTTGGCACAGCGGCGCTGCTGGGGCTGTGCCCGGGACTTGCTGGCTGGCAGCTGAGGAAGAGAGCTTTTGCCAACTGTCTGCCAGGTGCCAGGCTGTGTTTTACCCTGGGAAGAGGCTGGAGCTCTCCGAGCCCTGTGCGTGGACATCCTGGGCTCACTGGATGTGTCTCGCAGAGGGATGCCCAAAGTAAGTTGCCCTCTGCCCTGGTCCTGTGGCCATTTGTTGCCCTTGGGGCATTTTCCCTTGTGCTTTCTCACGCCCTGAGCCTCTCCCCTCAGGAGGCTGAGGGACAGCAGAGGCTCCTCTTTGCCTTGGGGCCGAGTGGAGATGCCCATGTGGGGAGCTGCCTGGTTCTTCTCCACAGCTCCTGTGGCCGAGGCTGCTGCACTACGTGGTGCAGCCCCAGTACAGTGACTTGGTGGTGCCACTGTCCCGCTGCCTGCGAGCCCTGCTTGAGAGGCTGGAGAGAGGATGTGAAGAGGAGGAGGAGCCTGGTGCCATGGACTCCCAGGAGGAAGGTAGGAGCCCCAGGGAGTGCTGCTGGGTGTGGGTAGGGTGTCCCTTCAGCCTGAAGAAGAGAAGGCTCCAGGGAGCCCCTTGCAGCACTTGAAGGGGAGCCAGAGGAAAGATGGGGAGGGAGCCTTGATCGGGGAGTGTAGTGGCAGGGCGAGGGGTAAGGGTTTGAAACTGAAGCATGGAGGATGGGGACTAGATGGAAGGAAGCAATTCTTCAGCATCAGGGTGGTGAGACACTGGCCCTGCTTGCCCTTAGAAGTTGTGGAGACCTTGTCCCTGGGAGTGTTCAAGGGCTGGCTGGCTGGAGCTTGGAGCAAGCTGGGGTAGTGGGAGCTGTCCCTGCCTGTGGCAGGAGAGTTGGAGCTTGATGCTCTGCAAGGTCCCTCCCAAGCCAGCCCTTTCTGCACCTCCATGATTCCATGATCCTTTCTTCCTGCCCACAGCCCAGCTGCTGACTCCCCAGAGCCTGCTGGCTCGAGTGCTGGTGAGTAGCTGGGCTCTGAGGAAGGGGCTTTGCTGGCCAGGGTTGCTGGGAGAGCCCGGGGCTGTGGTACTGCTGGCGCCAGTGCTGGGAGCCCCCGAGGAGGAGGCAGCAGGCCGGGGCTTGCCACGGCCCGGCGGGGAGCCTTGCTCGGGGCTCCAGCAGCCCGGGGAAGCCAGTGGCTGCTGGTTGGGCAGCGCCCGGCTCCCGAGCATCCTCCCGGCACAGACACTGTGGCTGAGGACCTTCTCTCCTGCCCTGGCCCAGGTGCTGGTTGCAGCTCCTCAGCAGAGCAGGGAACGCGCAGTCGCTGCCTTGCAGCTGCTGCAGGCTCTGCAGAGTAGGATCCACAGCGCCTTGGAGGCAGCGTGGGTGACCCAGATCCCCCTCCTGCTGCAGCAGCTGGCAGGTAAAGTGCAGCTGGGGAAGGAGAGGCCGGAGGGGAGGGAGGGGCAGCAGGAAAATGCAGCTTCCCAGCCTGAGGGAGGGGGACTGTGCCCAGCTCCTCCCCACTTGCTCTGCTGCCTTGGTCCCCACAGGAAGGCAGCGCTGAGGCTGGGGGCTGCTGTCCCCAAGGGCAGGTCTGGGTGCAGCCAAGGACAGTGTTTGGGGAAGGGACAGAAGTGGCACTCCTGGAGGGGGTGCAGCTCCTGGCGTTGGAGGACCAAGTCCCCAGCCAGGTTTGCAGCAGCCATCTTTGGCAGTAGGCTGGCAGAGGGGCTGCAAATGGGCAGGCTGGTCATGGAGGAGAACTTGTGTGCTGCTGGGCTGTGCTGGGACACAGTGGCTGCTGCTGTTGTGGGAGCTGCAGGCAAGCAGTGGGGACCAGCCACAGTCTGTGCATCCCGGCCCAGCCTGAATCTGACAAATGGCCCTGGGATCCTTCTGTGTGCTTGGCCTCACAAGGGCTCAGGCCTAGGTACTTGCAGGGCCTCTGCAGCCTGATGGCCCAGGCACCACTGGGCTCATCTTTGGTGGCAGCTTGAAGAGCAGCAAAGAGCTTTGTTTTGTCTTGCTTTGCAGGCAGCCCCGAGACATCCCTGGGCTCTGCGCGGGAGTGGGAGCAGCATGTGCTGAAGGTACAGCACCCCTGGGGGGGCACCAAGAGAGGGGGAGAAGAGGAGCAGGCAAAGGGGTGGGAGGCACCTGTGTAGGCACCAAGAGCCTGGCGCTGCCGGGAGCTCTGCCCCAGCAGTGTCCCGGGACACAGAGGTGCGGAAAGGGCTCTGGCCAAGGGGAGAGGGGAAGCCCAACTGCCTCTCCTGTTCCCCCCAGCTCCTGCAAGTGTCACTGGAGCACATCCAGGACAAGGCCTGGAGCATCAACCTGAGCCAGGAACTGAGCCAGCAGCTGGGCAGCTCTGCCCCTGGATCCTGGCAGAAGGTTTGTCTCCTGTCCTGTGCCAGGGCTGGGGCTGGCACCGGTGCGGCGGGGGGAGGTTGGGGCCGTGTGGGGCCGGCCTGCTGCCAAGGCTGCATCTTTGGCTGGGCCTCTTCCCTTCCAGCTTTTCCTCTACAAGGCTCTTGGGACAGCACTGGCAGGCTGTCAGGACCTTGGACATGTCCAAGGGCAGGTGCTGAGGTTCCTCCAAGAGACAGACCTTGTGGAGCTGCCCGAGGCCCAGGTGAGGAGATGCTCCTGTCCTGAGCAGAAGTCTGCTTGTTGCAGGGCAGACCTCCTTCCTTCCACGTTGCTGCCATTCCCCCCTTGCTTCCCCCGCTGGTCACCCAGTGACTGGTTTCCTGTCCCTTGTGGTTGCAGGGAGTAGTTTCTGTGGTGTCCCATGCTGCTGAGGGCCACTTCCACCTGGTCCTGGACACGGTGGTGATGTTCTCTGCTGCTGTCACCAGAGGCCAGCTCCATCAGACCGCCACAGGCTGGACGGTAAAGGCTCAGGGTTTGCCTTTCCTTGCTTGGCCTCCTTTCCACTTCCCCATCTGCAGCAGTGGGGCAGTTGCCTTCAGAGGAGCCCTCTTGGACCTGTTCCTTGAGAGCTGTATTGCAGGGGCACATCCTGGCATTGGGACCCCTCATTCACAGAATCTTGGGGCATTAAAGCATCTGGAGCTGGCCCTTAGGGACATGGTTTGGTGGTAACCCTGCAGTGCCGGGTGGAGGGTTGGAGGAGGTTTGGCTCCTCATGGGTCCAAGCTGCCTGGCTGGGGCAGCTGCTGGGGTTGCTGGCTTGCAGCCATGCTGTGTCTGGGAGCAGGAGCACAAGAGGCTGTGTCAGAGACAGCTTTCCACAGGAGGGCTCCAGGTAGCTCCCTGAAGCCTCCAAGCAGTGCTGGAACCACCAGCAGCGTGCTGGCTGCCACCTCCTCCCCATCGCCTGTGAGAGCCCAGGTGTGGGGTGGGAGCAGCTCCCAGCCCCCAGCTCCCAGCCCAAGGAGAGGCTTGGGTAGCTGCTGGGAGGTGTTCAGCAGAAGCAGCAGCTGCTGGGGAGCACGAGGAGCTCCCGGGGCCGAGGCCTGGCAGTGTCTCTCTGGGCACAGGTCCGGCAGCAGCTGGAGAGAGCGCAGGCCACCTGCGCCGCTCTGATGCGCATCTGCGGCGGCATTGCCCTGCGAGCCCCCAGGGAGCAGCTGCTCAGCCGCCTGGACAGCGACATCCTGGGCAGCATCCTGCGGCTCTTCAGAGCTCAGCCGAGGGTAGGAGTCCAGGGCACGCAGGGGCAGGGGTGCCTGGGTGCTCCAGTTCCAGCCTCTCGGGGCCTCCTTCTAAAGGTGCCCCAGGGAAGGGCTGGTCCCCAATGTGCACAGCCAAGCCCTGCATGGGTGCCCCCTGCCCATGCTGTTACTGGAGCCCTCAGCCCTTTGAAGACTTTAAGGAGTGCTTTGCTCTCCTTGGCTTCAGGACGTGCTGCTCAAGCTTGCCCTGGTGGAGAGCATCCGCAGCGTCACCCAGGCTGTGGGCAACTGCGGCAGCTTTGAGCTTTCCTCAAGGCAGGAGGTGATGTGCACCTTGCTGGTGAGTGCCCACAGTCAAGGCAGTCACAAGAGGAGTTTGGAGCGGTGCCATGAGGCTTTGTGCAGCAGCTCCTGCAGCTGCATGCCAGGAGCAGGATGGTCTCTCAGCTTCGTGCAGCAGCTCCTGCAGCTGTGCTTCGAAGCTGGTTGGGAGGCCCTTGTGCGCTGGGGCTGGGTGGCTGCAGAGCAGGCCCCCTGCTGCAGCGCCTTTAGGGGTCCGTGGGGGTGAGGTGGCAGTGCCTGTCAGCAGAGCCTGGGAGGGCTGGGAGGTGGCATGGCTGTCCTGTGTCTCTGGCTGCTGCCAAGGCTGCACTTGTGCCTCTGGGCCTTACAGGACTGGATAGAGAAGGAGCCCTGGGACTGCCTGGCGTATGGAGTACTTCAGGTGCTGGCGGAGCTGAGGTGAGGGCTCTGGGGCCTTGCAGTGGCCCCAGGCCAGCTGGCTGGGGCAGCCCCAGGGACCTGAAGCATGGGGCCAGGAGCTGCTGGGGCTGTGGAGTGGGAGGGTGTTGCCCATTTTGGAGGGAGCTGCAGGGGTTTCTAGCCCTGGGGGTGGGGGGTTGCCTGCTGCCCGAGGGGAGGCAGGAACTGCTGGAGCTGCAGGCCAGCCTCGCTGGCAGGGGCTGGGGTGTTGAATTTGGGGCCCTGGATGAGGAGGAAGCCAGCTGTGGTTTGAGGCACTCTGGACAAGGCTGGTAAATCCCCTGTCTGTTTGCCTTTTCCCTCTGTGCAGCAAACTGAGGCCGCCTCTGAGCAGGGAGGAAGCTCTCAGTCTGGTGGCAGTGTGCAGCCGGATTGTGGTGTCCTCTCCTTCCAAGGGGCAGGTGACAAGGGGAAGGAAGGCAGCAAGGGCAGCTGAGAACATGCAGGTAGCCACGGGCAGTGCCTGCCCAGCCCTGGCTCAGGAGCCCAGCTCAGCGTGTCCTGGCAGCCCCTGCAGGGCAGCAGCTCAGCTTCTCCTCTCCTGCTTTTAGGCCCTGCACTGGAGATTGCTGCAGGATCTGGGCCAGCTGATGGAAACCCTCCTGGAGGCAGAGAGCAGCTCTGCCAGCTTGGAGGATGTGCTCCACGTGAGTAGCCATGGGGCAAGAGGGCGACTGCATGGGGCACAGAGAGCCGTGGCCTCAGTGGGTGGCAGGAAGCGGAGACAAGGCACAGCGAGGCTTTGGCTCCTGGCTGTGTCTCACACCTGGCCAGAGCCAGGGGCTGAGCTGGGGCATGGCAGTGCCTGGCCACGACAGCCTGGCGACAGGCAGAGCAGTGGGTCCAGCTGGAGGCAAAGCCAGGGGCCAGCCCTGAGCTGGGCCAGAGCAGCCTGGGGAAGGCCAAGGCGGGGAGATGCCAGCTGGGAAGCAGTAGCTGGCCCGGGGCAGAGGCAGCTGAGGGAGCGAGGAGGGGGAGGCTGCGGTGCCAGGGCTCGGTGGGGCTGGGGGCTGCGGCAGCCAGGAGCTGAAGGAGGAGGAAGAGGGATCTCAGGGCGGGCAAGGTGCCTGCTGTGAGAGAGATGCCCCCTGGCCCAGGTCCTGCAGGGCTGGCTCAGATCAGCCAAGGAACGGGAGAGGGAGAGAGCCCTGTGGCTTTGTGCCCGTCTGCTGGGTGCCTGCAAGGAGCGTCCGGAGCTCATGGTGAGTAGGGACCCCCTGCACGCCCTGCTGCCCCCTTGGCACCAGTCATGGCCTGGCCAGGAGCCCTGCCTGGCTGGAGGCTGGGTTCTGGGACTCCCATCCCCACCCTGCCCGCCTGCTGCTCAGGGGGCAGGATGGGTGGCAGTGGCCAGTGGGTGCTGGGGCTGCCTGCCACCCTTTTCCTGCTGCTCTCCCCTGCAGGGAGGAGGTCCTGGCAAGCAGCTTGGCTCCTTGGTGGGACTGCTGGGGGTTCTGAGCAGTGACTGCCTGGCTACGTCCCGCCGGATGGCCTGGCTCTGCCTTGGCTCCCTTCTCCACATGCAAGGTGAGGAGAGCCACCCTCACCATGAGGCTGGTGAGACACTGGCACAGGTTGCCCAGGGAGGGAGGTGGTGGAAGCCTCATCCCTGGAGGGTTTGAAGGCCAGGCTGGATGTGGCTGTGAGCAGCCTGCTCTAGCGTGAGGTGTCCCTGCCCATGGCAGGGGGGTTGGAACTGGCTGAGCCTTGAGGTCCCTTCCAGCCCTGACAATTCTGTGATTCTATGAGCAGGAGCTTCCCAGCCTTGCTCAGCCTGATCCTCCCCTCCCTTCCTCGCCTGGCAGCAGTGGGGGCCTTGGGTCCAGGCCCTGTCCCCGGGAGGGCAGTGGGAGGCAGAGGGCGGAGTGGGGTTTGTGCCCCCCCCAGGTATCCCTGTGCCTCCCCAGCCACCTCAGGAAGGATCCCTGGGAGCTGGTCACAGAGTCCAACCTCCCTCCTGGGGCATTTGTGAGCTTGGGGGGTCAGGGCCATGCCCCACTGCTGGCTGAGAGCAGGAGGTTGTCAGCAGTGCTGAGGCCTGTCCTCCCCCCCCCTCCATCTGTCCCCTCCACGTTCCAGGAGAGGCAGGGGGTGCTCAGAACGCTGGCTTGCAGGAGGGGCCAGGTGTTTGAGAGGCTGCCTGAGCACAGGAGAGGAAAGCAATTTGCTGCCCAGAACAAAGTGGGCAGGGAGGAGGGAGCTGAGCCGCAGCCTCCTCCCGTGCTGCAAGGGCTCCTCTTCAGGCAGCAGGGCTCAGGTCATGCTGCTGTGGACAGTTCTGGAACCTGGGGGCCCCTGTGGCCTTCACTGCCACCAGCTGGGTTCTCCCTCATCAGTGTCTGGGGCCAGAGGCTGGCTTTGTGTAGCCCTGACTCCTCTTTCTCCCTTGTGCTTCCTCCAGCCAAGGCCACGCAGGAGGCGCCTCAGGCTGAGGAGATCGGGGTCCTGTGCGAGGCGCTGAGCAGCCCAGACCCCAGGGCTGTGGTGCAGGCCCGTGACACCATAGCAAAGGTAAGTGGCCCAAAGACAAGGGCCTGGGGGCCCAGGTCCTGCATTCTCCATGGCCCCCTGCTCCCCTCCAGAGTGAGTGTCTGCTGCCTCCAGAGCCAGCAGTCCAGCACAGCTCTGGTCAGCAAGCAGCAGGAGGCTTTGAGCCCAGCCTGTCCTTGAGGCTGGAGCAGAGCCTGGGGGTGTGGAGTGCTCTGCTCAGAAGGCAGCTTTGGTCTCTAAGCAGACACCACCGTGGGGCAGAGACTTCCAGGTGGGCTTAGCTGTGTCAGATGCAAAGAGCTGTGTCTGCACCACAGGGGGGGCAAGTGATGCCCCCCGTGGCTGCCCAGCTCGCAGTCCCCTGAGGGTTCCTCTCCTCTGCCAAGGGCTGGAGCAGAGCTGTGACTCTCTGCTGGCCCTGCCTCCTCTGCAGGCTCTGTGCAGATGCATGCCTCCAGCACAGGCCACGGCCTTTCTGAGAGCCGTCCTGGACAGCCTGCTGCCTGGCAGAGCCCCGTCGCAGTGGGTGTTCACCTTCCTGGTGGAGTGCAGAGAGGGAGCAGGCCAGCAGGTAAAGGAGCTCTGCTTTCCTCTGCCCTTTGCCAGCTCTGCTGCTGGCTGCTGCACCAGGCCCTGTGCAGCTGGCATGGACTCGGGCAACAGCCCAGACCAGGGGCTCTGCTGGGCCGAGTCCTGCATTAGCACTGCTGCTGGCCTCTGCTCTAGCTGGGGACAAGGACACTTCTTGTCCTGGGCCTCCTGCTGGCCCAGGTCCTCCCCGTGCTCGGCTTCGGCCAGGAGCCAGGGTCAGGCAGGGCGGGAGGGGTGAGGTTTGGGGCCGGCTCTGGGCTGGGACCAAGGGAGCAGGCACTGCTCCTTTGCCTGTGCCCTGCAGGAGGGCTCAAGGCTGCCCGCAGCCCTTCTCTCTCCTCTTCTTCCATGCAGATGCCACAAATCCTGAGCACCCTTCAGGCCTACATGGGTCAGAGCAGCCTCAGGCCCTGTCTGTTCCACGCCGTCTTTCTCCTCGCCTACTTCCACCAGGAGCCTCTGCTCAGCAGCCTCCTCCAGAGAGGGCTGCCAATGGACAGGTCTGTGCCCTGCCTGCTTCCCAGTGTGGGCACACACACAGCCTGCAGCCTGCTTGCCCTGGGGGCCTGTGCAGCAGCCTCCTGCCTGCAGTGCTGAGCGTGGCCAGGCTGTCTGCTCCGGCCTGTGCTCTCAGCGGGGGGCTGTAAGTCCCACTGCAGGTGAAGAGAAAACTGAGGGTGCTGCAGGGCTGTGAGGGAGAGGAAGAGAGGTGATGGCTTGAAAGTGGAAGAGGGAAGATTGAGGTTGGATGGAAGGAAACAATTGTTCGCTGTGAGGGTGCTGAGGCACTGGGCTGGCTTGCCCTGAGAAGCTGTGGATGCCCATGCCTGGAAGTGTGCAAGGCCCACGTGGAGCAAGCTGGTCAGGTGGAAGGTGTCCCTGCCCATGGCAAGGGGGGGTGCAATGAGATGATCTTTCAGGTCCTTTGCAGCCCAAAGCATCTTGTGATTGTGAGAGATGGGCTGAGGGGTGAAGGTCTCTTGCCTTGCAGGGACACGGTGGAGCTGTGGAGGAGCCTGGGGAGAAGCATCCTCGGGGTTCCCATCCTGAGCCGCTTGGCAGAGCAACTCCAGCAAGCGGCAGAGAGCCTGCCGAGGCCCAGCTGCTCTGGGTGTGAGCAGCACCAGCAGCAGCCTGCTCTGGAGCCTCTGACGGTACCTTCCAGGGCAGGCAGGGTTCTGCAGCCGTGCAGCTGCTTCTGGCTCCTGCTGCGCTGCCGGGGGCTGGGTGCCCTGTGCCCGTGGAGACTGCCAGGGCACCGGGCTGAGACAGCCTCAAGGGGGGTAGGGCGCTGGGGCAGTTCTGTGCTGCTGGGCCCCGAGGCTGTGGCTGAAGGGACAGAACCTGCAGAGAGGGGCCCTGCCCAGGCAGGCTGGTGGCAAAGGCTTTGCCTGAGCAGGGCCTTGGTGCTCCTGTCCCCTGCAGATCAGCCGTGCCATCTGCGAGGTGCTCTTTGTCCTGAGGAGCACGGAGGAGCTCAGGCAGCTGCTGCCCCTGCTCCTGCCCAGCCTTCTGAAGTGTGCCCGTGGAACGCTGGGCATGGAGAGGGAGCTGTGCTCCAGGGACAGCGGGAGACGCCTGGGCCCGGAAGGCCTCGATGGCCTTGAGGAGAAGCCCTGCAGGCAGGTGCCACGAAGAAGATCAAGGGGGCTGGAGCTGAAAACACAGCTGGGGAAAGGCCTTTGCCCAAGATCTGTAGCACCATGACCAGGGAGATGGTTTTAAACTAGGAGAGGAAGATTTAGATTGGGCCCAGGGAGGAAATTCTCATCTGTGGGGGTGCTGAGAGGCTGGAGCAGGCTGCCCAGAGGAGTGGTGGCCGTCTCCTCCCCGGCAGCGTTAAAGGCC
Organism: Colaptes auratus; assembly: GCA_015227895.2. NCBI lineage: Eukaryota > Metazoa > Chordata > Aves > Piciformes > Picidae > Colaptes > Colaptes auratus. Next base: position 1,381,720 of record CM037640.1, read on the forward strand.
AGGCTGGGCAGGGCTTGGAGGCATCAGCTGAGGGGTGTTTAGCTCTGCTAAAGGGGAGCCTGCCCCCGAGCTGCTGTGGCTCCAGAGCTCTTTGGGTTGGCATCTTGGTTTTCTTTGGCTGGGTTTGGATTTGTTTGTGTCTTCTGCCAGAGTTTTCCTCCTGGCTCTGAAGCTGCTGCTGGACAAGTGCATGGAGCAGGAATGGATGCAGCTGCTGGTGGACAAGGCAGTCTGGGCTCAGCTGGAGGACCCCCTGGCTCACACTGAGGGGCTGCAGATCCTGAGCAGGTCAGAGCCCCAGGGATGCCTGTGGCCAGCTGCTGTGAGGCTGTGCCCGGGGCAGTGGCTGCTGGCACGCTTCTGGCTGCCTGGGAGGCCTCCTGAGCTGCAGAGGAGGGTCTGCACAGGCACAAGTGAGGTTTGGAGACCAGGCTTGCTCGGTGACTGTGGCCCCCTTGCTTGTGTCCCCTGTGCAGTGTCCTGCTGGAGGCTGGGCTCCCCTCCTGTCTCCCTGTGCCAGAAGAGAGATGTGCCACCCCAAAGCAGCAGTGTGACGTGGACACCACACAGGGCAGGACAGGCATGGCTTGTAAAAGAGGGGCTTGGACGCTGCAAATGAGGGACTGTACCCCCAAGCTGGCAATTCTCGCCCACAAAATGAGGCTCTAGGCCCTGAAAGGGAGGCTTTGGAGCCTCCAAGAGGTTCTTGGTCCCTAAAGCTGAGCTCTTTGGGATCTAAACCCAAGGCTGTGGGCCTGAGCAAACTCAGGCTTTGGGCTGTACCAACAAGGCTGTCAGAATTGCAAGTGAGGCTTTCTGCCCTGCAAAGCCACAATGTCCCTGAGACCCTGAAACGGGCATTCAAAGGGCCAAAGTGAGACCTGGGGCTCAAGCCAAGATGGGCTGGATCCCGGATATGGCACTTTGGCCCCTGGCAATGAGGCTTTGGAGATGAAAATGAGGCCTTAGGCTCTGAGACTTATTGGTGCTTAGCCTATACAAACAAGGCTTTGGTGCCAAAGATGAGGCTTCAGAAGCCAATCATGAGACTTTGAGGGAGAGAGAGAGGCTTATGGCCCTGAAAGTGATGGATTAGGGCCAAAAAATGCAAGTGTGAAGCCTTAAAAAGGCTGTGGGTTGGAAAGGAGAGGTTTAGACCCTGTAAGCTGAGGATTTTAACTCTGAAGAAGAGGTTTTAGGCTCTTCCAATGCCTATTTGAACCTTCAGAATCAGACTTTGGGCCTCAAAAGGATGTTTTGGGCCCTTAACATGAATCTTCGACCCTTAAAGCTCTCTGCCAGGGTTGCCAAGTCAGTCAGAGAGGAGCTAAGGGAGAAGCTGTGGGTCTGGCCTGTGCCAGGGCCTGGTGTCGGGAGTGTTTCACCTGTGTGGCTTTTGCAGGGGGTGAGCGATGAGGTGAAGGTGGCTGCTGGAGACATGCTGCTGGCCCTGGCCCGCTGCCACTTCCACTTCGTCATGGCGGAGCTCCAGAGCCAGCTGCAGGCCATGGGGAAGGAGCCTAAGGAGCCTGTGCTGCTCAGCCTGGGCAGCATGGCCGGCAGCTACGGTAAGGCGCTCTCGGCCTCCCGGGGGGCACAGGGCTGTGTGCCGAGGGGACAAGGAACCCTGCCCCTCCCCAAAGGCTGCCTGCTGAACTGGGGGCTCTGGGGCCGCCCTGCCCCCTCACGCCGTGCCAGGGCCAGCCGGCAGCTCTGCCCTCCCGGCCCAGCCCCAGCGCCCAGAGAGCTAAAGCCGCAGGGTCTCTGCCCGCTGCTGGCCTCCCCTTGTGCGCAGAGGGCTTGCCCGTGCCCTGCCGGGGGAGGGCTGCCTTCCCCGTGCCCTCGGGCACATCCCGTGGCCCAGCAGCGTCAGCCCCGGCACAGAGGGCCGCTGCCGTGCCTCCCGTGCCCCTCTGGAGCCCGTGTCCTGCCTCCCTGCAGCCCTGCGGTGCCTGCCCTCGTGGGGGTGACGCTGCCTGCCCTGCACGCCGCCATGAGCCAGGTGCGGAGCGGCCGGGTGCTGCGCGCCGCCTGCTGCGGTGAGTGTCCCGGGCAGGGGCTGGGCTGGCTTTGGCTGCCTGCCTCCGTGGCATCTCCTGGCTGGGGCTCAGCCCGCAGGCACTGGCCAGACTGCAGCCCTGGGGCTTCGCACAAGGGGCGCTGGTGGCCGGGGCGGCTGGCTGGAGGCTTGGACTCGATGAGCTCCAGGGCCTTGCCCGGCCTAGAGGATGCGGTGGGTCTGTGCCCAGGCCTTGCTGCAGCCTCTCACGTGCTGCCTGTCCCTTTCTGCTGGGGCAGCTCTGGAGCAGTGGTCCAAAGGGGTGCAGAGGTGCTTCTGCAGCCCAGAGCTTCTGCAGCCCAGCGCAGGGCCCCGGGCCCGCAGCTCTGCGAGGACTTCTACCCTGCCTTCTGCTACACGGTGGCCAACTGGCTGGGCTGTGAGGAGGAGGAGGTGAGAAGTGCTGCTCTCCAGGCCGGGGGCCTTGCTGCAGGGGGGCTGGGGCGCGGGCTGGGGAGATGCCCTCTCTGGAGTCAGCTCTGCAGGGCTCAGGGAAGGGCAGGCTGGTGTCCAGGGGCCGCTGAGCAGCAGGCAGAGCTTCAGGCTGCAAGCAGGGCCTCTGCCTTCTTCAGGACAAGCAGGCTGTTGTCGGGGCGATGGCTGCCATGATGGGGCCTTCTGCAGGGGAGGCAGCACCGAGAGCAGGCCTGGCAGCAGCTGCCCTGGCTCCTGCAGCAGTATCGGGAGGTCCGAGACACCTCCCGGGTCACCAAGGTGAGAGGGGGTGCAGGGCCCGGCATGGCTGCTGGGCTGCAGCTGGGCGAGTACCAGGAGCACTGGGAGCTGTGGGGTGCCAGGAGGAGCTGGGAAGCTCTGGCAGAAGGAGGAGGGAGAGCAGAGGACACCTGAGGCTTCCTGGGCTCTTTGGGTGGAGCAGAGCTGGGTTCCTCCCGTCCCAAGTGCCTTTCGGTGGCTGTAGCCTCCTCCTCCCGCCCCATTCTTTTGTAGAGCCTCAGCTACGTCCTGGGGATCCTGGAAGGGCTTGAGAGCCCCGTGCCAGAGGGCACCTCTCTTGCCATCAGCACTGCTGTGCACCGCCAGGTAAGGGCAGCCCTGGCCCCGCCACCTGCCTGGGGCCCACAGCCCTGATTGCTGTGGAGCGGCCCTCTGGAACTGGACCTTGTGCCCACAGCTCTCTGACGTGTGCCAGGAGCCAGGCCTGGCCCATCGGCGCTGCTGTCCCGCTGCTTCGTGCTGCAGGGTAAGGAGAGCCCCGGGAGAGGCCCCAGCGTGCCAGGGCGGGCGTTGTGCCAGCCTGGGCGGGCAGAGGCAGCTGCCTGCTCCTGCAGCACCCATTTGCTACCTGCAGCCCCAGCCTGCCCCGAGGAGACGCTCATCTTCCTGCAGCCCAGCTGAGCGCTGGCAGCCAGGCCGGGCGTGCAGCAGCCTGGCCTGCTGGGAGCACTGCTGCGCGCTGACAGTGAGTGCCAGGGGCCGGGGGCACAAGCAGGGCTCGGGGATGCTGGGCTGAGAGGAGGAACGGGCTGAAGCTGGTGCCCTGCAGCCCGAGGAGCTGCAGGGAGCAGGTTCCCAAGCCAGCTGATGCCTGCCACAGGATGGAGCTCTGCCGGGCAGCTGGCAGCGGCCTCACAGCAGGGACAATGCTGGCAGATCAGGAAGAGGGCAGGCTGGTGGCTAAAGGAGCTGCTCTGCTTCTCCTGTCACCAGGTGGCTCCTCTGCCAAGAGGCTGGCTCTGCTCCCCGCTGCCTCTGTGAAGCCAGAGCCAGGCCCCACTTTTCCATCCCACTGGAGCTTGGGAGCTTGAAGGGATCCCTTCTGCCACGGGGGCCCTGCCTTAGTGGCACAGCTCTCTGTATCTCTTGCAGCACCTGCGGTCAGAGAGAAGTGCCCTGGATGGTGGAGGCTGTGCAGTCCCTGAGCCATGACCC